>JANAVB010016199.1:3581100-3953600 GCA_029216955.1 Iris pallida | reverse complement strand
CGTCTCCTCTACGTTTTGCCTTGGTGGGAAAGTTTTCACAATATCGTCCTCCTATTGATAAGATCCGCAAAGCCCTAGCAGAGTTTACCTTTGATGGATCAATTACTGCTGGCCTTATTGATTCGAAACATATCCTCATACGTCCCTCCTTTGAATCAGACTATCTTCGACTCCATGCGAAGGACACATGGTATATTGCGCGAGCTCCCATGAGAATCTTCAAATGGGATCCAGACTTCTCGCCATCACATAAATCACCAATAGTTCCGGTCTGGATTAATCTGCCCAACCTCCCTCATCACCTCTACGCGAAGGAAGCTTTATTTGCTATAGCGGGTGACATAGGGCATCCTCTCAAAATTGATAAAGCCACGGCAGATCTATCTCGTCCAAGCCTTGCTAGGGTTTTTATTGAAGTTGATGCTTCTAAGTCTCTACAACAGAAAATCCGTATTAATATGCCGCGTAATAGGAGTTTTTGGCAACATATAGAATACGAGTCTTCTCCATTATATTGCTCTTCTTGTCGCCATCAAGGGCATTCCATGGATTCATGTAAAACAAAACAAAAAGAGAAAGGAAAGGAAGTTGCAATGCCGAAGGAAGGACAGGGTCTAGTGACTCGTATACTGCCTAGAGGAACGCATGAGGAGATTAGGGAGCCGTCCAATCATACTTTGGCTGCAACAGAGGCTATTACTAAGCCTCCAATACAAGAGCTAAGATCTGATAATCATGAATCCACGCAAAGCGGTAGCCGTCATATTGACGACACTCAAGAGCACCCGCCAATCCAAGCAAACAATACTCAAGAGACCCCGAATACTGTGCCAGTCATTAATTCTCCATCCATACCACCTGATCCTTCTATGCGGGATGATGAGATAACTTCCACTCCCGATCAAATTGACCCTTCCAACCCGCGGAATAATGGTGCACTTCCCAATCCTGAGGGATCAGAACCTGTTCACCAGGTGGAGGTTAGTACAGAAGTTAAAGGGGGAGAAATTGTAAGTCGCGCTTGGGCAGACATTGCTGAAGAAGAAGACGCTCGGCAGGAGTGTGATTAGAGAGATGAAGAAGAAGAGACGGTGGTTCGGCCACCACAGTCGACGCGTAAGAAGAAACCCCCGCCACCTCCTTCGGACCGAATCCTACGCTCAAGGATTAGCACTCCAGCTGGTACTCAAAAACAAACCCTTAATCTTTAATTCTCTTATTTGGAATGTGCGCGTGATTGCGAATAAAATGACTGTTAAAAGGCTCAAAAACTTACTTCGGATCAACAAGATCCAATTCCTCACGATTATAGAGCCGAAAGTTGCTAAGGATCAATTATTTGCTTTCCAAATAAAACTTGGTTGTACTCAATCTCTTTCAAATTATCGCGGGAACATTTGGCTCTTTACGAGAGCTGGATCATCAATGAACCTAGTAGACTCCTTCAACCAAGCTCTGACTGTCAGGTTATTCAATGATATCTTACCTACTGACGTTATTTTGTCTATTGTGCACGGGCACAACACTAATGAAGGGAGAACAGAGATGTGGACGAGGTTGCAGCATATACAAACCAGCAATTACCTTCCATGGGCTGCAGGAGGCGACTTAAATGCTGTTAGATGCACAGAGGAGAAGAATGGCGGCCTAAGCCCGAGTCATCAATCCATGGATGAGTTTAATGACTTCATTATGGCTACGGGTCTTTCTGAATTGCCATATACGGGGAGCAAATTCAACTGGATCAAATCGGAAGGGGACAAGCAAGGGTCTAGGTTGGATCATATGTTGCTGGACAAGGACTAGTGGGCTATGCTTTCGCTCTCAATTGAAGAACACCTCAATCGTAATGAGTCAGATCATTCTCCGTTACTTATCAAATTTAAATTAGTGAGCGCGGAAGGGAGACGTGCATTCAAATTTCTAGACTTTTGGGTATCGCATGAGGAATTCTTACAGATTGTTAAGAAAGCTTGTCACTCGGTGGATCATGTCAATGCCCTGGTACGGGTGGCTAACAGATTGGTGGCCTGCAGGAAAGCATTGTCGAGATGGAGTCATACCATATTTGGGGATATTTTTCAGGAAGTGAAAGCAGCTGAAGACGGAGTTCTAGCAGCAGAAATAGGCTATGAACAAGACAGTTCAGACATCAACATGGAACGTCTTCATAAAGTTAGAGCTATCTTAAAACAAAGGCTCTCATATGAGGACTCATTTTGGAGACAAAAAGGCTAGGATGCGATGGGATTTAGAGGGTGATCGAAATACGGTATATTTTCATGAATGTGTCAATAGAAAAAGAAGGAAGCTTCGTATCCATTCTATCAAGGCAGAAGATGGGTCTAATCTTTCCAAGCTCAAAGATCTTCAGGCTTCAGCCAACGAATATTTTGCTAATCAGTATTTGAGCCCGTATCCGGTGCACGATGAAGACTTACTGTCATGCATTCCTTCATTGGTCAATGAAGAGGACAACAGGCTATTGACAATTTCTCCTACCAAGGAAGATCTTCTTTTGACGATCAAAGGCATCGACTCTAAGAGTGCGGGAGGTCCTGATGGTTTTACCGCTCGTTTCTTCACTGCGGCTTGGCAAATCATTGAAGGAGACATCATGGAGGCGGTTCAACTATTTATGGCTGGATTTGCATTACCCAAAGCTATTTCGAGTACATCTTTTATCCTCATTCCAAAGGTAAAGCAATTGTCGTCTTGGTCGGATTTTAGACCTATAAGCCTGTGCACTGTTATGAACAAAATTATTTCCAAGCTATTGGCTAACCGGCTAGCGACCATCCTTCCTCAGATCATTTCTCCTGAACAATGTGGGTTTGTTAGGGGTAGGAAAATTGTGGATAATGTCATCCTAGCACAGGAGATGATGAGCATGATGAAGATCAAAAACAGAGGAGGCAATATGGTGATCAAATTAGACATGGCCAAAGCTTATGACCGTTTGGATTGGGGCTTATTGATGCAGGTTATGAGGAAATTTGGGTTTAATGAAATTTGGATCAACATGGTGTTTAGATTACTAAATAATATTTGGTACTCGACGGTGATTAATGGGGAATCATCGGGATATTTTCATGGCTTTCGAGGGGTTCATCAAGGGGATCCCCTATCTCCAGCCTTGTTCATTATTACTGCGGAGGTTTCATCCCGAAGTCTCAAGACTCTGCTCGAAATTCCTTCGTTTCATCACTTCTATTCACCTAGTGGCTGTCCGGCTGTGACACACCTTGCGTATGCGGATGATGTATTAATTTTTGCGGCCAGAGATGTTGGCTCGATTCGTGCTTTGAGGAACATGCTATCAAGATATGAGAAAGCTTCTGGTCAATTGATTAATCCGTGCAAATTGTCTCTATATGTTCATTCAACATTCCCTGTCACTAGAGCGGCTGAGTTGCGGGAGATTACGGGCTTTCAGTCTTCTAATCCCCCTTTTTCTTACTTGGGATATCCTCTTACGTCAGGAAGAAGGAATGCTAGTATGTTTGAAGAGCTTCTATCAAAAATCAGAAATAGAATTGACGGATGGCAACAACGTCTCTTGTCATATGGAGGTAAGCTCGTTCTTCTCAAATTCGTTCTTACTTTTATCCTAATGTACACATTAGCCGCTTGTAATCCGTCGAGAGCAGTTATCAAGCAACTCGAGACTATGTTTTCTCGATTTTTCTGGGGATCACAAGAAGGAATGTATAAGCATTCTTGGCTTGGTTGGCATAAGATGGCTAAGCCATATGATGAAGCAGGTCTCGGGCTCCGTAGCATGGATGAAATCATCAATTCATTTTCTACTAAATTATGGTGGAAATTAAAGTCTCAGGAGAGCCTTTGGACGTCTTTCATTAAAGTGAAATACTGCAAATTTGCTAGTCTTGATACGGTCCAAGCTAATTTCAATGCATCTGCTATTTGGAAGAGGCTGCTCCAAGGTAGGCGCCTTGCTAATCATCTCATTGTTAGAGACCCTAATGATCATGACAGATGGAGATGGAGCCCCTCGAGAAGTGGTTTGTTTTCCGTTTCCTTGGCTTATAGGTATACCAGAGTTCCTCACACTCGTAATCCAGATTTTCCACATATTTGGAATACTTGTATCCCGATAAAATGGTCAGTTCTTGCTTGGCGTCTTCGGTATGACAGGCTTCTAACTCATGATAACGTCCAATTATTGGGTTATCATATTGCTTCACAATGTCACTGTTGTACCGATCCTGCGTAGGAAACCATTGTGCACATAATTCAGGTAGGGAATTAGCTCAAACGGTCTGGAAGCTTCTGCAAAATGAATTCTCGATTAGATGCGCTGGACCGAGGCTGCGTAGGCTCAGAAGATGGTGGCGACGGCCGATGATTCACTTAAAGGAGATCGTGGTAGGAGCTACATTGTGGGTTATGTGGAAAAACAGAAACAAGCGGCGGTACGAGGGATACAAATTCATAGATAACCAAGTTCTTGTTGAAATCAGAAGACAAGTTCGAAAGGCCATGGTTCGATGCAATCATGTGAAGACTCTTCCCTTATTTCTTGCTTAGTGTTCTTCATGTTTTTTTGGTCTCTATATCTCAACTTGTAACCTGAGTTGGTACTCAAATGATCATGAATAAAATACTAGTGTTCCCTTAAAAAAAGAATATATATATATATATATATATATATATATATATATTTTTTTTTTTATGTATGTATATATATATATATATATATATATATATATATATATACATACATAAAACAAAAAGCTATATATATACACAAATGATAGAATATTAGGAAATAAAAACCAATAATCAATTCCCGCAAGTCCAGAATCTCACATTGATGATATAAAGTCAGCAAATATCAGTTAAAACTCAAGAAATCGAAATATCACAAATTCATTCAAAATATTAAGTGTCAAAACACCCAATTTCCAACTCGATACCCAAAATGCAATATACACAACTATAACTCATGAAACTTGGCAAATACGTTGGTCTCGACATGTGGGACGTGCTCAGTTACTCACGGAGTCGAAACCGTGTCCGTGTCGTGTCCACAGAACGCGTATCGAAAAATCGATTTCGCATGTCGAAGAGTGCGTACACGTGCGTTCTCGCTCGATTGAGCACCACACGCACAACAAGAAGCCTCGTGCTCATGCACACAGCTAGGTAGGGTCCCGGGGTAGAGCTAGGATATGTTGACACGACACCATGTTGCGTCTACGCGATGCAGTGACCCGCGAACAGCCGCGCGGCCTGCGCGCGAGAGTGCGTGTATGCCCGTCCGTGGGCGCGTGTCGAGCCTCATGGCTCGCAATTCGAGCCACGCCTGACTCGGGATCGGGTCCCTGGGTAGTCTAGGCATGGGGATACGTGCTCGTACTCTTGGAACGGGTCTTCGAGGCGCCGTGTCTGCGTACGAAGGCCGTGTCAGTGGCAAAATTCAGCCACGTGTACTGTGTGGGCTGACCAGTGCACGTCGAATTTCTACGCGCTCGCTCGATAAAAGATCGTGAAATTTTTGAAGCATTTGGGCAGAGGTTGTCCCTACGTGCTCATGAAATTTCACGCGGAACGGAGCCCTGTGCGTCGAGTTATGACGCACAGATAGCAGGCATGTACGGGGTCGTGCACGGGCCTCGTGCACGCGTGTCCGTGTCCGTTTCGGACACTAAAATCGTGCCGATTCCAGATCCGTCTTCACGAAAGTTGATCCAAATAATATTAGCAAGAATTTTGTGAAAACAGGAACGCACTGTTAATTCTAAGTGGCATTTTGTCGAACACATGCTACATAAGACCGATACGTGTCCGATACCGCTATCAAACGAAACCAAAATCCTACCAAACTTCATGCAGAGGTCGAGGGTACCTATATGGATGCAATAATGAAGAAAATTCAGAAAAAATAAGGGTAGAACGAGGTTTACCTATTGAGGTTCTCCGAGCGCTTTGTCAACCACTTCTCCCTAGCAAACGCCTCCAACTCCTTGCTAGCAATGCTCCAGTAAGTTTTCCTCCTTACCACGATCGCAACGCAATTCAGTTGAGGTAAAACAGATGCTGGATGAAAAAGTTTGGGTTTCGGAGAAAAGGGAAAATTAGGGTTTGCTCTTGTGGAGGCTATGAGTTTTTTTTTTACAAAATGAGAGGGGGGCTGCTTGTGGCCGGCCACATGAAGGGGTGTTAGGGTTAGGGTTTGTAGATGGGCTAAGCACTTCTAAGTTGCTAAAAAGGCCCATGTCAAAAAGGCTTATGAAAAATGACTTAAAAATTATTTAAATCATTCTCAAAATAGAGATTAATCCCAAATTAATTTTAAAAGGCCAAATATGATTCTAATTACATTATTAGGCTTCTAGTCAAGGTTGACTGAGGTCATACCACTTATACTAACAAAACACCAATCCAAACTACACAACAATCAATTTAATTAATAATTTATATAAATTCAAATTAATGCACAATGACTAAAATACCCCTAATTTGAAAAATGAGTGTGACAGGTAATTAGGTTTCTAATGTCATGGTTAGTCTCTAATCATGGTTAGCTAAGGTTAAACCGACTACTAACACAACACCAATTAAAATATTATAAATTAATATAAAAAATAAAAATCATATAATTACCAAAATACCCTTATTTAGAAAAAGTGGTGGTTACATATCGGACAAGACATGGTGCCGTGAGTACTCCATCCCGACAACATACCGTATGCTGGAAAATCATTGATTGTCCATATCAGTGAAGCTCTCATCTGAAAGTTATGTTTCCTGGAAATATCATAGGTCGCGACGCCAATCTCCCATAGCTGTTTGAGCTCATCCACCAACGGCTGTAAATATATATCGATGTTCTTCGTCGAATTTTTGGGACCGGGTATGATAGCTGTCAAAAACATATTAGGAGTCTTCATACACATCCATGGTGGGAGATTGTAAGGGGTAAGAAAGACCGGCCAGCAGGAGTATTGAGATCCCGACTGCCCGAAAGGGGCGAAGCCATCAGAACATAGCGCCAGACGTACATTTCTAGGCTCTACGGCAAAATCTGGATGACACAAATCAAAATGTTTCTACACCTCTCCATTCGAAGGATGTGACAATTCTTCATCGTCCTTTGTGTGTTCTTCGTTGTGCCACGTCATGTGTTCTGCTGTATTCAGAGACATATACATCCTCTGCAACCGCTTCGTGATTGACAAGTAATACATATACTTGTACGGATGTCGTTTTCTAGTTGACTTTTATTTTCCTTGCACTGGCTTCTAACGATCTGCATTACAAAAGCTGCAACTTTCTATGTCCTCGTTCTTCTTGTAGTATAACATGCATCCATTGCGACAACAATCTATCTTCTCGTACCCCAGTCCCAGTTGTCGGACCATCATCTTTGACTTGTAGAAGTTTTTGGGAGCTCTTTGGATTCCTACGGTAACACCTCCTTGATTAGTTGTGTGATCCGATCATAGCAAGCTTGTGGCAAGTTAAAATTAGACTTTATGTTCAACAACCACATCGTCTCTGACAGTACGGAATGAGTCTCACAATCAGGATATAGAGGAGTATCTGGATCCTGAAACATACCATAGAACTCCTTCACCTCGGGATTAGGATCCTCCGGATCAAAATTAGGCCCTACCGCATCGTACACCATATCTCGTGCAAGGTTCTGCAGGTCTCCATAATCAACAGGGCATCCGTCGTCTTCGATGTCGTTGCAGCATTATCATCAAAAGCATGAGTAGCAGCTTCCACAGCCTGTCTTTTTGTATATAGTTCAACTTGCGATGACCACATGCCATAATTACGTACGAAACCCTTATGGGTCAAATGATCTCTCACAGTCACCACTTCTTCGTAACGTCTATTACGACAATTACCACATGGACACTTGATTTTGTTACCGTCCATGTACTAAGCTTTGCTCATGGCATACTTAAGAAACTTCCATGCCTGCCTGAAAATCGTCACTCACACCTATTCTGCACTCGTGTTGCCATTTGTACATCCATGTACGATCAACGAAGTAACGATCCATCATAGATTGGATGTGAAAAATCTGTATCGCAAGACAAAGTAAATAGAATTGCAATTAAAAATATATAGTCTAATACCGACCCCCCCCTACTTCGTCACTCTACATCCTCTGCTTCTCAAGAAGGCCCCCTCTCTGACCCCCCTCTACTTCCCTGCTTCTCATTCGACTCTCTCAGCCTCCTATTCTGCATCATATGATATCCACCTCAATCAAAGTGTAGAGAAGTGTAAAATATTAATATTAACCAAGGTTCACAGTTTCAGAATCAGTATCACTATGAATCTCATGGCTTCCTCTACCAGAGCATAATATACAAACGTGAAGCAGAGCTTCACATCCAAAATATTAGAAGGAAATTTTTTTGATTGCCTATCACAAATCGAAAACTATTTACTTCTAATATTTTGAATATGAAGCTCTGCTTCACGTTTGTATATTATGCTCTGGTAGAAGAAGCCATGAGATTCATGGTGATACCGATTCCGATACCGATACTGTGAACCTTACTTAATATTAATATTTTCACACTTGTCTACACTTTGGTTGAGGTGGATATCTCATATGATGCGAAATAGGAGGTCCCATGACCCAAATGAGAAGAAGGGGAGTAGGGAGGCTCACTCTATACACTCTAGATACTATGATATACACTCTATACACTGTTACTTATGTAAGCCTTTTGAGGCAATTAGCGTTATACTAGATTTCCGAAAAAATCTATAACTCTGATAGGCCCAAAAGACTTGGCAGAAGTAAATTTAATTTTCAACACTTACCTAGCTACTACTAAGATATCTTATATATATCCCTCTAGGATACTCACTCTATACCAAGTTTCGCAGTATCGGCAAGGTTCTAAATGGGGGTAGGCGGGTGCGTGGAAAAGAGATTCCGCCTACCGCCTAGACACTGCCTAAACGCCACCTAGATGCCGTCTAGACGCTGCCTAGGCGATCAATACTGATACTCATAGAAATAGTCTGATACCGATACCGATTCTTAAACTCATATGATTAATAGCCCGATACCGGTATCGATTCTAGGGTTTTAGGGTTAGGGTTAGGGTTTAGATACTGATAATCATAGAAATAGTCCGATACTGATACTCATATAAATAGTCCGATACAGATACTCATAGAAATAGTCCGATACCGATATCGATACCGTGAACTAGTTCGATACCGATACTGATTTTGATGCTCAATAAAATAGTTCGATATCGATACCGAAGTAAACACATCAAGTTGTTAGATCGACAACAAATAACAATAAGTATATCTTAGTGGTAAACACATCAAGTAGTAAAACATAAATATATCTTAGTAGTAAACACATCAAGTAAACCCATCAAGTAAACCCAAGACAAGTAAACACATCAAGTAGTACTCAACGACCAAAACCCCCTCCCCACCCCCACCCCCCCGACCACCAAGACCTCCTGGCCCTCCTCCGCTCACCTACCCTCCCACCCGCGACCTCCCCATCCGCCGACCACCACCCTAACCCCCGCCCCCCGGCTGGTCCCCCACCCCTCGGCCGGGCCCCCACCCCCCTCTACTCCCCCCGACCGCTAAGACCCTACGGCCCCGTGACCTTCCCACCCGCCGCCCCACCCTAAAACCCCCCCTCCTCCTCCCTCCCCCCGACCACCAACACCCCCCGGCCCCCTCCCTCCGCTCTCCTACCCCCCGCGACCTCCCCACCCGCCTACCCCCTCCCTCGGCTCCCCTAACCCCCCTTGCGGCCACGATGCCACCTGGGGCACCCTCCCCCCCGACCACCAAGAGAGAGAGAGAGGGAGAGAGAGAGGGGAGAGAGACATACCTGAGTGAGAGAGAGAGCGCGCGAGAGAGAGGTGAGAATTTTTTTAGGGGGAATGAAAAATTATCACTACCACATTCTAGTTTGAGGGTATTTTTTGTCATTTTTGAGGTTATGTGAATTTATTTGAATTTATGGGAATTTTTAGGATTTATTTTGGAATTATTTGAATGATGTTTGACTAGGTTGACTTTGACTAGTATTGACTTTTGAGACTAACCTAGAAGCTAACCCTAGTTGTGTGTAGACTTGGTTAGGTCATGTAACCCTAGTTAGACTAGAGTTAACCTATGGTTAGTCATTAGACTCAAGTTAACCATAGAATAGATAAGTCATAAGTCATGACTTATGGTTGGGATCAATAGAAAATCACATAGCCTTAACTTATGAAACAAAGCCCAAAGCCCATTAGCTATTGCCAAACCCTAACCCTAACTTAGTTGGCCGGCCACACTAGCCTAGGGAATCCCACCCTATAAGTACTCTCTTCCAATTAGGGCTAGCCTCTTTTAGGAAAGATCACAAGTTGGAAAAGAGAGGTATGCTCCATCTTTAGAAATTCCTAGAAAATCCAATTTAATTCCTTTTTCCCTCAAACAAATTGCAATAGGTTCTAATTTAGGTATTCTTGCTGTGTGTATATTTTATTTTCAGTTTGTTAGCAATTTGGTGAAGTTTGGGGAGCAAGAAGACACCCCCTCTTTGGAGCTTTTTGAGGAGTTTTGACACATATAGGTAAATCCCTAAAACTCCATTTTAGATGCTATTATTTTTGTATATTAACCTAGATCTAGGTGTCCCCTAGCTAACCCTAGATTTTTTTAGGATTTTGTGTCCATTTCGTGTCCTAAATGGACAAGTATCAGTCTACTAGTGTAGGTGTTTGATTAAATATCCCTAAGGATTTAATGTTGCTATTTTCGAAATATTTTTGCATAAGAATGTAGATCTATGTGTGGCTTATGGATTTTCATATGACTGAGCACGAATTAGTGTCGTGTCGTGTCGGTTTGGACACGTGTACACACGCACGTTCAGCCGTGTATGCTGTCCTGCTACTCGGGCCCCCTGTAGGACATGACACAGATTCTCTTGGTACAAAATTTGGTGGACACGAGGGGGCATGCACTGAAATCATGCCTCCAAAAGTTTCGTTGGATCTTGTGGAGTGGTTAGGGTGAAATCGAGCTTGCACTGATTATGTACAGACACGCACACACTCGATTTAGGCCACTAATACGGCCCTAGAAATTTGGACACGACACACTAGGACCCAAAACAGGGTGACACGAACCTAGGTAGACACTAGGCGAACCACCCTACACAGGGACACGACCCAATTTATGTCGTGTCGGGTGCACGACACGCGTGCACACACGCACGAGACTGCCCACTGTACTGTTGTCACGACCCGTACCCTAGAGTTAGGGCACGAGAACGTAACAACGCCCAGCCTACGCCGCAGTGTCGGCGGTAGAACGCTGTCCTAGGTCTCAATGCATCTAACAGTATAAGACTAAATAGTTTATACTCCCCGAATGGGGGTGACATAGCAGAATGTAAACTCAATCACATCTAAGGTAGAGCATAAAGGAAGATAGATAAAACATGAAATCGAAAAGAGATACAACAGATAGAAGTCTAAGTGTCTAAGGTATAAAATCCAGAAATACATCTCAAAACTCAAATACAGTAATCCATAAAATAAATACAACTCCAGACAACTAAGAACAGCTAACTAAACAACCTCTAATGGGTCTCCTCTAGGCTAGCAGGAAATCTCTAAGCTATCTGTAAAATTTGTCAACGTATCCTGTCAGAAAAATGAGCAAGTACAAAACACCAACAGCAGTTCCATATAAATTGACAAATACTATAAGAGACAGTAATAATGAAATACAAGACAAAGAATATAGGCGACTTGGGAACCATTCGAAAGCCGAGTTACAACCCTTAAACCAAACAAGGACCGGGGTTGTAACCCTTCTTCCGAACAGAACCTAGTCCCATCATCATGGTACAGTATAAAAGGCAGGTAGAGCATATAAGAAATGAATCATAGCATGGTGAAAGTACAGTAAGTAAAGGTGAACTGGAATGTAAGATATGACAACAAATAAATAAAAAGTGATTTGAATTATTAGGGCGAAATGTGATCGGCTAGGGAATCACGGAAAGGTTATCCACTTGGCCCGACAATCACACGGAACCTCTGAAGAGGGCCTCCGAAGAGGGTCATGCCGGCCAACCTGGATAACCGGCACGGGATATCTGCTACACCCTACATGAGGTGAGGGTGGTGCTAGCAAAACACGAAAATATCACACGGAGGCTTTGATCACATAACCCCTAATAATTCTCCTCTATCCTCCGAATAGTATCACGAATCCGGATATGGCACGTCATGACACGGGGTTCTGTAAGAGGGTAGCTAGTCCCCTTAGGAATCGGTGCCTATACAAGTACGGAACACGGAAATATCTCATACTCATATACCAAGAAAGTCCATAAATAACATCTCATGACAGGATCCGATGTATACTAGTCCATGAACTGTCGTGTCGGGAATCAAGTAAAACACTACGACTGAATCGGATATAGTAGATATCAAGACAATGAAAACTATCAGTGAATGTACTCGCCTGTGGTCCTGAGCTGATAGGTGAACAGATGCTCAGAGTGATCACAGACCTAAAATAAGATACTGTCCGAGGAGAGGTGTCTGGCTCCTAATTAGAACAACACAAGTCACAACATATCGAGAAGGGTAATATAAAGCACTATAATGCATTCTACATGAATCTAGGTCAACTAGGCCAAAGTCAACCCTTGGTCAACTTTGGTCAACTGTACTAGTCAAACTAGGTCAAACTAGGTCATGTCCTAACCCAGCAAGTCTTACTAGGCCTAACCAAGACTATCCTAGCAAGCACACATCAATACAAGGCTATACAAGCCAACATACACCCAACTCTATATAGCATGCAATTATTCAATACTAAAATAGGCAAGATTCACATTAGATATACACTAGGTAATCTATTACTTTAAGCTATACATGTCTACATATATATACACATGCATATATTGGTATTCAATATTAGTTCTATAATCATGGCATTTCAATGGCTATATAAACTTATATATTACAATACATTATGCTACCATATATATAATATACATACATAGCTAAGTTAACTATATTCATAAATACTTATTTAAGAGGCTATGTGTGGGTATGTGAACATGGCAAAGGGGCAAGTGAGGGTTAAATGGGCATACATAGTGTATACATATCAAAGAGTGTCAAAGTGTAAGTGAACAAAGTGTCAAGTGTGATAGTGTCAACATAGTGTAAGGGGTACATGAGGTAATATAGGATTTGTGTTAACATAGAATATTACATCTCATTAACTTGTATATTGCATATATTACATCTATTATTACATTACATTCATGCTTGCATTCATTCATCATTTATTTATTCTCTTGCATTACTATATGCACCATACATTACATACTATGGAACCTACATATTCATTACAAGTCATACTTATACATGCTTACATTAGATAGGATACTTATACCTCATACATCATTTATTTAACCATTTACTCATGCTTGCATTCTCTATTTAGTTACATAATGTATATACATTAACATGGGTTAAAATCAAATAGAATATTATATTACACACAAGGGTGCACAAAATGCATATGCCGAATAGTAACTCCTACTAATAATCAATACTGTACTAACTCAGCATGAATTGAAATCTAGGATTAAAGTATGTTATAGATCTATGTGTTAGCTTTCCGAAACTTCAAACAGATCACGTTTTCGTTTCCGGAAACTCCGGGAATCGCAAAAACACCGAGAACGCGTTTGTCTTTCGTAAATCTAACACTCAAATAATTCTCCAGAAATTTACAGAAAGAATTAGGCCTATTAATATATATTTTTGGAAAGCTACCTTCAATACGCTTCTTTTAAAAAAACGGGAGATTAAACCGAGCTTTGAGCTAGAAGTTATGGCATTTCTAAGTTAGGACTGAAATTAAAAACGTGGATAAAAATCATGACGGATTTAAATAGTTTGAGCCAAAAGAATACACAATATATATCATAATTATCCACAACAATAATAATATGAGGAACCACACTCACAAACTTGATTATATAATCATCATGAACCATTTATTACGTATATAAATATAGATACACTCTCATTACAATATATATATATAAATCTATACATGTAACATGAACACATCCACAACACAAGGACACTCCTATGACCTCCAAATGGACACAAAATGGACACAAATGGAGATACAACCATGGGGGTCATTCCTATAGGTCCAAAATAATCCTATATGCATGTTGGGGTGGATTAGAGGAGAGATTATACCTTCCGGAAGAGAGTTTCAAAGCAAAAGGCCTTCCGACACGACACCGACACGTAGAGATTCCAAAAGGACACGAACGAGCTCCGATTCCTTCCAAACTTGGCTAGCACCCTCTAACTATGGAGTAGAGGAGAAGAGAAGAAGATTTGGTGGAAGAAATGGTAGATTTGGAGATGAAATCAATGGAGTTGTTCTCTAGAAATTTGGGGAAGAACATGAGGGAGAAAATGGATGGATAAAATAAAATGGAAGAGATGATGACTCACCCCTTATCCCCCCTCCAAGTGGCCAGCAATTAAAGTAGTTTTTGTCATATTAGGAAATGCCTAAAAGCCCCTTGCACTAATCTATTAGCTAATATATTGGTAGGGGTTTAAGTCGGGGGTAGTTTGGTCATTCTAAAATCACTAATCTCAATTAATGCTAACCAAAATAATTAGTCTAACTACTAACTAAAATTAATATCATGTGGACTAAAATTAATATCATGTGGGCCATGTCTAACTAGTGTGTGGGTCCCACTAGAGTCAAACTACCCCCCGGGTCCCCGTTTCAAGTCGAATTGAGTTAAAATTCGAACCCGACTCAAATAACCCCAAAACAATATCATAAATAATAAAATAAATTTCAACCCCAAAATAATATCATAAATAATAAAATAAAATAAAATTTAAAAATATTCAAAAATGTAAAATGACAAAAATACCCCTGTTTTTGAAAACTGGGGGTGACAAATCTATCCACCTTAATAAAAATTTCGTCCTCGAAATTAAAACAAAGCAATCACAGAAAACACATGCAGAAAACAATCTCATTCAAATACTTTTCAAAAAAATCAGCAATAAAAATCTCCTTGAGGCACATCAAACATTTGTAAATAAAAACTGATACGTGTTCGATACGGACACAAAACCATCACACCTATCAAAGGTCAAAATTAACAATCACCAACGCAATAAATATCAAAATAATTCAAGGAGGTCAAATGTAAAATATCCTTAGGCCAGAAATGACATTAAAACATCCTAATCACATGGTTAGGCTCTAGGTCAAACAGTCTCTAGGGTTTCACTAGCAAAACATCAAAATTACAAGTCAAGAATTTAAATAGTTTTAAAATGATTTAAAAATTACCAAAAATTATATCATGATTTAAATGTCAAATCAATAAATGATTAAAATTACTCTCATTTTATAAAATTGGGTGTTACAAGTCTACCCACCTTAGAAAAATTTCATTCTTGAAATTAAAATGTCCATACTTCCTCTAGGTCAAACCCCCACAATCAAAGTCCCAGATTAAAACAAATCATGTGATCAACAGGACGACATACAGGGTCATTGCATACGGTGGTAGTGAAAGTCTCATCTAGGTATACTAGTCATGCTAAACCAAGACGGTCATAGGGTATCAAACACACAAGAAATCTAGAGTGCTAAACTGAAAAAAGATAAAGAAATAGCAAATCATCAAAACTGTAAGACAGTCTACCATCCTATGTGAAAGCTGGTACTCATAAAAAAATATATATAAATAAGAAAGGTAACTTCCAATAATCTAAAAGGGTACAAAAAAATCAATTTCAAAGTTAAAGAATTGAAAGTCACTTGCATTGAAATCCAATCACAATATATATATAGAGAGCGTTAGAGAGGGAAAAGCTGGCATTATGTAATGTTATATGGTTTGTGTGTGTATGGGTGTATGTGAACAGGTTAATATGGTAAGATAGTAGGCATGTGTGTAGACGAAATATACATGAAATTGTATATGAGAAATTGGGTTTGAAAACAACGGCTATCAAGTTACACTAATCATGGCATATTGGTTAAACAATCTACAATACGCAACTTATTTACTCATAACATGCATGGCTAACCTTATACATATATATATATATATATATATATATATATATATATATATATATATAAAGAGGGTGTGTGTGTGCCCTTGTACAGGGTTATAGCCTAGTATTGAAAGGTTAAACCCAGTTTTAGTTCAGCATTTACATGCAAAGTCTGAAAATAAGCTAACATTTAAAACAGTAAAATATTAACATAATGCAATCTCAGATTTTAGGGTTTTAAAATATCGCAACCCATCTCAATGGTCCTAATACATCCTAACATGATAGAAATGAAATCCTAACATACTATCCATACATTTATCTATGCACACAGTTCAATATTACATGTTAAATCTGAAATTTAACTAAACATGAAAATCAATGTAAAAATGTTAACATGTAACTAGTTTTCAGGATTTTGGAAAAATTTGAACATTAAAAACCAACTCAATGTTTATCACAACTAACATGTAAGAATATGAAACCTAAATTTATATCCCTACTTCCCACAAGGTATATAGCTCAAATATTACATTTAAAAAATAAAATAGCAATTTGAACTAATATTTGGAATCCCGCATCAAGGGTTAACATGCACACAGTCTCAGATTTTACAAATTTAAACACAAAACTCAACCAAAATTTTGAATTGAAACCCCACGTATAACATACATGTGCAGTGATGTAAACATAACTAATAATATGAAATTTATATTTAAATTACGAATTTAAACATGGAAAAGCAGAGAACCAGAAATATTGGGGTTTTGACAATTTAAACATCAACAACATATTAATATGTATTTAGATAGGTGGAAAAATCAAGTGTAGCATGCATACGTGTTAGGCAAAGTGTCTGCTATATATATTCATATACATATTCTCATGTCCTAATATAAAAAAAATTATTTCTACGTTAAGACTAACATTTAGATTCCAACCAAGATTGCAAGCAGGTGATTGACGTAATCAAGACAGTTTTATTATTATTATTTAATACAAGAATAATAGCAAGGAAGAAATAACGATAAAATCTATTTTGCTTATCTATTTAAAGAAGAACCATTTTGAAATCCAGAGCTAAATTATCAAATCCAAGATAAAGTCTAGCAAAATTATCGATTCATTGCATTAAGAAGAAACTCATAGCAAGAAGTTACACAAAGGTTTATAAAAACAGGCAAACCTACTCTTAAGTTAAATATTGAGAAACAAACAAAACAAAACAATTAATAATTTTTTTTTTGAAGGACAGAAACAAAAGTAGAGAAAACATGTTTCGAAAACATTTAAGGTACAATCTGATAATCATATGCGTCTGTCCAAAATCATGGTACACTAAATCCTCGTCATACTAGTAAGCAAGGCTACGATAATCACAGAGTCCTCGACTTAGGCACATACCTCTAAAATCATGGTATTTAATATTTTCGCAATACCGCTAGCTTGGCTGCAAAAACCTTAAATTTCTACACCCGAGAGATATATCCAAGTCAAACTATATGTCCTCACCATGCTGGCTAATATGACTGTAGAAGACTAGACTCCATAACTTAGATGACCTAGCCCATATAATTTTATCTTGACAAAATTAATTTAAATCAACAATGAATACTCAAAAATCAATTCAAATTTATCAACGAACAACAAAATCTAAAAATGAACAAAAATCCATGAAAATACAAACTCGGATGCAACAGCTATCATCAAAATTTAAAATTCAATAATCATCCTTCAAAATCAATAAATACAAACTCAAATTCAATAATAATCCATCAAAATCAAATTCAATAGCAGAAAGTAAAGATAAATCAATCAAGGAAAAAGTGTTTTCAAATCGAAGTTAAATAAGATTCTCAAGGGTCGTCCCGGGAATCTCTCAAGGGTCCTAACTGTGATTGAGTACCTTCAAAACATATCCTAATCCTACTGCAGGCTGTAGTGGTACTCTAGTTCGAATACCACTACACTTTTAGTCTCGACCTGCATGGGCCACCACTAAAAACGTGTCACGACCCGCACCCTAGAGTTAGGGCACGAGAACGTAACAACGCCCAGCCTACGCCGCAGTGTCGGCGGTAGAACGCTGTCCTAGGTCTCAATGCATCTAACAATATAAGACTAAACAGTTTATACTCCCCGAATGGGGGTGACATAGCAGAATGTAAACTCAATCACATCTAAGGTAGAGCATAAAGGAAGATAGATAAAACATGAAATCGAAAAGAGATACAACAGATAGAAGTCTAAGTGTCTAAGGTACAAAATCCAAAAATACATCTCAAAACTCAAATACAGTAATCCATAAAATAAATACAACTCCAGACAACTGAGAACAGCTAACTAAACAACCTCTAATGGGTCTCCTCTAGGCTAGCAGGAAATCTCCAAGCTATCTGTAAAATTTGTCAACGTATCCTGTCAGGAAAATGAGCAAGTACAAAACACCAACATCAGTTCCATATGAATTGACAAATACTATAAGAGACAGTAATAATAAAATACAAGACAAAGAATATAGGCGACTTGGGAACCATTCGAAAGCCGAGTTACAACCCTTAAACCAAACAAGGACCGGGGTTGTAACCCTTCTTCCGAACAGAACCTAGTCCCATCATCATGGTACAGTATAAAAGGCAGGTAGAGTATATGAGAAATGAATCATAGCATGGTGAAAGTACAGTAAGTAAAGGTGAACTGGAATGTAAGATATGACAACAAATAAATAAAAAGTGATTTAAATTATTAGGGCGAAATGTGATCGGCTAGGGAATCACGGAAAGGTTATCCACTTGGCCCGATAATCACACGAAACCTCTGAAGAGGGCCTCCGAAGAGGGTCATGCCGGCCAACCTGGATAACCGGCACGGGGTATCTGCTACACCCAACGTGAGGTGAGGGTGGCGCTAGCAAAACACGAAAATATCACACGGAGGCTTTGATCACATAACCCCTAATAATTCCCCTCTATCCCTCGAATAGTATCACGGATCCGGACATGGCACGTCATGACACGGGGTTCCGTAAGAGGGTAGCTAGTCCCTTTAGGAATTGGTGTCTATACAAGCACGGAACACGAAAATATCTCATACTCATATACCAAGAAAGTCCATGAATAACATCTCATGACAGGATCCGATGTATACTAGTCCGTGAACTGTCGTGTCGGGAATCAAGTAAAACACTACGACTGAATCGGATATAGTAGATATCAAGACAATGAAAACTATCAGTGAATGTACTCGCCTGTGGTCCTGAGCTGATAGGTGAACAGATGCTCAGAGTGATCACAGACCTAAAATAAGATACTGTCCGAGGAGAGGTGTCTGGCTCCTAATTAGAACAACACAAGTCACAACATATCGAGAAGGGTAATATAAAGCACTATAATGCATTCTACATGAATCTAGGTCAACTAGGCCAAAGTCAACCCTTGGTCAACTTTGGTCAACTGTACTAGTCAAACTAGGTCAAACTAGGTCATGTCCTAACCCAGCAAGTCTTACTAGGCCTAACCAAGACTATCCTAGCAAGCACACATCAATACAAGGCTATACAAGCCAACATACACCCAACTCTATATAGCATGCAATTATTCAATACTTAAATAGGCAAGATTCACACTAGATATACACTAGGTAATCTATTACTTTAAGCTATACATGTCTACATATATATACACATGCATATATTGGTATTCAACATTAGTTCTATAATCATGGCATTTCAATGGCTATATAAACTTATATATTACAATACAATATGTTACCATATATATAATATACATACATAGCTAAGTTAACTATATTCATAAATACTTATTTAAGAGGCTATGTGTGTGTATGTGAACATGGCAAAGGGGCAAGTGAGGGTTAAATAGGCATACATAGTGTATACATATCAAAGAGTGTCAAAGTGTAAGTGAACAAAGTGTCAAGTGTGATAGTGTCAACATAGTGTAAGAGGTACATGAGGTAATATAGGATTTGTGTTAACATAGAATATTACATCTCATTAACTTGTATATTGCATACATTACATCTATTATTACATTACATTCATGCTTGTATTCATTCATCATTCATTTATTCTCTTGCACTACTATATGCACCATACATTACATACTATGGAACCTACATATTCATTACAAGTCATACTTATACATGCTTACATTAGATAGGATACTTATACCTCATACATCATTTATTTAACCATTTACTCATGCTTGCATTCTCTATTTAGTTACATAATGTATATACATTAACATGGGTTAAAATCAAATAGAACATTATATTACACACAAGGGTGCACAAAATGCATATACCGAATAGTAACTCCTACTAATAATCAATACTGTACCAACTCAGCATGAATTGAAATCTAGGATTAAAGTATGTTATAGATTTATGTGTTAGCTTTCCGAAACTTCAAACGAATCGCGTTTTCGTTTCCGAAAACTCCGGGAATCGCGAAAACACCGAGAACGCGTTTGTCTTTCGTGCAGCTGACACTCAAATAATTCTTCAGAAATTTACAGAAAGAATTAGGCCTATTAATATATGTTTTTGGAAATCTAACTTCAATACGCTTCTTTTAAAAAAATGGGAGATTAAACCGAGCATTGAGCTAGAAGTTATGGCATTTCTAAGTTAGGACTGAAATTAAAAACGTGGATAAAAATCATGACGGATTTAAATAGTTTGAGCCAAAAGAATACACAATACATATCCTAATTATCCACAACAATAATAATATGAGGAACCACACTCACAAACTTGATTATATAATCATCATGAACCATTTATTACGTATATAAATATAGATACACTCTCATTACAATATATATATATATAAATCTATATATGTAACATGAACACATCCACAACACAAGGACACTCCTATGACCTCCAAATGGACACAAAATGGACACAAATGGAGATACAACCATGGGGGTCATTCCTATGGGTCCAAAATAATCCTATATGCATGTTGGGGTGGATTAGAGGAGAGATTATACCTTCCGGAAGAGAGTTTCAAAGGAAAAGGCCTTCCGACACGACACCGACACGTAGAGATTCTAAAAGGACACGAACGAGCTCCGATTCCTCCCAAACTTGGCTAGCACCCTCTAACTATGGAGTAGAGGAGAAGAGAAGAAGATTTGGTGGAAGAAATGGTGGATTTGGAGATGAAATCAATGGAGTTGTTCTCTAGAAATTTGGGGAAGAACATGAGAGAGAAAATGGATGGATAAAATAAAATGGAAGAGATGATGACTCACCCCTTATCCCCCCTCCAAGTGGCCAGCCATTAAAGTAGTTTTTGTCATATTAGGAAATGCCTAAAAGCCCCTTGCACTAATCTATTAGCTAATATATTGGTAGGGGTTTAAGTCGGGGGTAGTTTGGTCATTCCAAAATCACTAATCTCAATTAATGCTAACCAAAATAATTAGTCTAACTACTAACTAAAATTAATATCATGTGGACTAAAATTAATATCATGTGGGCCATGTCTAACTAGTGTGTGGGTCCCACTAGAGTCAAACTACCCCCCGGGTCCCCGTTTCAAGTCGAATTTAGTTAAAATTCGAACCCGACTCAAATAACCCTAAAACAATATCATAAATAATAAAATAAATTTCAACCCCAAAATAATATCATAAATAATAAAATAAAATTTAAAAATATTCAAAAATATAAAATGACAAAAATATCCCTGTTTTTGAAAACTGGGGGTGACAACTGTCTGTGTGTGCTGTTTTTGGGTTTTCTTTATTTGGACACGTCTGTGTCCTCATGGTTGGACACGAATGACTTGTTAGACGCCTGCACAGATGGGACTTACATTACCAACCATTTATTTTACATTCTAACAAGTTTTTATACCTCAAATTTCCAATTTCCCTAAAATCCTGATACCAGTTATATTTTCAGTATTTCCAGTTTTCAATTTGGATTTTAGCATCCATTTTAGTTTAGTTTAAGACTGTTAATTGCATGTTTAGGTCCCTAATGTTGTTCTCCTATATGTGTTCTACTTGTGTGTAAATTTTGGGTGATTTTGGTTGTGTTTCGATTTCGAAATGGGAATGGAATGTGTTGGACTGTTTTCAAAAACCTGTAATATGCTAAAACCTGGGATTGGTTTAATGTTGAACCTGAACTGAGTTCATTGTGTACTGAATTGGGTTCCTTTCCTATATTTTTTGAAAACTGAAATGGGGTTTGTGATTGGGAGTTGGGTTTGGGGTTTCAGTCAATCTCAGGAAAAACTGAACCTATGTTAATTTCCTCTTATACACACACACACACAATTGATTTCCAGATTTCCTCATATTCACTCACACACATATGTTGACACCCTCACTCACTCACATTGCCTCCTCTAACACACACACACTATTCACTGTCCAGTTTTGGACTGATATGTTACACCCTTCATTGACACACACACACTTTGAATTCCCTGTTTTCCCTCACTGTACACAGGTTTCAGTCACTCCTACACACACACACACACACACACTCACTCTCTATCACACACTTGTCACTCTCCTTTTACCTCACTCTTTCTAACTCTCTATCTTTCTATCTCCCTATGTATATATATATATATATTTTTTCCCTATGTATATATATATATATATATATATATATATATATATATATATATATATATTTTTTTTTTTTTCCCTATGTATATATATATATATATATATATATATATATATATATATATATATATATATATATATATATATTTTATATATATATATATATATATATATATATATATATATATATATATATATATATATATATATATATAATGTAATGTATATAAATATGTATGTGTATCTAATATATAAAGTATATTATGTATATTTGTAGGTATCATATATATTATAATATGTGTGTGTACTATTATATATGTATTATATATATGCATGTGTGCTATATATATAGGTAGCCTATATGTATGTATGTATGTATATTTTTTTTTATGTGCTACATATATATGCATGTATGTATGTATATATATATATATATATATATATATATATATATATATATATATATATATATATATATATATATATGTATTATGTGATTTCCATGTGTAGGCCTAGATGCAATATAGGTTGTGTGATGTTGGTTTTGACTTTATGTTGTATAGGTTGTATGGACTTGGTATACTAGCATAGGCTAGTTTAGCCTTGATTAGACTAATGTAGACTTGTTAGGACTTAGAATGATTGTTAAACCTAGTTTAACATAACCTAGACTTGTTTAGACCTAGAATGACTTGTTTGACCTAATTTAGACTTGTTAGACCTAGTTTGACCATAGTTGACCTAGTTTGACTTCTAAGGTTGATCAGAGTTGACCAAGAGTTGACTTTGGCCTAGATTGAGCTAGATTCATTTAGAATGCATTGTAGTGCATCTTATTACCATTTTGGACTTGTTGTGACTTGTGCTGTTCTAAATTGGAGCCAAACACCACTCTTCGGACAATACTTTCATCTTGGACACTCAGATACCAGGCGAGTATATTCTCTGATCATTTCATATCCTGTTTAGATTTATTTTCCTATTTAAATTACTTTACTTGATACTGTCACGTTGGTCACACGGATTAGTACTATATGGATCCCTTCTTGAGATGTTATTCCCTCAGGGAGCATCGGATACTACATGTTCTGTGCGTTTCACTTACATGGTGTATCACTATGCTTCACGGTTCATTGATCACTTGTGACATGTACTCTCATGATCACAGAGTCTTCCTTGAATCACCCTTTTATGGGCATTCCTAGAATCACCCATTTTTGGGCCTTCCATGTGTCACCCCTTGTGGGCCTTTGCATGGAATCCTAACATAACCTGGCTGGATCCTTGTGTATTGATTGGGGGTACGGGGGAGTAGAAGTAGACATGTGAATAATATCCAAGTAGTATCTCACTTGATCACCTCCGTAGTGTCTCATCAGAATCTCCTATGCCATTCACATGTTTATATTATACTCTGACTCACTAGCCACTGATAGTTCTCTATTTATAGTATATATTTCCATTACAGCTTTCTCTGTTTATATCCTGTACTTCTTTCAGTTCCTGTATATTTCCATTACTGTATGATTATATTTTCTAACCTGCTATGATCTGTTGAGATGTATTGTGCTCACTTCTGTCCTGACTGGACCTGTTAAAAATATTACAGAGGACGAGGAGGAGGCCTGTGTGGATACCTTTTACGGTGCTACCTTAGATGAGTGCTTGGACCTGGACCTGCAGCAGGTCCTACTAGTAGTGGATGACACTCCTCTAGACTAGGATGTTTTCGTTTACATTACTCTCTGGATGACTGTATATATTTGATACTTGGGATATATACTATTCTTAGACATTTAGACTCTCTGTTTGTACTTGTGGATTTCCTTTCTTTTCAGCAGTATCTATCCATCTATCTTCTATCTTATCTTTCTGCCTTAGTTGTGATTGAGTTTACTTTCTGCTATGTCACCCCCATTCGGGGAGTATAAACTGTTTAGCATTATATTGTTAGATGTTGTGACCTAGGACAGCGTTCTACCGCCGACACTGCGGTGTAGGCTGGACGTACCCACTTCTCGTGCCCTTACTCTAGGGTGCGGGTCGTGACACGTTTTTAGTGGTGGCCCATGCAGGTCTAGTTTAGAAATATAGTGGTATTCGAACTAGAATATCACTGCAGCCTGCAGTAGAATTAGCAAATTTTTGAAGGTACTCAGTCACATTAGGAAAACTCTTTATCAGATTTCGTATATCTAAATCTTGCTGCTTATTGTCTTCCTTTGAATTTAAACTGTCCTCCTTTGATATTTTGACTTATTCTCAGCAATTGTTTCTTTTGATCTGTCTCCAGGATGGTTGAGACGAGATCGCATCGCCAGGGCCAGGGGGATGCCGATGAGAGGTCTGCCACCACTCATACTCAGCAGCCAGCCCCTGGTACCGTAGCCCCAGTCATGCCGGCTGGGGTAGGCGTTTCAGCTGCTTTCGGAGGAGCCTCTCCACCTGTGAGGCATGAGCCGAGTCCGGTGATTCCAGATGTGCTTCAGCAGCAGCAGCCACCTTCGGGGACAGTTGACACCGTTCAGCTGTTAGCCTTCTTCCGACAGTACATGGAGGGTCAGCAGACCCAGCAGCAGAGGCACACAGCAGAGCTCATACGAGGCATTGATCTGGCCGTGACTACGGTAGAGAGAGTTGTAGCTCAGCCAGCGGCAGCCCTGCACCCACACCAGCCACGGGAGAAGGGCATCCAAGATTTTCAGAAGATGCACCCGAGGGACTTCCGAGGGACAGAGGGGATCTTGTATGCCGACGAGTGGATTGAGCACATGGAGGAGATATTCAGGTTGGCTGAGATCCCGACGAGGCTCCAGATTGAGGCAGCGGCCAGCATGATGCAGGATCTGGCCCGTACGTGGTACCAGACCGACCCGAGGGTTGGTACTGCAGGACAGAAGCTTGGGCAGCATTCAAGGAGAAGTTCTTCCCGGATGCAGTACTGGGAGCCCTCGAGACTCAGTTTGAGGCCCTAGTCCAGGGGAGCCAATCTGTGGAGGAGTATGCAGGAGAGTTCTGCCGCCTGAGCAGATTTGTAGAGGGCTTGTCGGAGGCGACGAAGGCCCGGAGGTTCCGGAAGGGCTTGGTAAAGGAGGTCAAGTCCTACACCAAGAATGCCCGCAGTGCTACCTTTGAGGAGATCCTAGTGGGCACGTTAGTTGCAGAGGATGATCTTGAGGTTAGGCTCAAGAGGGGACGAGACTTCCAGGGAGGCAGCAGTAGCGGAGGACTGGCCAAGAGGCCGTACTTTCAGCAGCAGCACCACCAGCAGCAGAGGTTCCTGCCGCAGCAGTTTCAGCAGCCGAAGCATCAGCCAGTGCAGCATCAGTAGCAGAGGGTGCAGCAGCAGGCACCGAGGCAGTAGGCCACCACCTGTGCTTATTGCAAGAAGCCAGGGCACGGGTGGAGCGAGTGTAGGAAGAGACTGGACAAGTGCCTAGTATGTGGTTCAGCAGACCATCAGATGAGGGAGTGTCTCGTAGCACGAGCAGCTCAGGAAGGAGGAGACAGAGCTCCAACAGGCCAGCAGAGGGGACCAGCCCTGCCGATACAGCAGCAGAGGTTCGTCCAGCACCAGCAACAGGCCAAAGAAGGACAGCAGGGGTGAGCTTTCGCCATGGCGGCTGAGGATACAGAGGCGATAGGAGAGCTGATCGCAGGTTCGGTTCTTCTCGACTCCAGACCAGCTTTTGCATTATTCGATTTTGGTGCTTCGTATAGTTTTATATCAGTATCATTTACGATTAGACACGGTATCATAGCTGAATCGTTGCCTAGGACTTACAAGATCACGATCGGGGGTGGCATTATCCTCGTGAGTGATGTTTGTAAGGGTCAGAGTATTGTTTTGGGAGGCCGTGAGTTGGAGGTGAGCCTGCTCGTAATGCCATTGCCGAACTACGATATAGTACTCGATATGGATTGGTTGAGCAGGCACCACGCCAGCATTGATTGCAGAGGGGGTAGAGTTCTCTTCAGAGTGTCGGGGGAGGCAGAGTTTGAGTACTCCAGACGTCAGGCGGAGCAGAGCAGCAAAGTTTTCTGTGGAGTCTCCGTTGAGGAGCAGACGATTCCACACCCCTTGATAGCAGAGTATATGGATGTTTTTCCAGAGGAGTTATCTGGATTGCCACCAGACAGAGACATTGAGTTCTCGATAGACTTGATTCCAGGAGCAGAACCCATCTCTCAGCATGTCTATCGGGTGAACAACAGCGAGTTGGTGGAGCTGAGGAAGCAAGTGGATGAGCTGCAGGACAAGGGCTTTATTCGGTCGAGTTCGTCGCCATGGGGCACACCAGTATTGTTTGTGCCGAAGAAGGATGGGTCAGTACGGATGTATATTGACTATAGGGCACTCAACAGTCTCACGATCAAGAACAGATACCCACTGCCGCGGATCGAAGATCTTTTTGACCAGTTGAGCGGAGCTCGGGTATTTTCCAAGATTGATCTAAGGTTAGGATATCACCAGGTGAAGGTGAAGAGGGAGGATATTCCCAAGACCGCTTTCAGGACGCGGTATGGGCAGTTTGAGTTTTTGGTTATGCCGTTTGGGCTAACCAATGCACCAGCAGTGTTTATGAACCTAATGAACAAGGTGTTCCACCAGTAGCTGGATCAGTTCGTGGTGGTATTTATTGACGACATCTTGCTATATTCCTAGACTGAGGAGGAGCATGAGGAGCACTTGAGGATAGTGCTGGAGACTCTCAGGAGGGAGCAGCTTTATGGAAAGCTCTCCAAGTGTGAGTTCTTCTTGGACTGGGTTGACTTTTTGGGGCATGTGGTGATTGGAGATGGTATCTCAGTTGACCACAAGAAGATCATAGCAGTTGAGGCATGGGCAGCACCGACTTCAGTTGTAGAGATCAGGAGTTTCCTGGGGCTAGCAGGATATTATAGGAGATTTGTGCAGGATTTCTTCCGGGTTGCAAAGCCGTTGACTCGGTTGACCCAGAAGGATGTTGGGTATATTTGGTCAGAGGAGTGTCAGACAACTTTTGATGAGTTGAAGAAGCGGCTTACGAAAGCTCCGATTCTGACATTGCCTTCAGGATCAGGAGGATTCACTATTTATAGTGGCGCTTCAGGAAAGGGGCTGGGTTGTGTCTTGCAGCAGCATGGGAAGGTGATTGCCTATGCTTCCAGGTAATTATTTCCCCATGAAAAGAACTACCCTATCCACGACCTGGAGCTGGCAGCAGTGATATTGGCTCTGAAGTTGTAGAAGCACTATCTGTATGGAGAGAGGGTAGAGATTTTTACAGATCATAAGAGCTTAAAGTATGTGTTCACTCAGAAGAAGCTGAACATGAGGCAGCACAGATGGCTAGAGTTGATGAAGGACTTCGACATATCACTTCAGTATCACCCAAGGAAGGCCAACGTGGTTGCCGATGCCTTGAGTAGGTATCCGACAGCTATGTGTTTGACCATGGACCGTCATTTGCTTACTGATTTGGAGAGCCTTGGGATTGAGGTGATCGTGCCCGGAGTTCAGATGCAGTTATGGGGCCTACAGATTCAGTCAGACTTGGTGGAGAGGATCAAGTCGGTACAGTTTGAGGACGTTGCTCTGCGGTGTCTCCGAGAGCAGGTTCGAACAGGATTGGTGGATGGCGAGTTTTCTCTTGCAGAGGATGGTGCCTTGAGGCACGATTCTAGGTTATGTGTGCCCAGCGGAGAGCTCAGGGAGCAGGTTTTACAGGAGGCCCACAGATCTCAGTACTCTATACACCCTGGTGCCAACAAGATGTACCGAGATCTGAAGGAGCATGATTGGTGGTACAGGATAAAATAGGAGGTGGCTCGCTTCGTTGCTAGGTGCTTGGTCTGTCAGCAGGTCAAGGCAGAGAGACAGAGGCCCAGTGGATTATTGCAGCCGCTGTCCATTCCCGAGTGGAAGTGGGAGCATATCACTATGGATTTCGTATCTGGATTGCCGCATACACCAGGAGGGAAAGACGCGATTTGGGTCATCGTTGACAGGTTGACCAAATCGGCCCACTTCTTGCCATTCAAGGTGGGTACGTCTACAGAGAGGCTTGTAGAGATGTATATGCGGCAAATAGTCAGGATTCACGGGGTTCCGGTCAGCATCGTCTCGGATCAGGATAGTCGCTTTACTTTCCATTTGTGGAGGAGTCTGCAGACTAGCTTGGGCACTCAGCTCAAGTTTAGTACTGCATACCACCCCCAGACGGACGGACAGTCAGAGAGGACTATTCAGACGCTCGAGGATATGCTGCGAACTTGCATCTTGGACTTTGGAGGTTCCTGGGAGGATCATCTACATTTGGTGGAGTTTGCTTACAATAACAGTTTCCAGGCCAGCATTGAGATGTCACATTTTGAGGCTCTGTACGAGCGTAGGTGTCGTACACCCTTATCTTGGGATGATGTTGGTGAGCGAGCTTTACTGGGACTAGAGATGGTTGTTGACACAGCCGAGAAGGTGAAGCTCATCATGGACAGACTTCGCGTGGCGCAGGACAGACATCGGCACTGGGCCGATAGCCACCGGAGGCCATTGGAGTTTGAGGTACAGATTAGAGTAGGATTAGATTTAGGGTTGTTTGTTTGTATTTTTTGATCATATTTGTTTATCATAATTAAATTGAGACCTTGCTTGTAATTAGGTTGGAGACCAGGTTTTTTTGAGGATATCTCCGACTCGTGGTACGATACGTTTTGGTGGAGGCGGGAAGCTTAGCCCGCGCTTTATCGGCTCTTTCGTTATCAGCGGGAGAGTCGGTGACGTGGCATACAGGCTAGACTTTCCACCTGCACTAGTTGGTGTCCACAACATATTCCATGTATCACAGTTGAGACGGTACGTGGCTGACCCTAGCCATGTGCTTGATCATTCGGAGATTGAGGTTGGGCCTTCTCTCAGCTATCCAGAGCAGCCAGTGGATATTCTGGATCGACGGAAGAAGGTTCTGAGGAACCAGGTGATACCTTTGGTTCGCGTCGCATGGAGGCATCATTCTCCAGGAGAGTCTACCTGGAAGCGGGAGGATGAGATGCACGAGCGATACCCTTATCTTTTTGGACCTTGAGGTATACTTCTATCCTTCTCATCAGTTGTGTTTCGTCTTTCAATTTTGAGGACGAAATTCTTTTAAGGAGGGTAGATTTGTCACTACCACATTCTAGTTTGAGGGTATTTTTTGTCATTTTTGAGGTTATGTGAATTTATTATAATTTATTTGAATTTATTGGATTTTTTAGGATTTATTTTGGAATTATTTGAATGATGTTTGACTAGGTTGACTTTGACTAGTGTTGACTTTTGAGACTAACCTAGAAGCTAACCCTAGTTGTGTGTGGACTTGGTTAGGTCATGTAACCCTAGTTAGACTAGAGTTAACCCATTGTCACGACCAGCACCCACTGTGAGGGTACGAGTACGTAACAGCGCCCAGCCTACGCTGCAGTGTCGGCGGTAGAACGCTGTTCTAAGTATCTAACTAACCATCAACTCATGCAGTATATAGTGTACTCATCATGATCAACTCCGAACAGAGGACAAGTATAAGATATGGTGTAACTCAATCACAGTCTAAGCACGATAAGATAACACCGAATATAACTAAGAAATTGAAGACAACAATAACTACTGATATAATAACAACAAACTCAAATAATCTCAAATACATCTCAAGTCTCAATTTTATATATACAAATCCAGTTCTAAACATGAAAACTAAAACAAGACAAACTAGCTAAACTCCCGATCACTCCTGAGTGTCGGGGCCATAGGTAGCTAAGCCATCTCCTGGTCTGTAACATGTAGGGCATGTGTCCTCAGGGCAATCATCTGTAAAATTTACAACAGGTCCAGTCAGGACAGGAACGAGCACATCTTATCTAGAAAACCCAAGTAAATGATAGAGAACTATAAAGCAGTTATAGACAGTTGTATTGATGAAAATGGCAGTTTATATTCAGGTGATGGTAAGAAAGACAGATAAAGTGCAAGGAAAGAAAATAACTAAACAAGAGAAGAATCATAGCAATGAAGACTGTAAAAATAGAAATAGCTGAACCAGGATAATATGATATAAAGTCCAGACGGCAATGTAGACAAGTGTAACTCTAATGTAAGTCCAGTACAAGATGAATCTAATACAAGATGAATCCAGTAGGAGACGATTCCAGTCATAGTGATCAATGATTCCAGGGTGAGTCCAGCCTATACTCTAGCAGTGTGTTTTAAAATATCGAGATCGACATGTAAACGGCTATGGATAATCCGGCACATCACACACCTGGCCGGGTGTGAGATGGCTATCATTCCAGTTTGATTCCAGCAAAGGGTGATTCCAGAAATGGGGTATGTCTACATGTCTTACTCTAGTATTTCCCCTCCCAGCAAGTAAATCCAGAAATTCGACACAATGATTCAAGATGAGTCCAGCCAATAATATGAAGATACCAGTAAATCATTCCAGAATGATTCCAGTAAACAGAGGCCAGATAATAAATATGTGTCGTATACATGAATCCAAAAATATCCATACGTGTTGTAATAGATAATCGCATACAACTAACTAGAACTGAAGTACAGTAATTGACAAGTAAATGAGAGAACTATCAGAGAATGTACTCGCCTGATACTCTGAAAAGAGTAGTGTAATGTCAGATGTCTGCACCGGAGTCACAATGTCCTAAACAGAGCAGTACAGGTTATAACATGTTTAAAATAAGGTAAATGAAGTCTACGATACAATCTACATGAATTCTAGGCCAATCTAGGTCAAAGTCAACTCTTGGTCAACTCTGGGTCAAACCAAGTCAATAGCTAGCTAAATTGTCAAACCTTGGTCAACTAGTCAACCTTTAGTCAACTAAGAGTCAAACAAGGTTAACTAGGCTCTTCCTAGGTCATACTAGATCAACATCCTATGTATCAACCTATACCTTACCACAAATGTAAGCTAATACCTTAGCACCCAATACCCTATCACATATCACCTAGGTAATCCTATTACCTGTACTTAAGGCTTCCCATAATCCTTCTATACACATGGCTTCAAATCAACAGTAAGCTAACAATGTGGAATCAATCCATCTCACACAATTTCCTACTCTAACCCAACCCAAATATATTTGAAACTGTCTAACCATTGTGATGTGAACTGTAGGCTGAAATCAAGGTTCAATGACTGAAGTCAAGGTAACTAACAAGCATCCAAAACCCATTTCTATACTCTACACTAAAATAGTCCTTAAATAATGAACTCAATATCATGAACCCAGTTTTCGAATGCCAACAACCCAAGACTAATCCTCTCTCTCAAACTCTCACATATAGATATAACTGTAACATGGTGATTTGAATCATGGCAAACAACATTTGATTTCAGTTAAACAAGATATTAAAATCAGAAATGAGGGACAGTGTACATTGTCTATTTATCAACTCCATCATTCAATCTCAGATTCTGTGTCCTAGAGGTGAGTTCTCAGTGTGTGTGTGCACACACATAGGCCTGTGCATCTCAGGTATGGAAGGGTCACCTATACAAGGCTATGGCCAATTGGCCTGAAATTGAACTCTAGCCATCAGTCACTAATCCCAGTTCTCCTATTATACCTTAGCCCATTGTGAACCCAAAATGAAATTAACAACAAAACCCAGGTAAAAGCATGAACTGTTCTCAGGAATGTGTCTCAGAATGTAACAGTGTGTAATGTGTCAAAAGAAATAGGGATGTAGATACATGTGTGTATGTAGAGTGAATCTCAGAAAATGGCAGTTCATTAATCAAAACAAATTCGAATCCCATCATCCCATTGATACCAATCCATTCAACAATCTAAAATCAAATTCGAATTTAAAACCCAACACAAACAGTAAACAGACTTTGTAATAGTCTAAATACACATGTATAAGAATCTAAACATGGTTAATAAACTTCAAAAATCAGTTTTGGGAGCAATGAAGTTCAGAAATATAATTGTTCGAGACTGTGTATCAGTCCACATTCAACAAGCAGTCCAAAATCCTATTTACTTGATAACAAACTGTTCTAACATGAAAAACCTATCTATCTGTAGTTAATACACATGTGCACATGAATATACATGTAATTTGAATATTAAAAATCAGTTAAAATGGGATTAACAGTTCAAAATTTTAAAACAGGGAAGTATCAGTTATGATAGTGAATTAAAGCATCAGTTCAACGTTCTAAACCACATTTGACAACCACAAACCTAATCACCAGTTATTAATCAACATTGCAGTAACCTTATACACATGTAGATGAGTTAATTTGGTAATTAAATCATTAATCAAACAATTAAAATAAGAAATTATCTCAGAATTTAGAAACCAGTAAACATGTATCAGTGAAAATACATAGAACCAAATCGACATAGGAAAACCCAATAATTTATCAAATTGATTATGCCAACACATAGTACACACGTGTACGTGTCATAGGGATGTATTCGTATCCAGAAAGTAGGACACGAGGTGTCCAAGTCGTGCCAACAAGTGTATCACTGTTCTGTGTACAGGACTGTCTCGTGCAGCGGGGACACAGCCTCGTACACACGACACGTGACACGACAAGCCACGTGCACGTGTCCCTAGGTTCGCCAGGACTAGGGGTAGGGTTTCATCACCCTGTGCTGTGTCGGGGTCATGTCGTATCAGAGTTCGAGTCGCGTATCAGACGCGATTCCTGCGTGCGTGCGTGCTTGTGCATAATCCGTACGGGTGGAATTTCTCCCAAACCCTTCGACCAATTGGCCTGAAATTTTGTCTGTGATGTGTCAGTCAGTAGGCCATCGTGTTCGCCAAATTTCAGCTCACGAGAGCCCGTGTCGTGTCCGCAGTGGCACCCGAGCAGCAGGGCACTGCACGGTATCCTCGTGCACGCGTGTGCGTTCAAATATGGACACGAACGTGTCCAGAAATGTGTTCAGAAGGACACGAATGTGAAGTACACATATAGATCTAGGAATTCATTCAAAAAGATTTGAAAAAATAGAAAGAAAATCCCTCTTAGGCATTTCATCAAACACCTAGGCAACACTATGACACATGTCCGATACGGACACCAAACGGACACGAAATTCACCCAAATTTTAGGGACACCTAGGGAACTCCTGGATCTAGCCCTACATGCAAAGAAAACCGAATTTTAAATCAATTTAAAGGGTTTTACCTATTTGTGCAAAAAGCTTAGAAAAGCTTCAAATGGGGGATTCCTCCTCTTGATGGCAAAAGCTCCAAATTGACTCAAACCTGAGATTTCTCTCCATGAACATAAAGCAGGGATCAATTAGAACCCAATGTAAAAGATTTGAGCCAAAAAGAAATTGAAATGAGGAAGTTATGGATTGGGGAAGAAGGCTCTTACCTCTTTCTTCAAACTTGTAAAAATTTAATAAAAGAGGCAAGAACAAGGAGGAGAATATTTATAGGGAAGGGGGAGCCCTAGTGGCTGGTCATAAGTTGTAAAAATTAGGGTTAGGGTTTCCTAAATTGGCCCATGGGCTTAAGTTATGATTAATAAAGTCATGAAGTCATAAGTCATTTCATGAAACCATAAACCATGACTTAAATTCACTAAACCAAATCCCCTCACTCTAAAATTAGTTCCTAATGACTAGGTTAACCTAAGTTAGACTAGGGTCACCATGGCTAGGGTTAGCTCCTAGGTTAGTCTACCAAGGTCAATGCTAGTCAAAGTCAACCTAGTCAACCATCATTCAAATAATTCCAAAATAAATTCTAAAAATTCCCATAAATCATAATAAATTCAAATAAATCCTAAAATGACCAAAATACCCTCTAGGCTAAAATGTACTAATTAAACATCCTAATCACATGGCTAGGCTCTAGGTCAACAGTCTCCAAGGTTACACTCGCCAAACACCAAAATCATAAGTCATGATTTAAATAGTTTAAAAATGATTAAAATTTACCAAAAATCATAATGTGAAATAAATACCAATAAATAATATTTATAATACAAAATTTCAAAAATACCCTCATCAGGAAAACTAGGTGTTACACCCATGGTTAGTCATTAGACTCAAGTTAACCATAGAATAGATAAGTCATAAGTCATAACTTATGGTTGGGATCAATAGAAAATCACATAGCCTTAACTTATGAAACAAAGCCCAAAGCCCATTAGCTATTGCCAAACCCTAACCCTAACTTAGTTGGCCAGCCACACTAGCCTAGGGAATCCCATCCTATAAGTACTCTCTTCCATTTAGGGCTAGCCGCTTTTAGGAAAGATCACAAGTTGGAAAAGAGAGGTATGCTCCATCTTTAAATCCAATTTAATTTCTTTTTCCCTTAAACAAATTGCAATAGGTTCTAATTTAGGTATTCTTGCTGTGTGTATATTTTATTTTCAGTTTGTTAGCAATTTGGTGAAGTTTGGGGAGCAAGGAGACACGCCCTCTTTGGAGCTTTTTGAGGAGTTTTGACACCTATAGGTAAATCCCTAAAACTCTATTTTAGATGCTATTATTTTTGCATATTAATCTAGATCTAGGTGTCCCCTAGCTAACCCTAGATTTCTGTAGGATTTTGTGTCCATTTCGTGTCCTAAATGGACACGTATCAGTCCACTAGTGTAGGTGTTTGATTAAATATCCCTAAGGATTTAATGTTGCTGTTTTTGAAATGTTTTTGCATAAGAATGTAGATCTATGTGTGGCTTATGGATTTCCATGTGACTGAACACGAATTAGTGTCATGTCGTGTCGGTTTGGACACGTGCGCACACGCACGTTCAGCTGTGTACGCTGTCCTGCTACTCGGACCTCCTATAGGACACGACACGGATTCTCTTGGTACAAAATTTGGTGGACACGAGGGGGCATGTACTGACATCATGCCCCCAAAGTTTCGTTGGATCTTATGGAGTGGTTAGGGTGAAATCGAGCTTGCTCTGATTATGTACAGACACGCTCACACTCGATTTAGGCCACTGATACGACCCTAGAACTTTGAACACGACCACTAGGACCCAAAATAGGGTAACACGAACCTAGGTGGACACTAGGCGAACCATCCTGCACAGGGACATGACCCAATTTATGTCATGTCGGGTGCACGACACGCGTGCACACACGCACAAGACTGTCCACTACACTGTGTCTGTGTGCTGTTTTTGGGTTTTTTTCATTTTGACACGTCTGTGTCCTCGTGGTTGGACACGAATGACTTGTTGGACACCTGTACACATGGGGCTTACATTACCAACCATTTATTTTACATTCTAACATGTTTTTAAACATCAAATTTCCAATTTCCCTAAAATCCTGATACCAGTTATATTTCCAGTATTTCCAGTTTTCAATTTGGATTTTAGCATCCATTTTGGTTTAGTTTAAGACTGTTAATTGCATGTTTAGGTCCCTAATGTTGTTCTCCTATATGTGTTCTACTTGTGTGTAAATTTTGGGTGATTTTGGTTGTGTTTCGATTTCGAAATGGGAATGGAATGTGTTGGACTGTTTTCAAAAACCTGTAATATGCTAAAACCTGGGATTGCCTGAACTGAGTTCATTGTGTACTGAATTGGGTTCCTTTTCTATATTTTTTGAAAACTGAAATGGGGTTTGTGATTTGGAGTTGGGTTTGGGGTTTCTGTCAATCTCAGAAAAAACTGAACCTATGTTAATTTCCTCTTATACACACACACATTTGATTTCCAGATTTCCTCACATTCACTCACACACATATGTTGACACCCTCACTCACTCACATTGCCTCCTCTAACACACACACACACTCTTCACTGTCCAGTTTTGGACTGAGATGTTACACCCTTCATTGACACACACACACACTTTGAATTCCCTATTTTCTCTCATTGTACATAGGTTTCAGTCACTCCTATACACACACACTCACTCTCTATCACACACTTGTCACTCTCCTTTTACCTCACTCTTTCTAACTCTCTATCTTTCTATCTTCCTATATATATATATATATATTTATATATATATATATATATATATATATATATATATATATATATATATATATATATATATATATATATATATATATATAATGTAATGTATATAAATATGTATGTGTATCTAATATATAAAGTATATTATGTATATTTGTAGGTATCATATATATTATAATATGTGTGTGTACTATTATATATGTATTATATATATGCATGTGTGGTATACATATAGGTAGCCTATATGTATATATATATATATATATATATATATATATATATATATATATATATATATATATATATATATATATATATTGGAAAAATCCCCTGTTTTATTAATCAAGGCTCGAAGACCGAAGCCTGAATAAGTATACAAGGCACAAAATACCGAAGCCTATACAAGTATACCACCAAAAAGAGGAAGGAGGATGGGGGAACCGACAACAAACGAGATCTAGGGGAGGATAGAGGTCCAGAAAGCCCTCGAGCTGTGAGCACACCGGGTGCTCCTTTTACGACATTGGCGAAAGACTTCCCGGATGAGCTGATTGGCCGTGTAGTGGCGACCTTCATATCTAGCCTTGTTGCGGTTCTTCCAAATGACCCACGTGGCGGCCGCTGCGACGATCTGGTGTCCGTGGGATACAGAGCCCCATGAGTATGCCAGATCGTGGAAGCGCCTACTGCCTGACTCAATGCTGTACAGATGGTTAAGGATCCTCCAAATGTGACCTGGCAGATCTCCAAGATAGAAGATGTGGTCGATAGTCTCCATCTGACGGTCAGAGCAACAGTTGCAGGCTGATGCTAAACTGAACCCCATGGTCTTCAGAATCTCGTCAGTGGGCAGTTTCTGCCTGATGACTCTCCACATCAGTACGGACCACTTCTTAGGTATGCAAGAGTGCCAGTAGGGAGCAATGGTAGGATTCGGATGCCCATTAACTCGTACCGTACGTCTCGCCGACCGCATCATAAATGCCCCCGAAGCCTCGAGCGACCACCTCCATGTATCCTCGTCGTTTCTGATTCTAACTCCGCATCGGCGTATGCTCTCCACAGTTTCGTTTCCGGACCAGTCACGAATCTTTTTCCAGTTCCAGTCGTTACAACTGAGGTCCCACAGGTCGCTAATCCTGCAGTTTCTAGGAGTCTCCGTGATACTCGAGATCATGTTATCGCCAATCCATCTCTCCAAGAAAGGGTCCGAATGACCGTCACCCAATTGGAGTCTCATAATAGGTTCGGCGCTAACCCGCCCATCTAGGATGCGACGCCACGCCGTGGAGGATCGGCTGTTGGAGATGGCGACTGCAGGGTGACTATATTTGAAGTATCTGGCCTTCATATACCTGGTCCATAAGTTGTTGCTGGTCCGAAGTGTCCACCACAGTTTCAACGAGAAAGCATTAACGATGTAGGAGAGTTTGGTAAAGCCTAGTCCCCCTTCATCGGTAGGACGCGCCATAGAGTCCTATATATATATATATATATATATATGTATATGTATTATGTATTTCCATGTGTAGGCCTAGTGCAATATAGGTTGTGTGATGTTGGTTTTGACTTTATGTTGTATAGGTTGTATGGACTTGGTATACTAGCATAGGCTAGTTTAGCCTTGATTAGACTAATGTAGACTTGTTAGGACTTAGAATGATTGTTAAACCTAGTTTAACATAACCTAGACTTGTTTAGACCTAGAATGACTTGTTTGACCTAATTTAGACTTGTTAGACCTAGTTTGACCATAGTTGACCTAGTTTGACTTCTAGGGTTGACCAGAGTTGACCAAGAGTTGACTTTGGCCTAGATTGACCTAGATTCATTTAGAATGTATTGTAGTGCATCTTATTACCATTTTGGACTTGTTGTGACTTATGCTGTTCTAAATAGGAGCCAGACACCACTCCTCGGACAGTACTTTCATCTTGGACACTCAGATACCAGGCGAGTACATTCTCTGATCATTTCATATCCTGTTTAGAATTATTTTTCTACTTTAAATTACTTTACTTGATACTGTTACGTTGGTCACACGGATTAGTACTATATGGATCCCTTCTTGAGATGTTATCCCCTCAGGGAGCATCGGATACTACATGTTCTGTGCGTTTCACTTACATCGTGTATCACTATGCTTCACGGTTTATTGATCACTTGTGACATGTACTCTCATGATCACAGAGTCTTCCTTGAATCACCCTTTTATGGGCATTCCTAGAATCACCCATTTTTGGGCCTTCCATGTATCACCCCTTGTGGGCCTTTGTATGGAATCATAACATAACCTGGCTGGATCCTTGTGTATTGATTAGGGGTACGGAGGAGTAGAAGTAGACATGTGAATAATATCCAAGTAGTATCTGATCACCTCCGTAGTGTCTCATCAGAATCTCCTATGCCATTCACATGTTTATATTGTACTCTGACTCACTAGCCACTGATTATTCTCTATTTACAGTATATATTTCCATTACAGCTTTCTCTGTTTATATCCTGTACTTCTTTCAGTTCCTGTATCTTACTTTACTGCATGATTATATTTTCTAACCTGCTATGATCTATTAAGATGTATTGTGCTCGCTCCTGTCCTGACTGGACCTGTTGAAAATATTACAGAGGACGAGGAGGAGGCCTGTGTGGATACCTTTTACGGTGCTACCTTAGATGATTGCTTGGACCTGGACCAGCAGCAGGTCCCACTAGCAGTGGATGACACTCCTCTAGACTAGTATGTTTTCATTTACATTACTCTCTGGATGACTGTATATATTTGATACTTGGGATATGTACTATTCTTAGACACTTAGACTCTCTGTTTGTACTTGTGGATTTCCGTTCTTTTCAGCAGTATCTATCCATCTATCTTCTATCTTATCTTTCTGCCTTAGTTGTGATTGAGTTTATTTTCTGCTATGTCACCCCCATTCGGGGAGTATAAACTGTTTAACATTATATTGTTAGATGTTGTGACCTAGGACAGCGTTCTACCGTCGATACTGCGGCGTAGGCTGGATGTACCCACTTCTCGTGCCCTTACTCTAGGGTACGGATCATGACAAAAATTTCCCCTTCCGTCGGTTCGTTTTAGTTAGGGCACAGTATTCAGCTACGGATTAGCCACAGATATCCGTCGTCAGACCGTCACTATACCCCCGCTAGTTTGTCGACGGATAATCCGTCGCTATGTGGTTGCCAATTTTTTTAACATTTTTCCGCAAGATATTGACAACTGGGCGACGACATAGCGATGGGTTATTTGTCCGTCGCTATATGTCCGACGATATAGCGACAGATTTTCGACCGAGATTTACCCTTAAAATTAAAAAAATAATTAGCTACAATTCGACGGAAGACCATCACTATTTTGTCGGTAGTCCGTCGCTATTAGCGACGGAATACATCCGTCGCTAAATATCCGTCGCTAAAGTGCTGTATTTTAGTAGTGACAGCAGACCGGTTGTGTCGCTCGTTTTAGAGTTCATTCGCCAAGATACATTCCAATGCATCTAGGACTTATTCCAGCAGTAGTCGATCCATTAGTTGGAACGGTACTTATATCATTTGTCCAAATCGATTTTATGGATGCTATAGTTTTCGTATACCAAACTCGTCGCTGAGTCAGACTAGCCATCTATGTTCTTGACCCGGTCTAACTTGCCATGAGCCTATTACCCTAACGGGAGCGAGACACTATATAATATACCACTAAGAAAAAGTTTTATTCCGAAACTCAAGAACAAGGGTCTGACCTTCGTCGACAAAAAGTGAAGGGTACTTTTCCTTCATTTACGCCTCTAGTTCCCAAGTCGACTCCTCAACTGAGTTGTGCCAGAGTACGCGAACCAAGGACATCGATTGGCTCTGTATGATCTTTTCTTTACGGTCCAAAATTTGTACGGGCTCCTCCGAGTATGATAAATCGGCATGCAGCTCCAACTGATCGAAGATAACCACATGACTTGGGTCATGCACATACTTTCAGTATTGGGAGACATGGAAGACGTTGTGCACTTCAGCCAGGATAGGAGGTAGCATAATTTGATAAGCAACCACCGCCACTCTTTCAAGAATCTCGAAGGGGCCTACAAATCTCGGCTTAGTTTGCCCTTTACTCCGAATCGCATAATGCCCCGCATCGACGTAACCTTTAGAAACACATGGTCCCCGGCCAAGAACTCTAACGGTCGAGTATCTGTATAAGTTGTTTGTTCTGAGCAATACGAAGCCTATCTCGAATCATGCAGACCTTCTCAACGGCTTGTTCGACTAGTTTTGACCCGAGCACCTGTCGCTCCCCGACTTCGTCCCAACAAATCTAAGATCGGCACTTCCTTCCGTAAAGTGCCTCGTAGGGAGCCATCTGGATGCTTGATTGATAACTGTTGTTGTACGCAAACTCCGCAAGCGACAAATGTGTTTCCCAACTAGTCTTTAAATCTATTGCACATAGACATAACATATCTTCTAGGATCTGATGTACCCTTTCTGTCTGGACATCGGTTTACGGGTGGTACACGGAGCTAAGGTTCAGCTTAGTACCCATAGCCACTTATAGACTCGTCTAGAAACATAATAAGAATTGCCTATATCTGTCCGAAATGATTATGGCATGTACCCCATGGAGTCAGACAATCTCATCGATATAGATCTAAGCTAACTGATCAATGCTCCATGATACTTTGATAGCGATGAAATGAGCAGATTTGGTCAATCGATTGACAACGACCAAGCGTCATTTTTCTACGGCGTCTTCGAAAGGCCCACGATAAAATCTATAGAGATTTTGTTCCACTTCCATACTGGAATGTCGAGGTTCTGTAGCTCTCCACCTGGTTTTGGTGCTCGACCTTCACCTGTTGACATGCCATGCATTGTGACACAAAAGTTGCCACGTCTTTCTTCATGTCGTGCCACCAAAAGATCATGCACAAGTCCTTGTACATCTTGGTCCTTCCAGGATGTAATGAGTACTTTACATAGTGGGCCTCCGTCAGAATTTTTTTTTAAGTTTGACATGGTCCGACATGCATATTCTCCCCTTCATCCGTGTTATTCCGCCCTCATCTACCACAAAGTTGGCTACCTTGTCTATCAAAATTAGCTTGCGCATCTTCTTCAGGAATGGATCATCCTCCTGTGTGGTCTTTATCCTGTTGTGCAAGCTCGACTCAGGGTGCAATTAGGCCAATTGTGCTCCACGGTATCGAATTTGAAGTTCGATGTCTATTTCTACCAAGTCTCGCTGTATGACACGGTTGATAGCCAGGCACCCTACAGACATTCTGCTTAGAGCATCCGCTACAACGTTTCCCTTACCCGGTGTGTACTCGATAGTCAGATCATAGTCTTTGATGAGTTTGAGCCAACGCCGCTGTCATAAGTTTAAGTCTCGTTGGGTAAAGATATATTTGAGGCTTTTATGATCGTATAGATATTGCAAGCTGTACCATAAAGATAGTACCGCCATAGCTTCAATGCAAACACAATCGCCGCTAGCTCAAGATCATACGTAGGGTAATTCTTCTCATGTTGCTTCAATTGTCTCGAATCAAACGAAATCACCTTATCCCTTTGCATGAGCACACATCCCAAGCCAGTTCTTGATGCAACAATAAATATTTGAAACCCTTATGGTCCGTCCGGAGGTGCAAGGGTTGGAGCTGAGATGAGCCATTTCTTTAACTCCTGAAAGCTAGATTCACAGTCATTGTTCCACTCAAATGTGACTCCCTTCTGGGTGAGGCGAGTTAGAGGCGATGCAATCTTGTCTAAGTCTTTCACAAATCTTCGGTAGTAGCCTGCCAAGCCGAAAAAACTTCGGATGTCACCTGCTGAGGTAGGCCGCTTCCACTTAACTATCGCATCAATTTTCTTTAGGTCCACCGTGACGCCTTGAGCTGAAATAACGTGCCCAAGAAACGCCACACTGCTTATCCAGAACTTGCGTTTACTAAATTTGGCATAAAGTTGATGTTCACGCAGAGTCTTAGCACCGTCTTCAAATGCTCCATGTGCTCGTCCTTGCTTTTTGAATATATGAGAATATCGTCGATGAATATGATGACAAATTTGTCTATGAACGGTCAGAGCACCCGGTTCATCTAATCCATAAAAGCGGTATGAGCATTTATTAAGCCGAAAGGTATGACTAGGAATTCGTAGTGACCGTATCGAGTTCGAAAGGCGGACTTCGGTACGTCCTCGGACTTGGTCATCAATTGATGGTAGCCTGAGCGAAGGTCAATCTTAAAAAATATCGTTGCCCCTTACAACTGGTCAAACAAATCATCTATCCTCGACAACGGGTACTTGTTTCATACCGTGGCTTTGTTATGTTCCCGATAGTCGATGCACAGCCACATCGATCCATCCTTTTTTTTTACAAACAACACTAGAGCACCCCACCGGGAGATGCTAGGGTGAATATGTCTACAATCTAGCAACTCTTGTAGTTGTGCTTTTAGTTCCTTCAGCTCCGCCGACGCTATTCGATAGGGTGCTTTAGATATCGGTCAAGTCTCCGAAAAGTTGTCAATGCTGAATTCTATATCTCGATCTGGAGGCATCCTTGGCAACTCATTTGGGAACACATCTGGAAATTTTTCTATGACTTAAGTCTGTGTCGTGCCTGTAGTCTCTTTTCTTGTGTCTTAAACTGATACTAGGTGCCCACAGCAACCAGAATGCAACATGCGCCTTGCCGAAATTGCCGATATCACTATTGCCGTTTTGACACTGCTCCGTACGAATAGGAGAACTCGGTTTCACTAGAAAGGCGGAACACAACTCTATTTTCTGTGCACTCGATAGTTGTGTGGCATGCACCCAACCAATCCATGCCGAGGATTATATCGTACTCCTTGATGTTGAGGACGATAACTTCCAAGGATATATTTATCCCTCCGATGCAAATGTAACCATCCATACAAATTTGATTAGTCTCAACGGTCGCTGTAACCGACTCTTCAGCAGCCTTCTCAACTGGTACGTCAGCAACCGGTTCGTCTATAGTCTCCTCGACCGAACCCGGAACAGATGGCTCGAGCAAAATCTCCTCAGACGATTCTGGAGAGACTATATTGAAGGGTTCTTCAACGGATTTGTCATCATCCTCTTCGACCAATTCATTCTCCTCAGTTGGACCCTTAAGGGTTTCATCGATAGGCTCTCAATAGCACCGTCGATTGTGACCGCCCTGACTGGAGCCTGGGCGGGCAGCTCATCAGTGACCACATCGCCTCGACCAATCCGCTCGTCGACGATGTCTACCACCGGATCTATGACATTGTCCTCAACTGCCACTCGGGGTTAAGGTACAATATATGCCAAGGCTAAATCTTTCAACACTGGTCCCTTGATGCCTCCGTAAGGAGGAGGCTCCCGAAAGGAACCAGTAGAAGCGCCTTCAACATCCTCAACCGAATGACCCGTCTCAAGCCCAGGTTCCCGATCGGTACTTTCGCAAAATGTGAGGCCAACTCTAGCTATTACCACAGAGTCACCCCTGGAAGCCGTTACCTCATAGTCAAAAGAGGCATGAAGAGGAACCCCCTCTGCCTCAGTGGTTGGGCCCTCCTCAGGGATATGGTACTTCTCTGATCGCTCCGACGTCTCCTTCGCCTGCACCAGCAAAACAAGGATAAATAAAAAACTGCGAGTAAAAATTCAAATAAAAAAGGAACTAAAATGTACCCTTGAGGTCGACGCAACAGACGGCACGCTAGGCCACAAAGGAGTAAAACCCTTGGATGCTACCCTTTTTACCTTCTTGACAGAAGGAGGGTTTGCCGCCGAACGAGCTCAATGTTTCTGTAGAAAACTCAGGGGCGCCATATCTTCCCTTCGCTTCCGAGAGGCACTAGAGTCATCCGAAGACCCATATCCTGTTACTTCAGACTCCTGAGACCGCCGTTGAGGCCTCTCAAACTTCATATCCACTATAAAGCTTTGTTCTTGGTCATAACCCGAAGAGAAGTTATTCACCAAACAGTAAAACTTTACAGCAAAATACAAGACACGGGGCTCCCCATGCACGTTAGGGAATGTAAACGTTGTCCTAGTAGATTTGGCGTTGTAATAACTCCAAGCGCATGTGCCATCCAATAAACTTCCCTCATAGCTGAGACAAGGACTAGGATTGCCCATCATAGTTTGGGTATAACTGAACTGTCGTGCGAAGCAACTCGACAGATAGGGTACCAGATATATCTACTCCCGATGGAGTGCTAATGCTAAGATTCATATCTAATAATTACATGGATAATTTATTTTCTTCTACAAAGTCGACAGATATAAAACTATGTATAGCACCCGAATCGAACAATACTCTAGCAGTCATATTTTTATATAGTAGTATACCTGTCACAACAGTATCGGACGCGAACGCTTCATCCTGAGTCAGTGCATAGACTCGGCCTTGCGCCCCTGGCAATTTTATGGGTTCATGGGCACTACGTTTGTGCCATGGGCGGGAGGCGCCCTATTCTAATTTTAGACGTTCCCTGGTGGATATTGATTTGTCCTCTCCATTCGACAATCAGCCGCCTTATGGCCTAGCTGGCCACACTTGAAGCATCCCCCTTGGCAATCGACCGCCACATGTCCCATCTTGTCGCATCGATGGTACAGTACTCCGGGGTGAGGCCCCCGATGCTCAAATGTATTCTGGCGCTTTAGCACACCAGATCCTTCCACGTCGTGAGGATGCTTGTTGAAGTTGTTACGGATGCCTGACTCGATCCTTTGCGAAGCTCGACCAAAGATCCGCTCGCTATCAATGGCAGCATTGTATGACTCTTTGTAGGTCTGACATCTTTGGTTCATGATATCCCGATGCAGATCGTCATTCAGGCCTTGTTGAAAGCGCTCACACTACGTTTCCTTGTTTGATAGGAAGGCCCCGCCAAACTTTACAAGTTTTGCGAACTTCGTATCGTAATCTTCGACTAACATATTTTCTTGCTTCAAGGACATGAATTCGTCTTTCTTCTGTCGTCATGGCAAGGGGAATGTACTGCTCGAGGAAGGCCAGTTTGAACATCTCCCACGAGATCTTGGTGTTGGGGTTGGCTTCGTGGAGCTCCTGTTTCTTCACCTCCCACCAGTTGTAGGCCCTCAAGTTTAGCTACAAGGCTGCACACCCAACTCTCTTGGACCCCTTGATGTTGAGAAGATTGAACAGGCCATTAATCTTCACTAGCTACCCCATGACTTCGTCAGGCTCTGCTTGACGGTTAAAGTCAGGCGGGTTCATCTTCTTGAATTCGGTCTCCTTGAACAGAGAAGAGGAAGACATATGCTTCATTGTCACTGGTTGTACTTCTTCTGATTCGACAGTCGTCGAATTCTATTGGGTCGCTCTGGTGCTTACGATCCGGGTCAGTGCCTCCATCTGCTTTTGTTGGGCACTGATTTGGGTCTGGATCTGTGCTTGTAGCTGTCGTTGCTGCATCTCCGTCTAGCGCTGTTAGACTTCCATGAGGCACAGTAAACGCTATATGGCAAATTCGCTAGGTGTTGCATCCTCGGTGCTATCCGTGTTAATCAACGTAGCCTTGACAGCAGGGATGCCCACTCTCTTCGGCATTCCTACAAAATTAAGCAAACCCGTTAGTATTCTCAAAATATCTATAGGCTTATTTGTATGGAACAATTATTTTATGCCGTATATATCGAAAAGCATAATTTTTTTGAAAAATTGCAACAACATCTAAAAGAAAATATTTTTGAAAGGTCTGAGGTGTGAACTGTGCTCTGATACCAACTTGTCATGCCCCGACTCGCCAAATCTGTCGTCCTCGTCTTGACTCGAGATACATCGATCTATAAAGACAGGGCGTGATGTCGTACAAGTCTTTATTGGACTTGTACAAGGCAAGAACGTGCACTTAAAAATTCTTTTGAGACGACGAGTTGAAATTAAACTGTGCAGAGAGTTGAAGACACAGAATAGGAAAAAATTTAGTTTTTCATTCATAAAACTTGCAAAGTATGTGCAAGATCATTTTTACATTCCATATGTCATTGTGGCTACATCTTTCAAAACATAAAAGAAAAACTCTCGACAAGCTGCCATGAAATAATCCTTGTCGTTCCATACATTCATGCCCGTTATACATTTGAACAAAAGACTTTGATTTGAATTGGGCTTCAAAATACTTCAAAATAGGAGATCTTCGAGCCGGCTTCCGTTCTTCAGCTTCAGTCTAGTCTCGAGCTCCCGCAGCGCGCTCGTCACTTGGGGAGTTGGGGGTAAGCATACTTGCTAGTGGATGGGACGAACCCACTCATCTAAACCAACACTGCTTATCAAGAATTCTAGCATACAAAGTGATCTTTCTATTTAGCACTATATGATTTGCAGTTAATATCGATAGCATATTTTAAACAGTAAACAACATAACCAATCTCAACTTATCTTACCACGACCATGCTCCTTTTATGTACAAAATAGATATAATACTTACCACCTGTACAAGATAATAGATGAGCATGCAATCTATCCTATATGAGGTCATTGGTGATATCGACACCATGAAGGACGATTATGTAGCATTGTGACATGCCCTACTAGTCCAGGTTGCGAGCCTAACCGGATGTCTCGCATACCTCGTGCCGAAGCACGATTCCATAATTTTCTCCTAGGCCGATTCGGTCCCAGCGACCAGGGTACCATTTCGAGAAAAGCTTACCTTGTGCACAAGTCATCCATGACTATGCGAATGTATGAACAGTTTAATATGTATGAAGTAAATTGCATAGTACGGACAATATTAAACCACATAATCATTTCTACTCGTGCAAGAGTTATTTTCTTCAAAGCCGTATGTTCTGATTTAGCGTCCCGTAGGCACCAAATTCTTCGAGGCATAATATACCGTAACCAATGTTTCTTCATTATGTTTTGCAGAATATGAATTAATTCTATCTCTTTCCTAGAACTTTATCTTTTCTCTTTTTGGTGTAAAACATATAAATTCGGAGTTAATTTCTCTAAACTAATATAATTATCCCAAGTTCTTGATCTTAGTGGCAAAGCATACATCCAGTTAGCATCATCGATTTGAACGTTGAACTATAAGAATTTGTTGGCAGGAAGGAGTAGAAAAGAAGGGGCCGAAGAACCATCCACTTAAAGAGATTGCACCGAGAGCAGGAGACCGCTTCGCGACGGTCAAGCATCAGTTATACGAACTCCTGCAATGACACAAGCATCAAATTAGAATCCCTCCTTCAATCCTTCCTTTGAAATTTTGAAAGACATTCAGAAATCGACGTGAAAGCACACTTATCAAACCCAAGAAACAAATCATTCAGAAAGCCACGAAAATCAATAAAACTGATAGCAGACCGGTTGCGTCTCTCTTTAGAGTTCATTCGCCAAGACATAGTCCACTACATCTAGCACTTATTCCAGCAGTAGCCGATCCATTAGTTGGAATGGTACTCATATCATTCGTCCTAATCGGTTTTATGGATGCCATGGTTTTCATATACCAAACTTGTCGCTGAGTCAGACTAGCCATCTATGTTTTCGACCATGTCTGACTTGCCACCTATTACATAGTTATTTGCCCCAACAGGAGAGGGGCACTACATGTGACATATCATCTATAAGGCATATTCATATTACAGCTTATGTATGTATATGTGAATTCCATATATTAGGGTATTCTTCATATACATATAGCTGACATGCTACGTATTCCTAGTTCTCCATATATTAGGATCGACGCATGACACCACCCTCTTCTCCATGCCCCTTTTTCTTTAATGTTTACAAATATTGTCGCTCCCCATATGCTTGGGGAGCAAGCACACCTAGCATATTTAATGAGCCATTCTCTACGCAAATTCTTCTAACCAAAAAAATCTACACAATTTCCACACACGCACACCCCGGCCTACTCACAGCCGACCAGGCCGACCACCTATACCTCCCTGTTCGTCGCCCGACTTCGACGACCACCACTAGTCCCCCGACCATACCTACATGCCACTTTCTCCTCTTCGCCTTTGTTACCACCGACCACACATGACTCCACAATGCTACTCCACTGCCATCACCATCCATCATCGCTACCGCCATCAATATCACCACCCATCATGGTTACCAGCCTCACCCGACCACTACAGCCACTCCATCGACCCCGACTCCCTCGTCCGTCCCCGACACCGATACCACACTTCTCGGAGCTGTCGCAGATGTTACGATCCGATACCTAGATTTTGGGTCCAGTCGGATCATGTCCAGCCTGCACCATTGTGAGACGGCGATAGTAAGTTGTATCAATCAGTAGTAACTCAAGCACAACATTCTAAAATTCAGAAATTAAAAAAAAATTATTTAATAATTCAAACACAATGCCGGAACAAACTTAAGTTGTACTAACGTTTACACCTTTAAATACAATATTGACTAGGCTACTAAGTAGTCGGCTCAGGTTCCTCCTGGTTGGGTTCAGCTATCTCTTCAGAATTTAGTTCGAGTCCGAAGTAGGTACTAAAAGTAAGCTCTTCATCAATGCAATCACCTAAAAATGTTGGTCTCCAGTCAAGAGAGGAGCAAGAAACATATATCCATTCCAGTATTTTAATAAACAACTAAAGATGCAAGAAACAGTTTTAGAAAATAATTTATTTTTCTAAATAATAATAAAGAATCAGTGAAATAGTAAATCTCTGGAAACAGTAATGATGCAATCTACAATTTAGCAGTAGTGTTTTGAGTGTGTAGCATCCCGTGGCCGGCTGGGGATGGAGGCAATATGTATTCTAGTAAACACGGTCTGGCTTCAGCCCAAGTGAGGTGGGTCTTCAGCTATCCATAATGATGCAATAAGGGGGCTTTGACTACAGATGCTAGTACTACTCCCCAATCTCGAGTCAATGAGTCAATAAGTCAATCAAGCAATCAATTGGATCCGAGAGGGATCCCGTGAGTCAAGTTTCGGATAATTCGACTCTCCCGCCCGTCCATGCGCCCCCTCCCCACCTAGGAGCCATGCGCCCGCCCATCGCTGACGCGCTTATGCGCCCACCTCCTCTGCGTTAGTGCTAGCGCATGCGCCCACCCACCTCGCGGTGGAGTATGCCCCTGTGCTGCCATCAAGCGACAGCACGCTCCCCTTTCCGACAGTCCATGCTCTCCGGCCTACCATCAGCTGCCATGCGCCCCCCCATTTGCCATTGGCTATGCGCCGGCGAAGCCGGGCTTCAGGAATGCGCCCTCCGCGTCAGGGGGCCTCCCCCTCATCTCATTTGCTGGCAGCATTGCGCCCGCGGGTGCACGCCAGAGCGCATACGCCCCTACCCCTCCAGGGGTATCATGCGCCTACACTCGGTGGACATGCGCTCGGTCCTCTCAGCTGTAGTGCCCTGTCCCTACATCGTGCCCCATACTCGGTCCACAGGGTACGCGAGAAAGGAACACTGTCGCTATCGATTCGGTCGGGACCGATAGGTCGGGATCGACCGAGTCGATCGAATGGGAACGGTTGAATTAAGATCCATTCCTCGTTATGGAATGTCTTCTTCGGAACCAAGTCCCATATTCAGTAGGTTGCGCCTTGAGGATTGACTCTGCGGCTGAGTCGGGAGAGACCTCCCGTTGCTCTGCTTTTTATTCCGCTTGCGTTGGTTTTGGCTTTATTTTCTGAATGCATTTTCGTGAATGTTTTCGATGGTTTTTATGGCTTGTATTTCGAACTCGCATTTCCTATTGAAATCCTTGAAATAATGCAGTATTCTAATTGGTTACTTGTGCAATTTCAGGTAATCGCGTAGGCGACGTCTAGCGCGGCCAACAAGTCCTCTCGTCGAAGTAAATTTAAGGTGAGTGGCTGACCCTTCTCTTCTCGACCCCTTCTTAAGCAAATCGATAGCGTTGTTGCGGATGAAAGAATGAATGCAAGGGCACGGACACGGTGAAATGATCAAGTTTCAAAGAGAATGTAGGCTAGACCTTAATAACTAAATATTGTCTGAACTCGGTCATTTGACAACTTGTCGACAAGGTAAAGTTTCTCCGTAACGGCAACCCAAGGCCATGGGACCGTTTCGGCCAAGAAAGGAAATACGGTGTATAGCTGTGCTGGATGATAGCACGGGTTAAGCGAGGACTTGCAGCGGGGCTCGCTACTTGCGCTGCAAGGGCCTCGGCTAACAAAAGCTATAGAGTCCAGGATGGCTTGTTATGCCAGTGACCAATCACACGTTATATTGCACTTGGTATGAAAATGATAACAATTGACAGGGAAGAACATGGTAAGTTTCATAAGGCGCGGCACGGTCCGCCAGGGGTAAGTTCCAACGTAAATTACATTATGCTTGTCATTGCTCGCTTAAAATTCATTAGGATGGTTAGAAACATTCATGAACTAAGTCATATAGACTCATCAACCAAATGAGAGCTTGGAACTTAACTTTTCACGCAACAGTATAAAGTGTAATGTACTGATCCTTGCTCTCCACGCAGGTACCTCGAACCACGAAGGGCGTGCCACCTAAAAGCTCAAGGCGAAGTGAACCCTTTTGAAGCCTCGTCCGCGTGGGAAGGCTTGTGTTTCTGGATTCCTTTTGAAGAAGACCCGTACTCAGTCCAAAAGAAAAGATGGCGACTCGACTTTCCTCGATAGCAGGTGGAAATGTGTAATGGTTTTTGCTTGTAAAAAGGGATGTAATGTATGGAACGACTATCTCATCGGCGTTCATTTTGTAAGTCGAGATCATGTTGTAGCCCGCACGACAATGATTGTAAAGAAGTCTTGTAAAGTATTATTATTATCAATGAAAAAGTCTATTTCCATTTCAAATGTGTCATTCAATTTCTCTGCGTACTCTAACTTGATGTTGTGTTTCGGATAACCTTATGACTATGCCTTGTGCGATCGTAACTTAGGTTCGTACGACATCACGCCCGGGGGACGACTATCAATTCTACGGAATCGGGACGTGACATAATGGTATCAGAGCACGGCTTTACATTCTTTAGCCTCGCGTCTAGAGTTCCAAACCTTTGACCTCGCATCGATAAGATAAGTTGTTCCATACAATGAGTCCGTAATAATTTGTGGCTGATGTGTTTGCCTTCGTATCGCAGAAGTGACGGAACCCACGACCGAGCAAGAACAGAGCGCTTCTAGCGGCTCTAGTAGTTCGCATCGTTCGCAGCCCGGACCTTCTAACGATACCATCGAAAGGATACTGCGTATGATAGAGGCGCAGCGGAACCAGTCCGAGAACCGACATCAACAGACGAAGGAACGATAGGCCCAATTCGAAGCTCACTTCGAAGCTCGTTTCGACGCACATGCCAAACTTCAACAAAAGCAGCTGGATACCCTGCAGCAGATCGTCCAGACAATGGCGGCCAATGGGAATTCTGCGACTGCGCCTACCGTCACCGTGCCGACGATCCAACCTATTGAAGTCGATATAGAGGGGCCCGAGCGTCAACCAGCGGTACCAAAAAAGTACAACTTTGAAGTGTCAGAATTCAAGAAGGCGTGTCGCACTTCCTTCAGCGGTACCGAAGGCCCTTCTATGGCGATCGACTTGTTGGAAGAGCTGGAAGATCACTTCGAGCTTCTCGGCATTGAAGAATCGAAGCAAGTCGCCTGCGCACAACTTCAACTACGGTTGAACACGCACGACTGGTGGGCCGTGCGCAAGCGAGCGATCCGACTAGACAACAACACCGTGCCGATCTCTTGGGCCACGTTCCGCAAGGCTTTTGAAGGCCAGTACCTTCCGTCAGCCGTTCGTCAAGCGAAGGAGAATGAATTCATGCAGTTGAAGCAAGGGAGTCGGACAGTGGAACAGTATGCCGTAGAATTCAACAAGTTGTCTAAGTTTGCTAGTCAGTTTCTGCCTACTGAAGAGTGCCGTGTGCGACAGTTCGAAGTGGGTCTGCGACACTCTATCAGTGCACATGTCGGGGTCCCGGAGTATAAGACCGTGGGCGAGGCTCTGAATCACGCTCTCCATCTTGAGAACCTGCATCCTTCCGGTGCTGACGATGTTGTGCGCCACTCCAAATTATAAACATCTTAGCTATACAGGAAACAACAATTACTCGTCAAAGCATCCAAACAACGGCAGCTATAGAGGGCAGAACCCACTACCTCGATCCACCAAGTGCAATAATCTCAGACACGATGCCAACTACTGCTTCACCGGGAGAGCATGTTTCGTTTGTGGAGAAAGGGGCCACCGAGCTCGAGACTGCATGGGTCGAAGACCAAATCGTCCCAACGCACCACCACAACAACACCGCCAAGAGAATCTAGGACAGGCACCCCGACCTCCTCCGCCCAATCAACCTGTACCACAAAATGGCCAAGATCGTCGCCCCAACACTCAGGGCCGCGTCTACGCCATGACTCGAGACGAAGCGCTGGCATCAGATACAGTAGTGTCAGGTATACTAAAATTCAATAATGTGCCTGCTCATGTGTTATTTGATTCAGGCGCTTCATATAGTTTTATATCGGCGGACTTTGCCGCCGAGCACAAATTTCCTGTAATATCATTAGATCTCGACCTTAGCATAAGTACACCTTTGGGCACACCAATTCTCACAAACTTAGCCTACGCTGGCGGGATTATCTATGTCGGCGGTCAAAAGATCGGTCTGGATGTGATTGTTCTAGACATGAAGGACTTTGACATCATTCTAGGACTGGATTGGCTCGGGCCGTGCAACGCAACCATAGACTGTGCTGAAAATAAGGTCACATCCCGCATACCTGGAGTGCCTGAATTCTGCTACTCGTGTGGTGAGGCATCGCCGACCTGCATGGTGATCTCCGCAATATCTGCTCGGCGGATGCTGTATTCCGGGTGCGAAGGCTATCTAGCTTCGATTCGAGACATGCGACAGGATGGTGCAAACGTGGGTCAGAACGACATTGTGGCAGAATTCCCAGACGTATTCCCAGACGAAATACCCGGAATGCCGCCCGATCGAGAAATAGAGTTCACCATCGATACATTCTCCGACACCCGGCCGATCTCGAAAGCTCCGTACAGAATGGCCCCTGCAGAATTGAAAGAATTGAAGGCACAACTTCAGGAATTACTCGATAGAGGGTTTATCCGTCCGAGTTTCTCGCCGTGGGGTGCGCCCGTGCTATTCGTGAAGAAGAAGGATGGATCGATGCGACTCTACATCGACTATAGGAAATTGAATAAAGCCACCATCCGAAATAAAGACCCCCTGCCCCGCATCGACGACTTGTTCGACCAGCTCTAAGGTGCAACGGTGTTTCGAAGATTGATCTGCGATCGGGTTATCACCAACTCAAAGTCAAGCCAGTTGACGTGCCGAAGTCTGCCTTCCGTACTCTTTATGGCCACTATGAGTTCTTGGTAATGCCGTTCGATCTGACAAACGCCCCTGCCGTCTTCATGGATCTAATGAATCGGGTGTTCCGTCCGTTCGTTGATAAGTTTGTAGTAGTCTACATCGACGACATACTCGTCTACTCGAAGGATCGAGCGCAACATGCAGAGCATCTGCGGACGGTACACCAAATCCTTCGAGAGAATCAGTTGTATGTGAAGATGAGCAAGTGCGAGTTCTGGCTGAACAACGTCTCATTCCTTGGGCACATCATCTCCGCCGCGGGCATCACAGTCGATCCGAAGAAAGTCGAGGCAGTTGCTGATTGGAAATGGCCCACATCAGTTAGCAAAATTCGAAGCTTCCTAGGCTTGGCGGGATACTACCGATGCTTCGTGAAGGACATCGCGAAGATTGCATCGCCGTTGACTCGCCTCACCTAGAACTAGCGGCAATTATGTTCACGTTGAAGCTGTAGCATCACTATCTCTATGGCGTGGCGTGCAGGATTTATACGGACCACAAAAGCCTCAAGTATCTCTTCACCCAGAAAGAACTGAATTTGCGGCAGAGGCGATGGCTCGAACTAATTAAAGACTATGACTTATCAATCGACTACACGCCGGGCAAGGGAAATGTGGTAGCGGATGCGCTGAACCGGAAGTACTTAGCTTCGTTATGCATCAACGATCGACTGCTGCGTGACTTCGAAGGAATGGGCATTGAACTCCGAGTTCGTTTCAGAGACGTGAAACTAGCGCCATTGCGGGTGGAACCGAGCCTACTGGAGAGGATCAAGTCTGCACAGAAGGACGACCCATACCTGGAGAAGATGCAGAAGCTGATATCGACAGAAAAAGCGTCCGACCTTGCAGAGGACGAGTCGGGAGTGTTGTGCGTGAAGGGACGGCTATGCGTACCGGACGACACAGAACTTAGAAAGGAGATAATGTCGGAGGCGCATTATGCAAAATATTCCTTGCATCATGGCAGCACCAAGATGTATAAGGACCTCCGCATTATCTTTTGGTGGCACGGCATGAAGAGGGACGTAGCGCTCTTTGTGTCAAAATGTATGGCCTGTCAGCAAGTCAAAGCCGAGCACCAGTGACCAGGCGGGGAGATGCAGAACCTCGCCATTCCAGAGTAGAAATGGGATCACATCACTATGGACTTCGTTGTTGGCTTGCCGAGGACGCTGCGGGGAAACGATGCTATCTGGGTCATCGTCGATCGACTAACCAATTCAGCGCACTTTATCACCATCAAAGTTACTTGGAGCGTCGACCGCCTTGCTCAGATATACCTTGATGAAATAGTTCGGCTGCATGGGGTCCCAGTTTCTATTATCTCTGATCGGGATGGACGGTTTGTAGCGCGCTTCTGGAGTAGTCTTCATTCAGCACTGGGGACCAAGTTGAAGTTCAGCTCAGCTTATCATCCTTAGACTGACGGCCAAACAGAGCGGGTGAACCAAATTCTCGAAGACATGTTACGACTCTGTGTGATCGACTTGAAGTCAAGTTGGGACGTCCATCTACCGCTGGCCGAGTTTGCATACAACAACAGCCATCAGTCCAGCATCCAAATGGCGTCGTATGAAGCTTTGTACGGACGGAAGTGCAGATCGCCTATTTGCTGGGATGAAGTCGGGGAACGGCAGATACTTGGTCCGGAGCTGGTAGAGCAGACCGTGCTGAAGGTCAAGTTAATACGAGAGAGATTGAAGATAGCACAAAGCCGACAGAAAAGCTATACCGACACGCACCGATGCCCCCTCGAGTTCTTGGAAGGCGACCATGTATTCTTGAAGGTCATGCCCATGCGGGGAGTTTCCAGGTTTGGTACGAAAGGGAAATTGAGCCCAAAATTTGTTGGCCCGTTCGAAATATTGAAGCGAGTCGCCCCGGTAGCTTACCAAATCGCCTTGCCGCCTGCGTTATCAGAGGTACATGACGTCTTCCATGTATCACAATTGCGGAAGTACGTGCATGATCCAAGCCATGTGGTAGATTTGGGTAAGCTGGACCTGAAGGCAGACTTGTCATATATCGAAGAGCCGGTACAAATCTTGGAGCACAAGGATCAACTTCTCCGTAACCGTGCTATTCCCCAAGTCCGCGTCCTCTGGAGGAACCATTCGGTCGAAGAGTCGACGTGGGAGCTTGAGTCAGAAATGAAGAAAAAGTTCCCTTCATTGTTCTCGTAGAGGTAGGTTCTATTTTAAGTTTCAAGGACGAAAATTTTTCTTAGTTGGTTATGGTGTAGTGCCCCGTCCCTACATCGTGCCCCATAATCGGTCCACGGGGTTCACGAGAAAGGAACACTATCGCTATCGATTCAGTCAGGACCAATAGGTCGGGATCGACCGAGTCGATCGAACGGCAACGGTTGAATTAAGATCCATTCCTCGTTATGGAATGTCTTCTTCGGAACCAAGTCCCATATTCAGCGGGTTGCGCCTTGATGATTGACTCTGCGGCTGAGTCGGGAGAGACCTCCCATTGCTCTGCTTTTCACGCCGCTTGCGTTGGTTTTGGCTTTGTTTTCTGAATGCATTTTCATGAATGTTTTTGATGGTTTTCATGGCTTGCATTTTGAACTCGTATTTTCTATCAAACTCCTTGAAATAATGCAGTGTTCTAATCGGTTGCTTGTGCAATTTCAGGTAATCGCGTAGGCGACGTCTAGCGCAGCCAACAAGTCCTCTCGCCGAAGTAAACTCATGGTGAGTGGCTGACCCTTCTCTTCTCGACCCCTTCTTAAGCAAATCGATAGTGTTGTTGCGGATGAAAGAATGAATACAAGGGCACGGACACGGTAAAATGATCAAGTTTTAAAGAGAATATAGGCTAGACCTTAATAACTAAATATTGTCTGAACTCGGTCATTGGACAAATTGTCGACAAGGTAAAGTTTTCCCGTAACGGCAACCCAAGGCCATGGGACCGTTTCGGCCAAGAAAGGAAACACGGTGTATAGCTGTGCTGGATGATAGAACGGGTTAAGCGGGGACTTGCAACGGGGCTCGCTACTTGCGCTACAAGGGCCCCGGCTAACAAAAGCTATAGAGTCCAGGATGGCTTGTTATACCAGTGACCAATCACACGTAATATTGCACTTGGTATAAAAATGATAACAATTGACAGGGAAGAACATGGTAAGTTTCATAAGGCGCGGCACGGTCCGCCGGGGGTAAGTTCCAACATAAATTATATTATGCTTGTCATTGCTCGCTTTAAATTTATTAGGATGGTTAGAAACATTCATGAACTAAGTCATATAGACTCATCAACCAAATGAGAGCTTGGAACTTAACTTGCCACGCACCAGTACAAAGTGTAATATACTGATGCTCGCTCTCCACGCAGGTACCCCGAACCACGAAGGACGTGCCACCTAAAAGCTCAAGGAGAAGTGAACCCTTTTGAAGCCTCGTCCGCGTGGGAAGGCTTGTGTTTCTTGATTCCTTTTGAAGAAGACCCGCACTCAGTCCAAAAGAAAAGATGGCGACTCGACTTTCCTCGATAGCAGATGGAAATGTGTAATGATTTTTGCTTGTAAAAAGGAATGTAATGTATGGAACGACTATCTCATCGGCATTCATTTTGTAAGTCGAGATCATGTTGTAGCCCGCGCGGCAATGATTGTAAAGAAGTCTTGTAAAGTATTATTATTATCAATGAAAAGGTCTATTTCTATTTCAAATGTGTCATTCAATTTCTCTGCGTACTCTAACTTGATGTTGTGTTTCGGATAACCTTATGACTATGCCTTGTACGATCGCAACTTAGGTTCGTACGGCATCACGCCCGGGGGACGACTATCGATTCTACGGAATCGGGGCATGACATCAGCCGTCCTGCGGCGCCCAACCCTGAGGGACCCGATTGGCGTCGCTCGCAGCCCGGTGGATCACCCTCGGCTCACGATGCAGTATCCGCTCCATCCAACAACCATCATCTCTCTCTGTCCGGGTAGCATTCGTCACCCCCTTTCGGTCGCACATCGCCGCCAATCACCGCCCTCTCATTCGCAGAGATTTTACAGCTGGATCGAGTAGCACAGTTGCCCCCCGTCGAGAAGGAGCTTGAACTTCCAGAGATCGAGTTCCCTACCCAACCCGAAGGATAAACCATCAGAGTGCCGTTCTCCACCGACAAAATTTTCTTATTTTTTTAATCCTTCTAGAAGACCTTTGTGCTAAAATTCCAGTCCGGATACCCTAAACTGGCATTCGCCAAAGAAGCCATCGCAGGCTGGGGTCTCTCATCAGCATACAAGGTTGTACCATTGGACTCAAAACACCTTCTCCTCCACCTCTCATCTGATCCCGACTGCTCTTTGGTATGGGCTAAGGGCACCACCAACATCGGATCCCTCAGCATGAAGAACGCTAAATGGTCCCCCGGTTTCAACCCTAATGTCGACTCAAAGATTATCTCAACGTGGATTACCTTGCCAAACCTTCCCCTTGTCCGCTTCGCTCCCGCAGCACTCAAGAGAATTACCAGTTCCTTCGGGACCCTAGTAGCCATCGCCGAAGGAACGCACAATCTCTCCAAAGGCAACTATGCTAAGATTTGTGTAGAGATTGATCTATCCTTTGACCCCTCCAAGCTCATTCAGCTCGAGCTAGGGGGACGGACACACCTCCAGACGCTTGAGTATGACAACAACATTAGCTTCTGTAAGCATTGTCAGATCAGAGGCCACCTCTTGAAGCATTGCTTCAAAGCCCACCCGGAGCTCAGGAAGAAAGCACCACAAAAGACTCACTCACCGAGGGCAACTCAACTCCCCATCCTAGGCCCTATCCTTCCCTTTCCTAACTCCCACTCTCAGCTTGCAGAAAGTGACTGCTCCCCCAGCCCTCGTGCTCCCTCTACGTCGAACATTTGCATAGTGCCCGATAAGCCAACATGTATCACCCTCCTCAACCGATTCGAGATCCTCAGCTCCTCTTATGAGGTCGAAGACCAGTCGAACCTCCTCCCCGACAAGTCCCCGCCTGATGAAGGTGGTGAGAACGTCGACGGTCTTTCTGTCGACGACTCGAGCATATCAGGGAAGAACAGGTTAGCACTGATTACCCACCCTGCCCTAGTTGATTTACCTACCTCCTCCCACCCGGTCGAGGTTGTGCAGTCATTAGGCCTAGAATATGAGGCCAGGATTCGATAAGCTCAGGATGCTGGCTTCCTGAACCCCAACAACCCCCTCAGCGCTCTGGCCGAGATCGAGATAGAACTTGTCAACCCCCCGAAAAATGCCACAGGAATCGAGGTCCCGAGCTGCCGAGACTCGACGACAGCCACCCCTGCAGCAACCCAAAGGCCTCCCCCCAAAATCCATCAAAACAAGAAGAAAAAGAATCAAGCTCAAGAGCCCTCGGTCATGACCACACGGTCAGCCACAAAGCTCAAACCTACCCCCAATCACAATCATGCTAATGCTTAACATTCTAACATGGAATGTCAGAGGGCTGGCCAACAAACCAACCATGAGGAGATTAACCACCCTAATCAAAATCCATCGGATTGACATTTTAGTTATCATCGAACCCAAAATCCTCCAGAGAAAACTCAAATCCATCCAACCTCAGCTCGGCTTCCTGAACGCCATTGTTGGGTGTCACGACATCTGGATCCTCTTCTCTGACGAATACATCTTAGGTACCTTCTTCGACTCCGACCAGGCGCTCTTTTGCTGGGTGGAACACCCCATCCTCTCCTTCCGATCCTTCATTTCTGCTGTCCACGACAGCTGTAACTATGTCGAGAGCAAGCAGCTCTGGAACACCCTGTTGGACACCCACAGCTTCCTCAACAGCCTTCCGTGGCTATGCCTTGGGGATTTTAGCACGATCGCAAGCACCGAGGAAAAATCGGGGGGTCATCCTCCCAACCAACCATCCATGAACGACTTTAACTCCTTCATTTTTTAGGATAACTTGTACCCCATCCCCTACTCCGGTAACTCCTTCACCTGGTGCAACATGCAAGAAGGAGCTCGTCGCCAATATTCCTGCCTGGACCGTGCCTTAGTCGACAACCGGTGGTCCGATATGAATCTTATCTCCAACCTCTTCCACCTCAACTCTACAAAATCTGACCACTCTTCTCTCCTTATTGAGGTCAACAACAACTCCAACCTTATTAAAAAAACCCTTCAGATTCCTGGACTTCTGGAGACATCACCCTTAATTCCAAAACATCGTTGCTTCCACTGGAATTCGGAGAACAACCTAGACCCCCTTATCAGAGTTGCCGTGGAACTTAAGGCCACCAGGAGCGCCCTTACTTTTTGGAGCAAACTTGCTTTAAATTAAGGCTATGGAGGACGACGTCACTCGTGCTGAGATTAGGTTTGCTACGGATTGTTCTTCAGAGAACCGCTCCACGCTTAACCTTAACAAGGCTATCCTTAAATCTTACCTGAAAGTTGAGATGGAATTTTGGAAGCAGAAAGCCAGGTTGACTTAGGACATCGAGGGCGACAAAAACTCCATTTTCTTCTACGCCTGCGTTAGGGGACGCAGGCATCAACTCACTCTTCATCAAATCGCTGGCGATAATAGAACCTTACTCAAAGATCAGCGGAGCATCCAGGCGGCTGCTACCAACTTCTACTCCAAACTTTTCACAAAAGATATCGTCATGAAGGATAAGATCTTCCTGGCTAAGGTCCCTTCCTTAATTGAAGAGCAGGATAATAAACTGCTATTAACCCTACCTTCTGCGGAAGAAGTTAAGTCTGTGGTCTGGGCCCTTGACGAACACAATGCTCCAGGTCTAGACGGATTCTCTGGGGTTTTCTTCCGGTCCTGTTGGAACATCATTCAGACCGACGTGATCGAAGCTGTAACTGCTTTCTTTCAAGGAGCACGCTATCCTAAATCCTTATCTCAAGCCAACCTTATCTTAATCCCCAAAAAGATAACCCAGAGACCTTTAAAGATTTCAGACCGATCAGCTTATGCTCATTCGCTAATAAAATTATCTCCAAGATCATCGCCACCCGCATGGCCCATATCCTCTCCAAGATTATCTCTGAGGAACAAAGCGACTTTGTTCCAGGGCAGAACATCACTGATAACATCCTCCTAGCCCAGGAAATGATAACATGCATGAAATTCCCGTCCAGGGGGGTAATATAGCCATCAAGATCGATATGGAGAAAGCCTACGATTGCCTGGACTGGCAATTCATGATTTGGGTTCTCAGGGACTACGGGTTCTCCGAAACATGGATAGACATCATATACAGATCCATAAGCAACTCATAGTTCTCCACAGTCATCAATGGTCAAGCGAACAGTTTTTTCAAATCTAGCCGAGGTGTTCGTCAATGAGACCCTCTATCCTCCACCATCTTCATCATTGCCGCCGAAGCCCTCAGCAGAAACCTTAACGGCGTAGTCAACATCCCCAGATTCTACCACTTTCACACTACCGCCGGTTGCCCGCTAATTACTCACCTGGCCTACGCCGACGACATCCTCATCTTCTCCTTTGGTGATGTCGGATCGGTGGAGGTGGTATGTAGCATCCTGGATAAATACACCAGATGTTCTGGACAACGGATCAACCGCGACAAAAGTTTCATCTATACCCACCACAAAGCCGACAAGAGCCACTCGACCACCCTCACCAATCTCACCTCCTTCACCATCGCATACCCACCGTTCACCTACCTGGGCTGTCCATTGGTATACGGCAGATCTAATTCGGGCATCTTCGGCGGGCTTGTTAACAAGACTAGGAAGAAGGTCGAGGGATGACACAATGCGACTCTATATCCAGGCGGCAAGATGATCCACATCAAGCATGTTCTATCTTCCATCCCAATCTATACCCTGGCCGTCAGCTCCCCACCTTCGAAGGTTCTATCCTCCCTAGAGGCTCTCTTCGCCAACTTCTTTTGGGGTCATCAAGACGGTAAGGATAAGAACCACTGGACCAGCTGGGACACGATGGCCAAACCTAGGGATGAGGGGGGTCTCGGATTCCTCAAATTAGTGCATATTGTGGATGCATGCTCCATGAAATTGTTGTGGAAGATTAGATCTCGTAACTCTATCTGGATGCGATTCATTAAAGCTAGATACTTTCAACCCTCTCATCCAGCGACGGCGGTGGCCAACTTCTATTCTTCAGCATCCTGACACCGTATTCTTCACGGACGTCAGCTTGCTGAACCCCTTATCCGTATGCGGCTTGGCAACAGAAACTCATCGCCTTGCCACGAACGGTGGATTGGTAATGCGGTCTATCATCTGTCCCCAAACACACCCCATAACTGTATAATCCAGGATCTCTGGGACAACCATTCAGGTTGGAGATGAGAGCGGATCAGAGAGTGGACCGGGCTGGAGGCGACGACCGAGCTAGTAGTCGTGGACGTTCGGATCAACGATCTTCCAGACGTTTTGACTTGGGTCACCACCGTCGGAGGTTCGTTCACGATGGCCTCTGCCAGGCGTGAGATGGGTGGGGGAAGACATTCCCATCAAGTGGTCTTTTCTGATCTGGAGAGCTCAGCACAGGAAGCTTCTGACCGACGATTCCCTAACCTCTATCGATTTTAGCCTAGCATCCAGCTGCCACTACTGCGCCTTCCACAAACTAGAAACAACTGAACACATCCTGCTCTCCAGATATCTTGCTAGTCAGATTTGGCACAACTTAGCTCGTTGCTGCAGGAAGCGGCATCGGCCCAGGGGCTTCAACGATCTTCTGGTCAACTGGGGCGACTTCCATTGTCATCAGATCGTTGCAGCCGCTGGTATTTGGGTCCTCTGGAAAAACAAGAACAAATTCAGGTATGAAGGCCGCCAATACAACCCGGCACAACTGATCCGCAAAGTCCTTCATCAAATTCTTAAACTCAGGACCCGCTGCTCCCACTCCATAGACCGATTTTGGCAGGCCTTGCTTTAGACTCGTCTGCAGCGCCCTCTGGTGCTCGATTTTGGATTTTAGCTTTTGTTGTTTCCTCGTGCTTGGCGTGCTTACTTGTATAGGCTTCGGCATTTTGCGCCCGATACATCAATATATGGTTGAGTATATATATATATATATATATATATATATATATATATATATATATATATATATATATATATTTAGGAACGGAGAATTTTATTGAAGTAATAGGCGCAAAAAGCCGAAGCCTATACAAGTAAGCGCGCTAGCGCGACAAAAGGACAGAAAAGCAAAAACGTGAGAGAACTCACGAAGACTAAGAAATAGAAAAAGTGGGGGAAGGGGGCCTAAGCCAGAGCCTTCCAGAAGGAGTGGGGTGCGTGGGAGCAGCGCCTCCTCGCTTTGAAGCATTGTCTGACGACTTCTTTTGCCAATTGATGAAGGGAGAGTTGTCGACCTTCGTATCTAGCTTTGTTCCTGTTCTTCCAAAGCACCCAAAGCCCTGCGGCTGCTACGATCTGGTGGCCGTGGGAGCGGCTCCAGTAGGCCAGGAGATCGTATAAGCCTCCGGAAGGTTGGGTCATATTAAGTCTATTATATAGCTCGGACCAAAGATCTGTTGCGAGATCTCCCAAGAGGAAGACGTGCTTAACAGACTCCATCGAATGCTCCTCGCAACAGTGGCATCTCGAAGCGAGGCTGAATCCCATAGCACGGATAGAGTCATCGGTCGGAAGCTTGCGGCGAAGAGCTCGCCAAATAAGGAAGGATCATTTGGTGGGGATGCAAGCCTGCCAAAACTTGCCCAGCACAGGATGTTGGGGCCCACTGCCTCTGGCAACCAGTCTGACAGAGGCTAGAGTGAATAGCCCGCTCGGGTTGGGGGACCATCTCCAAGAGTCTTGCGCGCTCGAGATCTACTGATTAGCAGCTAGGAGGCAGGTGGCCGCTGGCTGACCAAGCCAGTCTCTGACCTTCCTCCAATTCCATCCGGAGTTGTCCTCCCAAAGGTTCCTAATTTGGCACTCCGGAGGGGAATGAATGTTGGGATGGATGATGTCTCCTCTAATCCACCGCTCCTGGTATACCGACGAGCTTCCATTGCCAAGTTAAAGACGGATGAGGGGTTCAGCGGTGATACGACCTTGGATAATACGGCGCCACGACGGCGAGGATCTGTTGTTAGAGCTTGCCTCCGACAGATGAAAAAATATGGAGTATCTAGCTCTCATGAACTTCGTCCATAGAGAGGTCTCGGTACGCAACTTCCACCAGAGCTTGATAGAACATGCATGCTCAATGTATGTCAGCCTGCTGAAACCCAGACCCCCTTCGTCCGTTGGTTTGGCCATGGTCTCCCAGCTGGCCCAGTGATGTTTGTCCTTGCTGTCGTTGTGGCCCCAAAAAAACTTGGCGAAAAGGGATTCGAGAGAGTATAGAACCTTCTTAGGAGGGGAGCAGACGATCAGGGTGTACATCGGGATGGATGAAAGGACGTGCTTGATGAGGATTGTTTTCCCTCCGAGGGATAAGGCAGCGTTGTGCCATCCCGCGATGAGTTTGCGGATATTGTCTACCAGGTGGTCGTATATACCCGAGTTGGTCTTACCGTAAACCAGAGGGCAACCGAGGTAGAGGAAGGGAGGGTAAGCTGTTCGAAAAGATGTCATATTGGTGAGGAGAGTAGATCGGGTTCTGTCGGCTTTGTGGTGGGTATAGATAACGCTCTTGTTCTTATTGATGCGCTGCGCAGAGCAGGCAGTGTATTTATTGACCGTACGAAGGACGACCTCGATCGATCCGCTGTCTCCGGAGGAGAAGATGAGGATGTCGTCAGCGTAGGCCAGGTGAGTGATGAGGGGGCAGCCGGTGGTGGTGTGGAAGTGGTTGAAGCCAGGCAAGTTGGGCATATTGTTCAGGCTTCTACTGAAGGCTTCGGCCGCGATAATAAAAATGGTAGAGGAAAGAGGGTCCTCTTGTCTCACTCCGTGGGTGGATGGGAAGAATCCCGTCGCCTGGTCGTTGATGATAGCGGAGAACCACGCATTGTTGATCGATCTAAAGACGATGTCAATCCAAGGTTCGGAGAAACCGAACGCTCTGAGAACCCATATCATAAATTGCCAATCCAGTCGATCGTACGCTTTCTCCATGTCTAGTTTGATGGCCACGTTACCACCCCTCGATGGGAACTTCATGCATGTGATCATCTCTTGGGCTAGAAGGATGTTGTCTGATATGTTACGCCCTTTGACAAATCCGCTTTGCTCTTCCGAGATGATTTTGGGGAGGAGATCAGACATGCGATTGGCGACAATCTTGGATATGATTTTGTTGGTGAAGGTGCAGAGGCTGATCGAACGGAAGTCTTTGAAAGATTCGGGGTTGTTTTTTTAGGGATTAGGATGATGTTGGTACAGGAGATCGATTTGGGGTATCAAGCCCCTTGGAAAAAGGCTGCAGTAGCTTCGATTAAGTCAGCTTTAATGATATCCCAGCAAGTTCTGAAAAAGACCCCGTTGAACCCGTCCGGTCCCGGGGCGCTGTGTTCGTTGATGGACCAGATCGCCGCTCTAATCTCCTCTTCCGTAGTGGGGGCCAGCAGGGTGACGTTGTCGAGGTCGCTAATGAGGGAAGGTATAACGGACAATAACGAGTCGTCTTTGACTACTTTACCTTTAGAGAAAAGGTTGGAGTAGTAGTTCACAGCTACAGCCTGGATACCGGCCTGGTCGTCGATCAGGGTGCCATTGTCGTCAAGAATCCGGTGCATTTTTAATTTATTTCTGCGACCTTTGACACAGGCGTGGAAGAATTTGGTGTTCCGATCGCCATCAGTATCCCAGGAAGATCTGGCCTTTTGCCTCCAGAACTCGGTCTCCACACGCAGTCTAGATTTAAGGAGAGCTTTGGCGAGGTTGAGGGATGCGCGGTCCTCTGGGGATCTGGAACTGGTGAACGCGATCTCCGTACGAGCGACGTCATCCTCCGCTCCCTTGATGGCATAGAAGATGTCGCCGTAAGCCTCTTTGCTCCAAGTCGGCCTTGCGAGTGGCGGAAAGTTTATCGGCTATCCAAGCCATAGGATCGAGGGTATTTACGGAGTTCCAGGCACGGGTGATGATGTGTCGGAATTGGGGGTGGTGTTGCCAGAAGTCGAGGAATCGAAAGGCTTTATTGTTGGTGGTTAGATTATTGCTGATCTGGACGAGGAGGGGGGAGTGGTCCGATTCGGTGGAGTTCAGATGAGAGAGATTGGTGATCGTGCCCATGTCGGACCAGTAGTCGTTGGTCATCGCCCGATCGAGGCGGGAGTATTGTCGCCGGTGACCCTCCTGCATATTGCACCAAGTGAATTCGTTGCCGTGGAAGGGGATATGAGTGAGATTCCCTTGAAAGGTGAAGTTGTTGAAGTCGTCCATCGCCGGCTGGAGAGGTGGGCGATCGCCGGATTTCTCCTCTCTGCGAGACACGGTGTTAAAGTCTCCGATACATAGCCACGGAAGCCCAGGCGGATGAGCCGCCAAGAGTTCAGTCCAAAGCAATCTGCGCTCTGGGATATCGCAGCTGCCATGGACCGCGGAGAGGGCGAAGCAAGATTTGAGGGCTGGGTGCTCGACCCAGCAAGTGAGTGCCTGATGCGAGTCTTGAATGATGCCAAATTTGAAGTCTTGTGCAAGGAATATCCAGATGTCGTTGCCACCGGCTATCGCGTGGGTGAAGCCAAGCTTGAGTTGAGTGGCTTTCAATTTTTTTTGAGGGATTTTTGGTTTGATGATGATTAAGAGGTCTATGTGGTGAGTCTTCTTGAGACTGAGGATTCTGTTCATCGTCGGTTTGTTACCGAGGCCCCTCACATTCCAGGAGATGATGTTAGGCATCTGGTGAGGGGAGGGAATGTGGTTGGTTGTGCTTCGAGGCAGATCTTGTGGTCCTTGCCGACGACTGCTTTGGATTGTTTTTGTTCTTCGTGGAGGAGGTTTTTTTAGAGAGAGTTTCGGTGGATCCTTTGCTACCGGTTTCTATGTTGTGCTTCCTGGGGTCGCCGCTTCCCTCGACATCGGTAGAATTAGCGGCAGGATCTTTGTCAATGTCTTCTAGGGCGCATAAGGGATTGCCGCGGTCCAGGAATCCTGCTTCCTTGGCTTGCCAAAATCTTCCGGTTAAGGCGTGGCTAAACTTGCTGTGAGCGTCCAGAAGAGGAGGGGGAAGGGAGGTAAGGGGAGTCGGCTCTGTTGAGAGGGTGGTGGTGGGGGGCGGGGTGCCACGATCTGCTCGGAGATGCTCGCAAGCAAGGCCTTTCCGGGTTGTTCGAGGTGTTCGACGGGTGGTTGGGTGGAGTGGTGGATTTTGAGGGGGTGAGATGTGGTGGGGTCGGTTGGGGCGCTTGGGGAATGAGTTGGGGCGATGAAGCAATCTTGATGGTCGGGGGTGTCGGGGGAGGGGTTCGCTGGGATCATTTAAGTCTTCTTCGGACGTGGTGCCGGATAGGAGTTCGAAAGGGTTGTGAAGGGGGAGGGTGGAGGGAGTGAAAGGGACGATAGTGAAGGTAGACGTGTCGGTTGAGTGAGGGTGTGGGATAGTCTGGTCGTCGGTCTGAATTGGGATATCTGGATTTGAGCTGTGAATAGTGATGGCGGAGTTATCCGAGACGGAGGTTGCAGGGTGTCTTTTGTTGAACGACGCACGATGGGGGCACGTGGTGGGCTTCTTTAGTTCTAGGTGAGCGCGGAAGCAGTGCTGCAGAAGGTGGCCGCTCATCTGGCAGTGTTTGCAAAAGGTAATGTTGTTATCGTAAATCAGCGGTTGGTTGTGTGTCTGATCTCCGAGCTCGATCTGAATAGTTTTAGGGGGGGTCGTTCGCGAGGTCCAGTTCGACATAAATCTTCACGTAGTTGCACTTGGAGAGGTTGCGGGTTTCTTCGGCGATGGCGACCAGAGTTCCAAAGGAGTTGGCGATTCGTTTGAGGGCGGCTGTGGGGAAACAGACCAGGGGGAGGTTGGGCAGGGTGATCCATGTGGAGATGATGGTAGAGTCGATTTTCGGATTGAAGTTGGAAGACCATCTGACAACCTTAGCTGTCTGGGTGCCATTTTGACCGTTCCCTTGGCGCGGACAATGGCGAAGTCTGAATCGTCAGAGAGATATAGGAGCATGTGTTTGGGGTCTAGCGGAGCAATACGGTTGGCCGCGGAGAGGCCCCACTTGGCGATAGCATCCGAGGCAGCAGAAATCTTAGGACAGCCGGAGCCGAATTTGATAATGAACGACTTGGAGAAGGGGGTGGACAAGGTGGAGATCTCTGTCGCGGCGAAGGGAACCCGAATGGCGTCACCGACGGCGGGCGACGGGATGTCAATATCGGGGAGCAGGATCTCCGTCGCCGTCGATGGAATACGCCTGCCCCGATCCGGGCGAGCAGCCTCGACGTAGGAGACCCGAGGGAGGGGGCCTGGAGCACTGTCCGGAAGAGGAGGAGCGGCGGATGTGGGCACGGAGGGGGGGTGCCTCATAGCCGTAAGGGGCTCGGGAGATGAGCATCCGACTCCGGGGAGGGGGTGGAGAGGAGGGGCGCAGGGAGACGCGGGCGTCACCGCGAAGGATGTCATATCAGGAGCCGGGGGGTGAGGGAGGTGGAACGTCAGGGGAGGAGAATAAACCTCGCCGGAGGGCACTTGAGCGGGGGGCGCTGAGGCATGGACCATCTGCGCAAAAGAGGTGGAGGGCGAACCGGCGGGCAGCGCAATGGAGGAAGCCGAGGTGAAGCCAACTGCGCAACGGGATACGGAGTGAACTGCGCAGAGGAGGGAGGCTCCAACTGCGCAAGGGGGGCCTGGGCTTTCTCCAAGTGCGCAGAGGGCTGGAAGGATGGCTCCAAGGCGCATGGGGTGGGGTCAGCTGCGCAAGGGGTGGAGTCAGCTGCGCATGGGGGGGTCTGAGCTCTTTCCAAATGCGCTGATAGATGGGAGGAAAGCAGCGCCTGCGCGGATGACCCAGAGAGGGATGGGTCAACGCACGCGGTACGATGGATGGAGTTCTTGAGATTGCAGGTGGGCTCGGGAACCCAAGCGTTGGGGGGCGGAACGCTTGGTTCCGCGAGCCTCTCCGGGGAGGACCGAGGCAGGCTCTGCACAGGCCAGAGGACGACCGCCCGGAGGCCGGGACAGACCGCCGAGAGCGGAGAGGAGGGCCGGGGGGGCCGAACGGCGTCGATTGGAGGCCAACGGAGCGGGGGAGCGAGCCCAATGGAGGGACAGGCTGGAGAGGGCGTCGTGGGGAGGAGCGTGGAGGGGGACCACCTCATCTTCTCCGCCAGTAAAGGGATAGGTCGGCCGACGAGGTCGAGCTGAGCTCTCGTCCAGGAGAGGGAGGGGCGGGAGGAAGTGGGGGGGGAGGCTGCTAGCCCGTTCGGGTCTGCCGAAGGAGAGGCGGGGAACGGCCGGACGGCCTGGCCAAAGGCCCAAACGCTGCCGCCCCCAACTGAAGCATCACCCCCGAGGGACTCCGCCGTAAGTGGCGCAGAGACCATCGCAGCCGAGAGGAGGCTACACGAAGCCGAGGGAGGAGGAGCGGGACTTGGGGAGGAGGCGATGGGGGAGAACTGCCTATGGCGGGAGGCGGGGGGCATCGTGGAAGAGCGCGCGACGCAGGAGATGAGGGCAGTGGTCCAGGCAGGGAGGTGTCGGAGCGGAGGGGAGCCTAGGATAGAGGGGAGGGAGGAGCGAGAAAACCTACTGCGAATACCCATGAGGTGTGGGCGACGGGGCGGATGATGCCTCCGACGACCGTGGAGCAGGGTGGGGGGGACGCGGGATTGGAAGAGAGACGCTGGAGGGAGTGGGGCTGGAGTGCTCCGAACGTCGAGGAGGTCCGAAGAGGTAGACTTGGGTGAGGAGGAAAAGAGGCGGGGAGGCATTAGGGGGGTGAGGGGAGGTGGATCGGGCGGAAGGGGGGAGGGGCCAGCCGGCCGGCGCCGGGGGGGGTGCGCCATGGGGGAAACGGGAGGGGCTCTGGAGAAGAAGCATGTTTTTTTCTATATATATATATATATATATATATATATATATATTTTGTATATATATATATATATATATATATATATATATATATTTTTTTTTTTATATATATATATATATATATATATATATATATATATATATATATATATATATATATATATATATATATATATATATAGCAAATGGCTCCACTATCCCCCCTTCTTCTTCCTTCTGCCCCCCTTCCCCCTCCTACGGATCCTAGGAAGGGAGCGTTGGCTGGCGTTATCCGGGTCGTGTCCCCCTCCGGCTCCCCTGCTCCCTCCTCTTCCTCAGGCCTCGTCGGTGATGTCCTCCGGCTCCTCTCCTCCTCCTCTACGTCGGCCTGGCAACGCCGGGATGACATCGGTCGCCCCTCCCTGGAAGGTAGACCAGCTCCGCCTGGTCGGAGCTCTCCTCCCGAACGCAGCAGTGTTGGTGCCCCCTCTCTCTTGGCCTCGTCGGGCGCCACCCCCGTCCGCCTCATCTTCGTCCTCTACCTCTCTTCTCTCCCCTTCTTTGCTCCGTCCCCACCCACCATCCCCCCGCCGCCTATTCCCACCCTCCTCCACCCGGTCTTCCTTCCCTCGGTTCTTTCCGCCTCCCCTCATCCCCCCGTTCCCCATTTCGAAGGCTCTGAAGACCCAGATCATAAATTGTCAATCAAGTCTATCGTAGGCTTTCTCCATGTCCAATTTGATAGCAATGTTGCCCCCTCTTGCTGGGAAATTCATACAGGTGAATCAATCTTGAGCCAACATGAAGTTATCCTGAATATTTTTCCCTCGAACAAAACTACTCTGCTCCTCCGAAATGATCTTGGAGAGAAGGCCGGCCATGCAGGAGGCGATGATCTTGGATATGATCTTGTTGGTGAAGTGTAACCCCACTTTCCCGATTTTTGAGAATTTTATAAGTTTCGAAATAATAGATTTTATTCAAATCAGTAAATTGAATAATTATTCTCATTACTAGTATTTTAGGAAAATTTGAATTATTTGGTTTTGGAGCGAATTCCTAGTTTGTTACAACTAATTTAAGTGGTCCCCATTTTTTTTGAATCTCCTAAACAACCTTTATAACTGATTTCTGATCAGTTATGCAATAAGTGAAAAGGGGGAGGGCTCATTTACAATTTTGCCATTAAGTAGAGGGCCTTTATTGCAAAAGTCCCATTGCATTATATAGCAGTTGAGGGGGAGAGAGAGCTGTCTTATTCTTCCCAATTCATTTCTCTTCCCGATTCTTCAGAGCTCTTCCTAATTTCCCAATCTGGCCAAACCCTAACCCTAGTTTTCTTGTCTCCGGCTATGGCGGAGCAGGCGATCCTTCCATCGTGTGGTGCCCGGAGTTGGACATCGACGAGCACCACTCCTCCGTCAAGAAGCTTCCCTGCAGTACTGGATTTTCGGCGACAATAAAATCTCTGGGATCTCTTCCACCTTGACAGCGTCCCTTCTACTACAGCAACCCCACCATCGATCGGGCTCGACGACGATGAGTTCCGTCACAACGCTTAGGATCGGTCGAACCATTCTTCCGGCCTTTTCGACGAGCTTGACTCCGGCGGTGGAGTAGAGGTGAGTTCGTCGGGATTCCTATGAATCAGTTCGTTCCTATTTTTCTCAGACCAATATTTAGTTCGTGTTCCTCATTCAGGGATTGATCGATCCCGGTGATCGATTGTTCATTACTCGTGCATACGAAGAGGGATTAGAATCGAGCTTTTCCTTAATTTCAGATAATTCTCGGTGAGATGATCCTCGTTTGGAATTCAGATCAGAAATTTTTAGGGTTGATGAGTCAATTTATGTTTTCCTTGGTTAAAACTCGAGTGGAATCGATTGATTGATTGTTCGAGTTGCATAGGAATCATCGATTCAACTTCTGGTAAGGAACTTCATTCCTTGATTTCAAATTCTTTATTGGAGATTTATATCTAGAAGAATTGGCCTCCGTAGAAAAAACCTAATTTATTATGTGTAATCTGTTGTTAAATTCTACAGAGGTTGTAGGAATTTGTGTTCGGTTTTGTCGAGTCCTCTTCATTGATCATTCCCTCAGATAAACTCTACTCCAAATTCTTGATTTAATCAGTTTATGCTTGATTATAATTTCGGTGTGGTGTTCATTTCTGTGTATTGGGTCGTGGGTCGGCTTTTATTTGGCGTTGGATCGTGTCTGAGGATCTGCTCTCGTTCGTGTCGTGTCTGTGTTCGTGTGCAAGATGGGGTCGTGTCCAGGTGCAGGTTATCCAAACCCTGTGATGTACTCATAAGGAGTATGAGTTGGCTTGTGACCGTGTCCTGCTGTGTGACCGTCTCCTGCTGCGTGACCGTGTCCTGCTGTGTGGTTCGTGTCCTGCTGAAATCTTTCTGACTTGGCCAACCAGGTTGTTAAGTGGGATATTGGGTGCAAAATGTTGCTTCTGTGGTAAAGTGCAGTAGTAGTCTATAGTTGCAATTAGGCCCTATTTTGTCTTTCTCTTTGAACTGTATATTCTTTAAATTATATTGTACATTATATGGGCTGGTGTTGGGGTTGATTTAAATGAGTATACTCTAGATTTTTTTGGTGTGTGTGTGTGGCATATTAAGCAATAGAATTTCTGAGTTTGAAATCTAGCTACTAGCTGTTATCAGTATATTTTTCCTTGGTATATTCAACTTGTTATTCATATTTTATGACCAGATGATAGTGTTATATGTTAGTGTTGTTGAGTTGGGACAGCTAGCTGGATTGAAGGTTGAAACCAGTTTTGAAGTATCTTTAAGGCTCATGTTTTATTAAGAGTGTGTTTTACTTTGTCTCTTTCCTGGAAATAGTTTGGTGAAGGTAACATTAGGATTTGAGGATTGTTTTAAGAAGTTATCTCAAGAAATTACAAATTCTAGGAATTATGATCTGTCACCTTGATTGTAACCTTATACTATAAATGTCATCTTTTTTAAATTATTGGTTGCAATAACTGTTAGTAGTCTTTTAGGTCCAAAAATTATTTTCTAAGCAATAACTTAGTTCTTGGCAATTATATGTAGCTAACTAGAATATAATAAATTAGTTATGGTTAATGAGTATTCTATAAATAGGATTTAGCTAAGTGGTGTAATCATAATATTTTTATAAGATAATTAACTAGGTTATTATTCATAGCTTAACCAACTTGTAAATTATTAAAACAAGAGGACATCCAGCTCTATACTTTACCCGTACTTTCCCGGAGCAAGGCAAGAACTTTTCTACCGTTTTGTGCATTTACATATCTTGTACTCTTCTTGTGACACGTCATGACACGATATCCTGTACTCATATATTCCTGTTCTTGTACTTACTTATGTCGGGTGGGGAAATACACTAGCTATGTGACCAAACCCCGGTTACTATATTCATGTAGATAGCTTAGGCCTCGCATCGTGCACGCGGGCCCTAAGCCGTACCATATTCATCTACTCTTGTACATGCTCCTATACTCACCCCAGCCGGTCACATAGGCTAGTTGTATTTCAAATATGGTGCACTTATCATGTCTTGTACTTCAGGATTATAGTTTCATTTTTGTACTTTATATTTTCTGTACTTTATATTCCTGTACTGTGGTTCATGTACTTTATCTCCTGTACCTACTTTCCTATACTCTCATGTTCATTTCCTGTATTTTATTTTCATGTACTCGTGTACTCATTTCCATATCATGTTCTTGTTCATTACCTAGAACTGTACTTTGCTCCGCTTTTGACTAGAATATGTTGCAGGTGAGATTGAGGCCCTGTGTGATACATATTATGGCCGAGAGCCAGTAGATGCAGTAGAGCCAGCTGGAGTAGCTCTTGACTTAGAGGCTGCTGAAGCCTAGTGCATTACCTTAGTAGTTTCTATATTTTCCTTGTATTGAGACTATCAGACTAATTTTAGTTGGATGAATGTAATAACTTGTAGACTTGTACTTTGCTTTGATTCTGGGATACGTTTATAGATGCTGTGATTTGTACTTGTCATGATTATCTGGTTAGATTTCCCTAGATTGGTACAGCTTACTTTGTTGTGTCTAACGACGAAGGCTGGACGTGTCCGATTATTCGGGAGCGGGTCGTGACATGTTTTTAGTGGTGGCCCATGCAGGTCTATCCTAATAGTACCTAGGTATTAGAGTACTATTGGAGGACATAATTTAAACTAGGGAAACTTGAATCACAGCATAGGAAATCGGGTACATCGGGTATATATGGATATTATAAAACATTTATATTTACTGGTAGGTTAGGTTTTTATCAATCACGAAGTTTTCTTTTGTTGCAGGATAGTCGCTACGAGGAAGACCGCTGATCAGTCGAGAGTTGCAGGCAGCTCGGATCAGTCCGCACCAGACGTTCCGTTAGATCAGCTTCCGCCACCGCCTCCTATCTTTCCTCCGCTGCTCCCAATGATGACTTTTGACGGCGCTCAGGTGATGGCCATGTTCCAGCAGTTTATGGAGGCCCAGTACCACTAGGTAGCGCAATTTCGGGCCACAATCGTTGATGCGCTCAGGATCAGATAGCCGAAAGCACCAGCACCAGCAGCACCTGCAGTACCAGCAGCATCGAGACCAGGGATGGCAAGGGACAACCAGAACCTCTATCCTATGGACTTTTAGGGCAACGAGGGGATAGTTTACACGGACGAGTGGCTGGAGAATGCGGAGAGGACGCTGAAGATGGCGCGGATCCCGGATGACCTGAAAGTGTTGGTAGCGAGCAGGCGACTCTTTGATTTAGCCAGAGCCTGGTACCGGAAGGAGCCCCGATTGGCAGAGCCCCAGGTTTCTTGGACAGATTTCAAAAATCGGTTCAAGGATAAGTTTTTCCCCGATATGGAGCGGGATGAGCTTAGAATGCAGTTCGAGATGCTGCAACAGGGGGCTATGACAGTTGTCGAGTCCACTTCAGATTTACTAGACTCAGTAGGTTCGCAGAGAACCTAGTCAGAGCACCGGAGGACAGAGCTTGGAGTTTCAAGAAGGGCCTCAACAGGGAGATGCGGCACGCGGTGGCGATTAGTCAGGCGATGACGTATGCGAGCATCCTCAAGATTGCTAAGGCTGTAGAGAAGGAGGCAGAACCGAAGCTGAAGAGGGACCGGGACATCGGCAGCAGCAGTTTCCAGGCACCAGCAAGGAGGGCCCAGACTCAGATTCAGGCGAGGCCACAACAGCCGGCACAGCAGCATCACCGGCCAGCTAGAGCTCCTGCACATCAGCATCAGAGACAGCAGCAGGCAGTTACTTGTGCATTCTGTTACCGGTCGGGACACCGCTTCGACGAGTGCCGTAAGAGGCTCGGGATCTTCTTATTCTGTGGAGCAGACGTACACCATATGAGGGACTACCCACAGGCTGCAGCTCGACTGACAAGAGGACCTCGAGGAGCTGGAGGACCACCACCTGTACCACCCAGAGCTCTACCAGCTGCACTACAGAGGGTTCAGGCATTACCTACTCAGCAGCAGCATTTTGTACTGCACCAGCAGCAGAAGGGACCACCACAGCAGGGACGTGCTTACGTCATGGCCGCAGTTGATGAGGTGGAGGCAGTGCAAGATGTGATCACAGGTTCTATACTTTTATATTCATTTCCTGCCATTGCATTATTTGATTCTGGAGCCAAACATAGCTTTATATCATATGAGTTTCTGCATAGACACGGCTTCACACCTAAGCCCACTAGAAGGAACTGTCAGATTATGACAGGAGGAGGGATAGTACCAGTTAGTGAGATGGTAGATTTCCCTATCACTATAGCTGGGAGGGAGCTTAGGGCTCGACTTCTAGTGATGCCATTGCCCGGATTTTATATAGTCCTCGACATCGACTGGATGAGCGAGCAGTTTGCCGTAATAGACTGCCATAAAGGGAAGGTAATTTTTAGCTCGCCTGGAGTTCCACCGTTTGAGATCAGCAGACGAGTTGCAGAGAGGCCAGAGGGAGTATACTTCGGAGCAGTTACAGAAGACCAGGAGTTGCCACACCCGCTGATTACAGAGTATCTTGACGTCTTTCCTGAGGAGTTGCCAGGATTGTCGCCAGATCGAGATATAGAGTTCAGCATCGACCTAGTGCCCGGATCAGTGCCAAAGTCCCAGCATTGCTACAAGATCAACCCGAAGGAAGCTGCAGAGTTGAAGGCCCAGATTGACGAGTTAGTGGGTAAGGGTTTTATTCGGTCCAGTGCTTTATCCTGGGGAGAATCGGTACTCTTTGTGCCCAAGAAGGATAGGACTGTGAGGATGTGTATCGATTACCGTACACTCAATAACATCACCATCAAGAATAAATATCCTTTGCTACGAATTGATGAACTGTTTGACCAGCTTAGTGGAGCGAAGGTCTTTTCCAATATTAATCTTCGGTCGGGGTATCATCAGATGAAGGTTCGGGAGTAGGATATTCCGAAGACAGCTTTCAATACCCGTTACGACCAGTATAAGTTCTTGGTGATGCCGTTCGGACTCACCAATGTCCCAACAGTGTTTATGAACTTGATGAATAAAGTTTTTTTATAAGTATTTGGACAAGTTTGTCGTAGTCTTAAATGATGACATTCTGATATAATCGAAGACCGAGGAGGAGCATGTGGAGCACCTGCGGATTGTGTTGAAGATTCTGCGGAAGGAGAAGCTGAACGAAAAACTCTCAAAGTGTGAATTTTTCTTGGACAGAGTGGAGTTCTTGGGGCACGTGGTGACTTGCGAGGGGATTTCTGTAGATCCCAAGAAGATTGAAGTAGTGGAAGCATGGGCACCTCCCAAGTCAGTAGCAGAGATTCGTAGTTTCCTGGGTCTAGCAGGATACTACAGGAAGTTTGTGAAATTTTTTGCCATGGTTGTAGAGCTGATGACCAAGCTTACACGGAAGGACGAGGAGTTTATCTGGAGCGACGCCTGCCAGTCATTATATGAAGAATTGAAGAGAAGACTCACGACAACACCAGTTCTAGCTTTGCCATCTAGATCGGGAGGATTCTTCATCTACAGCGATGCTTCAGGAAAGGGCTTGGGATGTGTGCTTGAGCAGAACAAGAGGGTCATTGCTTATGCTTCTAGACAGTTGAGGCCTCATGAGAAAAATTACCCTACACATGTCTTGGAGCTTGCAGCAGTCATTTTTGTCTTGAAATTGTGGAAGCACTACTTGTATGGAGAGAGGGTGAACATCTTTACGGACCATAAAAGCCTGAAGTATTTTTAACCCAGAAGGAGCTGAATATGAGGCAGCGCAGATGGCTGGTTCGACATCAATCTGCTGTACCACCCTGGAAAGGCAAATGTGGTAACAGATGCTCTTAGTCGATATCCTGTTGCTATGTTTCTCACTATGGATCGGCATCTTTTGGAGGACCTTGAGAGTCTGGGGATTGTAAAACCCCTAAATTTTCACTAAAATTTTAAAATTTTATTTGGTATTGATTTTTTTAATTTGAACGTCGCGCGCAAAATTTCGTCGAGTACGAATATGTACGAGATATATATTTTTTGAAAACGCTTTATTTATAAATTTTAGAAAAACATTTCATTTCAATATTATTATAGTAAATATTTTATTTTTGTTTGAAAAGAAATTTTTGTCACACTAGTGGCAATTTTATTTAATTATACCGATTTCAAAATATATATATATATATATATATATATATATATATATATATATATATATATATATATATATACATAGATATTTTAGTTGAATGCGAAGTACACGAAAATTGATTCATGTAGACGATTTAAATTTTCAAAAATTATTTTATCTTAATTTTACTACAAAAAGTATTTTGAAATATTATACATAATTTAGATATTTTAATTATTTATTTTACAAAGGATAATTCTAAATATTTTCTATCAATATTTTAAAAAAATATTATTATGATTTTTGAAATTTATTTATTATTATAATATTAGTGTTCATAAAAATATATTTTTAAATGTTGTTTGATTGATATTTAGATAAATTATTATGATTTAAAAATATGGATATATTTTATGGATTCTATTTTAATTTACCTAGATTTAAATTGATTTAGAATTTGATTAAAATTACTTTAAAACTATTTAAATTAATATGGTATTTATCTATTTGGGTTTTTAAATCAATCCTAATCCTATCCAAATGGGAATTCCCACATCCTATAAATCTCCTCCAAAATTTCACAAGCCAAATTTTCTCCACAAATAATCCTCAACCCCCGTGCACCGTGTCCGTGTTCCCTCCCGTCCATCTTATTCCAATATTTTTACATATACAATATTTTACCATCCCGTGTCCGACAACCCGGACACAATCCAAAATCCATTCCCATGCCTGTGTCGGACACACCCGACATACCCCAAAATCCTAACCCAGCCCTAACCCTAAAACCTAGCTGCTGTGCCATCCCTGGCCGCGGCAAACCCGTAACAGTACCTTTCCAAATTCTGACACCCGAACCCTGCACGACCATTCACCACCACCTCCTTCTTCCCGACCCAACCCTACTGTTACTCATCCCAGCACCAAGCCGACGTAACCCCAAAAGTTGTCACACCACCCCGCCATCGTTCCGCCCCCATCGAACTCAGGCCCAACCCGGCCGACCATCCCCAGGCCGCGACCACCCGTTACGCCTGGCACCGCCGCACCCGAAACCCCAGAAAACAAAACAAAAAAAATCAAATAACCACCGCCGCCACCTCACCTTAAACCGGCGAGCACCCAGCCGTTGTCCCCGTCACACACGTCCCCGCGTCGGTGACTGGTCCACCCGCGCACTCGAGAAACCTCGCTCCTGATCCGTCCGGCCTTCCTTGCGCTCTCGACCCGCCGACGAGCCCCGCGCGAGCCATCCACCGTGCGAGCCGGCGAATCTGTCGAAGTCCGGCCGTCCAGCGCCGCACCGCCCGTCCACCGCCGCGCGTCCGCCGGCAAACCCCACACGACCACCAGCGACCGCGTAGCACCGCCTAGTCGTCCGATCCCCGTACGCCCCTTGCCGCCAACCCTCCGGCACAGCCCTAGCCGGAAGCCCGCCTGACCGCTGACCCCCATCACTCCCCTCGCCGACTCCGGCAGTTCGTCGCACTACGCCGTGCAGTTCGAGCGCCAGTGAGCCCCGACGAGCCCCCGACTCCCTCTTCCTCAGTCCCTCCACCATCACCACCGACGTTGGATAATCGTCGCGGCCAGCATCTCCGACCGTCCGCCGTCGAGTCCCGGCCAAACCCCTAGTCCCCCTCAAAACCCCTTTTCTGCCAAGCAACCAGCCGCCACCACGCTCGACAGTCTCGAGCTCCCCGTCGAGCCAGCAGCCTCCGCACCGTCTCCCGCCGACTTCTTCCAAACCCTATCGCCGCTTCCTCCCGCCGCCGCTCGCCGAACCCCTCTCCCGAGACTCCCGCTCCCTCACTCTCTTTCCCTCTCTCTTCTTAATTTTTGTGATGGAAGAGAACATCCTCGAGAACAGGCTGAACTGCTGTTTCTCAAAGCTTGTGCTCATATATTTATTTTTATTACTTATTTATTCTTTATATTCATATGATTATTACTATTATTATTATTATTATTATTATTATTATTATTATTATTATTATGAAAGCATTACAGTGTTGATATTTCTTTAATTATTATTTTATATAAATTTTATTGTGTTTATTATTAATACATATTTTGTTTTAAGACAGTATTTTGACCTACATATTTTGTTTAGCATTTATTTGTTGATTTTGACCTACAAAGTATTTTGACAAAATTTAATGTTTTAGTTTTCTAGATTTTATGTATTTATATAAAATATTTTTAAATAAGGAAAATCTAGTTCCCAAATTGAATAATAATTCTCTAAGTATCTTTAAAAAAATATTTTTCCTAGAAAAACCTATTTTTATGAACTTAGAATTTTGGTCTAAATCGATTTTTCATGTTTCAAGTATGTATCAAAAATTATTTTACTACTAAATATATTTTCCCGTATTATAAATATTTTCCTAAAAATGTACAAGTTTTGATACGTAAATTCCTTCGATTATCACCGTGACCATTACCAATCCCGCCATTCATATTTCCTCTCCAATTCTGCACTCCATTATGTCAAACCTAACTAAGTTGACCGTTCTGGACCCGATGGACTACTCCGTGTCGTCAACAGAGGCTCCCTTGCGTAGTTGTAACACCGAAGTCGATCTTGTGCCACCCTTATTGTACCACACCAGGCAGCTCACCAGGCGACCCCCAGGCAATTATACCTTACTAATTAACTATCAATTATTTATTTTCTGCATTATTTATTTTATTTCATATTGTTAGTTTCCTTTGTTATAAACTGCGCGTCCAAGCCATACTTGGGTGCAAGCGACTTTATTAGTCGTTACTTTATTTTATGCATGTTGATTTAGTGTTAGCGGACTACCTTTTTGTTGGAGGATATCCTTATATCTTCCTTTGGCTGTGACACTCACACTACACGGTTTGAGACATGTTGTTAGGGGCACGACTTATTGACTAGCTATCTCTAAAGTCGTGTGACTGTAGATGATCGTAACTGTTATGATTAGGGTTTTAGAGACTCAAGCAGTTACAAAACTGGACGAGCCATGGACATGACTTGAACAGTGTGGGATATATTAGGGGAGGACAGTCGCTAGTGCATATGGGAAGCCAAACAGGTAAACCACAGTCTCCGGAAAGAACTGTGGCGATATATTTGCAGATGCCTTCTGACGTTTTAGACGTTACGGACGGATACAGATGACTGGATGCCAGTTACGTACACATAGCCTAAAATCCCACCCATGCGCATGAAATTTGTCCTCTAAATTGCACATTAGGCGGTTAGAATATCCTTTGTATATTTATGTCTAGTTTATATATTATTTTATTCTGACAATTCATATTAGCTTGTTCTTCCTGTATCTTGCTACGTCTGTCTGAGGACCTAGTTTTTTCCCAGGTGTGTGTTCATGTCTTCCGCTGGTATTCTAGCCAAGGTCGTGGTCTTCTCCATTCCTTCGAAGACGATTGCGCTTGGTTCGTCTTGCCATTTTTATCGCTCGATTTCTTGTACATTTCTTCCATTGAGATAGTTGGTAGTGGACTTTGTCTCCGCCCAACGATTGTACCAAAAATATTCAGGTTTATTTTTATATTATTATTCATTTCATTGTGGATGAGATTTAGTTGTCTTGGATTACTGCATTTTACAGCTTATGTATTCATACGAGACCTACGTACTTCGTATGAATACAGCTGGCATGTCTACGTTTCTAGTCCTACGTATTTTGGGACTGGGGCGTTACATGTTTTTGTGGTGGCCCATGCAGGTCAAGATAAATTGTTTGGTTACTTTACCGTACCAAGCAAGCCTGCAGTATAGGATTAGAGTCTAGGATCTCATCCACATACTTGACCGCCTTCTCGCTTGACTCCTCGAGTTGCATCTTGCTTGATCCCTTCTATCGTGATTCGTACCCTTCTTTCCTGCTTAATAGAGATTAATAAGGTAACCCATACTAGGTGGATGTGACCCATTGTTCCATCACCCTACTAGTTTAACTCTTGTAAGTTGGGTAGAATGACTTCTGACCTAGCAATTCCTTTGTCCTTGTGACCTATATTAGCAAGTTCTCTTAGGTTCTAGAAATTAGAGGACCCTAACCCATCTAGTCAACCAAAGACTTGGACAAAAAGACTATATAACGACTGTATAGAGACCAACATAGGATCTAACTTAGAGCCTTAAGGAGTTTGAACTAATTCTACTCTATTTCAATCTAAATCTCACGTGCCTATATTTTTATTATCTAGACTAATGATGCTAATATAGCCTAGTATTTGCAAGCTAATTCTTTGTCGAGCTTGATCAAGTCATATGCTATGGAGTGGCCACTCACTAGTATATTGTCTTATCAGAACCGGTGCATGATGGTCTGATCAACCAAGTGCACTTTGGTTCGCTTTTATTTATCGTTCTACGTGGATAGGGACATAGCTAAACTTGTCCTCTAGAGTCCCATCCACAACAGCCTTGACAATTCTTTTGAATTACTCGCTCGCCTTTGAACCACGTATTGGTATTCGAAAACAACTTCTTTGGACTCATATTGGTTTTCGTCTTTCACTTATTTAGACGAAGACTCGTACCTAATAGATAGACCCAAGGAATCACCTTTAGTTATCCCCCTAACTATTGCCGAAATAGTTAGCCACCGACCAACCGATGGGACTATATCCCCATCTCGACTTACTCGTCCTTTCCCTTAATCCTAGATTCATTGTCGCGACCATCATTCACACCCAAAATTAAATTCGTGATTTATTTTTCGTAGTTATCGAAGTCACGACTTTCTAATGCATGTTTTGAACGTCGTGATTTGATTGTTCCTCATTGATATACCCTTGTACTCTCTTAACCCCTTACTCATTTTTATTTCGAGGACGAAATTCTTGTAAGTTGGGTAGGATGTAAAACCCCTAAATTTTCACTAAAATTTTAAAATTTTATTTGGTATTGATTTTTTTAAATTTGAACGTCGCACGAAATTTCGTCGAGTACGAATATGTACGAGATATATATTTTTTTGAAAACGCTTTATTTATAGATTTTAGAAAAACATTTCATTTCAATATTATTATAGTAAATATTTTATTTTTGTTTGAAAAGAAATTTTCGTCATACTAGTGGCAATTTTATTTGATTATACCGATTTCAAATATATATATATATATATATACATAGATATTTTAGTTGAATGCGAAGTACACGAAAATTTATTCGTGTAGACGATTTAAATTTTCAAAAATTATTTTATCTTAATTTTACTACAAAAAGTATTTTGAAATATTATACATAATTTAGATATTTTAATTATTTATTTTACAAAGGATAATTCTAAATATTTTCTATCAATATTTAAAAAAAATATTATTATGATTTTTGAAATTTATTTATTATTATAATATTAGTGTTCATAAAAATATATTTTTAAATATTGTTTGATTGATATTTAGATAAATTATTATGATTTAAAAATATGGATGTATTTTATGGATTCTATTTTAATTTACCTAAATTTAAATTGACTTGGAATTTGATTGAAATTACTTTAAAACTATTTAAATTAATATGGTATTTATCTATTTGGGTTTTTAAATCAATCATGATCCTATCCAAATGGGAATTCCCACATCCTATAAATAGGCAGGTACTCCTCCATAATTCTACAAGCAAAATTTTCTCCACACATAATCCTCAACCCCCGTGCACCGTGTCCGTGTTCCCTCCCGTCCATCTTATTCCAATATTTTTACATATACAATATTTTACCATCCCGTGTCCGACAACCCGGACACAATCCAAAATCCATTCCCATGTCTGTGTCGGACACACCCGACACACCTCCAAATCCTAACCCAGCCCTAACCCTAAAACCTAGCTGCCGTGCCATCCCTGGCTGCGGCAAACCCGCAACAGTACCTTTCCAAATTCCGACACCCGAACCCTGCACGACCATTCACCACCACCTCCTTCTTCCCGACCCAACCCTACTGTTACTCATCCCAGCACCAAGCCGACGTAACCCCAATACAGCCACCCAGCCACCATAACCCGAGACCACCACTGGCGTCCAATGCCGGTGACCCCCAAAAGTCGTCACACCACCCCGCCATCGTTCCGCCCCCATCGAACTCAAGCCCAACCCGGCCGGCCATCCCCAGGCCGCGACCACCCGCTGCGCCTGGCGCCGCCGCACCCGAAACCCCAGAAAACAAAACAAAAAATCAAATAACCACCGCCGCCACCTCACCTTAAACCGACGAGCGCCCAGCCGCTGTCCCCGTCGCGCGCCTCCCTGCGTCGGCGAGTGGTCCGCCCGCGCACTCGAGAAACCCCGCTCCTGACCCGTCCGGCCTTCCTCGCGCTCTCGACCCGCCGACGAGCCCCGCGCGAGCCATCCACCGTACGAGCCGACAAATCTGCCGAAGTCCGCCCGTCCAGAGCCGTACCGCCCGTCCACCGCCGTACGTCCGCCGGCAAACCCCACACGACCACCAGCGACCGCGTAGCACCGCCTAGCCGTCCGATCCACGTACGCCCCTTGCCGCCAACCCTCCGGTGCAGCCCTAGCCGGAAGCCCGCCTGACCGCTGACCCCCATCGCTCCCCTCGCTGACTCTGGCCGTTCGTCGTACCACGTCGTGCAGTCCGAGTGCCAGTGAGCCCCGACGAGCCCCCGACTCCCTCTTCCTGAGTCCCTCCACCATCACCACCGACGTTGGATAACCGCCGCGGCCAGCCTCTCCGACCGTCCGTCGCCGAGTCCCGGCCAAACCCCTAGTCCCCCTCAAAACCCCTTTTTCGTCGAGCAACCAGCCGCCACCACGCTCGACAGTCTCGAGCTCCCCGCCGAGCTAGCAGCCTCCGCACCGTCTTCCGCCGACTTCTCCCAAACCCTATCGCCGCTTCCTCCCGCCGCCGCTCGCCGAACCCCACTCCCGAGACTCCCGCTCCCTCACTCTCTTTTCCTTTCTCTTCTTAATTTTTTGTGATGGAAGAGAACAGCCTCGAGAACAGGCTGAACAGCTGTTTCTCAAAGCTTGTGCTCATATGTTTATTTTTATTTTATTTTTATTACTTATTTATTCTTTATATTCATATGATTATTACTATTAATATTTATTATTATTATTACATCAATTTCTATTATATTATTATTATTATTATTATTATTATTATTATTATTATTATGAAAGCATTACAGTGTTGATATTTCTTTAATTATTATTTTATATAAATTTTATTGTGTTTATTATTAATACATATTTTGTTTTGAGACAGTATTTTGACCTACATATTTTGTTTAGCATTTATTTGTTGATTTTGACCTACAAAGTATTTTGACAAAATTTAATGTTTTAGTTTTCTATATTTTATGTATTTATATAAAATATTTTTAAATAAGGAAAATCTAGTTCCCAAATTGAATAATAATTCTCTAAGTATCTTTAAAAAAATATTTTTCCTAGAAAAACTATTTTTATGAACTTAGAATTTTGGTCTAAATCGATTTTTCATGTTTCAAGTATGTATCAAAAATTATTTTACTACTAAATATATTTTCCCATATTATAAATATTTTCCTAAAAATGTACAAGTTTTGATACGTAAATTCCTTCGATTATCACCGTGACCATGACCAATCCCGCCATTCATATTTCCTCTCCAATTCTGCACTCCATTATGTCAAACCTAACTAAGTTGACCGTTCTGGACCCGATGGACTACTCCGTGTCGTCAACAGAGGCTCCCTTGCGTAGTTGTAACACCGGAGTCGATCTTGTGCCACCCTTATTGTACCACACCAGGCAGCTCACCAGGCGACCCCCAGGCAAGTATACATTGCTAATTAAATGTCAATTATTTATTTTCTGCATTATTTATTTTGTTTCATATTGTTAGTTTCCTTTGTTATAAACTGTGCGTCCAAGCCATACTTGGGTGCAAGCGACTTTATTAGTCGTTACTTTATTTTATGCATGTTGACTTAGTGTTAGCGGACTACCTTTTTGTTGGGGCATATCCTTATATCTTCCTTTGGCTATGACACTCACACTACACGGTTTGAGACATGTTGTTAGGGGCACGACTTATTGACTAGCTATCTCTAAAGTCGTGTGACGGTAGATGATCGTAACTGTTATGATTAGGGTTTTAGAGACTCAAGCAGTTACAAAACTGGACGAGCCATGGACATGACTTGAACAGTGTGGGATATATTGGGGAAGGACAGTCGCTAGTGCGTATGGGAAGCCAAACAGGTAAACCACAGTCTCCGGATGGAATTATGGCGATATATTTGCAGATGCCCTCTGACGTTTCTGACGTTACGGACGGATACAGATGACTGGATGCCAGTTACGTACACATAGCCTAAAATCCCACCCATGCGCATGGAAGTTGTCCTCTAAATTACACATTAGGCGGTTAGAATATCCTTTGCATATTTATGTCTAGTTATATATTATTTTATTCTGACAGTTCATATTAGCTTGTTCTTCCTGTATCTTGCTACGTCCGTCTGAGGACCTGGTTTTTCCCCAGGTGTGTGTTCATGTCTTCCGCAGGTATTCTAGCCAAGGCCGTGGTCTTCTCCATTCCTTCGAAGATGATTGCGCTTGGTTCGTCTTGCCATTTTTATCGCTCAATTTCTTGTACATTTCTTCCATTGAGATAGTTGGTAGTGGACTTTGTCTCCGCCCAACGATTGTACCAAAAATATTCAGGTTCATTTTTATATTATTATTCATTTTATTGTGGATGAGATTTAGTTGTCTTGGATTACTGCATTTTACAGCTTATGTATTCATACGAGACCTACGTACTTCGTATGAACACAGCTGGCATGTCTACGTTCCTAGTCCTACGTATTTTGGGACTGGGGCGTTACAGGGATCGAGATTGTTCTTTCAGGAGTTGGAGGGCAGTTGATGCACATGCAGATACAGTCAGGACTGTTAGAAAAGATCAAGGAGACCCAGTTTCTTGATGAGGGACTCCGATTTCTCAGAGGCCAGGTAGAGACAGGATTGCTCGATGACTTTACTATTACAGAGGATGGATCCCCGAGGCACGGGAACCAGCTATGTGTGCCCATGGATTTACGGGAGGAGGTGATATAGGAGGCCCACCAGTCGCAGTATTCTATTCATGCTGGGTCTACCAAAATGTACAAGGATCTGCGGGAGTATGTTTGGTGGTATGGGATGAAGCGAGAGGTTGCCAGATTTATTTTCAGATGCCTTGTGTGCCAGCAAGTCAAGGCGGAGCGCTAGAGACTAGCAGGATTACTCCAGCCTTTACCTATCCCGGAATAGAAGTTGGAGCACATCACTATGGACTTTGTCTCTGGTTTACTGCATACGCCTAGTGGCAAGGATGCTATTTGGGTTATCGTGGACAGACTGATGAAGTTTATTCACTTCATTCCGTTCAAGGTTGGGCTGTCGATCAAGAAGCTTGCAGACCTCTACATGCGGCAGATTGTTTGGATTCACGGGGTGCCTGTGAGCATTATTTCGTACAGGGACAACTGCTTCACATCACACTTCTGGAGGAGTCTATAGCTGAGCTTGGGGTCACAGTTGAAGTTCAACATCCCCTATCATCCACAAACGGACGGACAGTCCGAGAGGACCATTCAGATACTGGAGAACATGTTGCGGGTTTGCGCACTTGATTTTGGCAGTTCATGGGAGGATCATTTGTACCTAGTGGAGTTTGCCTATAACAACAGTTATCAGGCTAGCATCGAGATAACACCGTTCGAGGTGCTATATGGGCGGAGATGTTGCACACCTTTATCTTGGGACGACGTTGGCGAGAGGGCTTTGCTTGGGCCAGAGATGGTGGTAGACTCAGCTGAAAAAGTTAGACTGATCAGAGAGCGTCTCAGAGTTGCACATGATCGACAGAAGCACTGGCCGGATAGCAGCAGATGACTACTGGAGTTCGTAATTAGAGATAGAGTGTTCCTGAAGATCTCACCGACTAGAGGCCTCATTCATTTCGGCAGAGGCGAAAAGCTCAGTCCGAGGTATATCGGGCCTTTCGACATGACGATGCGGATTGGTGAGGTGACATATCGACTAGCGCTTCCAGCTAGCTTGGAGGAAGTGCACGACATTTTCCACATGTCCCAGCTTCGATGCTACATTCCAGATTCGAGCCATGTGGTAGACTATTCAGAGCTAGAGGTGGGTCCGAGTTTGACCTACGAGGAACATCCAGTGGAGATCCTTGATAGGAGGGAGAAGCAACTACAAAAATAGACTATACCACTTGTCCGAGTCATGTGGAGACACCACTCTCCAGGAGAGTCCACATGGGAGCGTGAGGATGAGATGCGGGAGCGCTATCCTAGTTTGTTTGCTTGATTGTATTCTCATTTTCAAAAAATTTAAATTCAATAAATGACTTGTGTTTGAATCTCTTCTGTGATTTTTGAGACTTATTTTGTGGTTTTCGAATTTCGAGGACGAAATTTTTCTAAGTGGGAGAGATTTGTAACTCCACTTTCTCGATTTTTGAGAATTTTATAAGTTTCCAAATAATAGATTTTGTTCAAATCAGTAAATTGAATAATCATTCTCATTACTGGTATTGGAGGGAAATTTGAATTATTTGGTTTTGGAGGGAATTCCTAGTTTGTTGCAACTAATATAAGTGGTCCCCATTTTTTTGAATCTTCTAAACAACCTTTATAACTTATTTCCGATCAGTTATGCAATAAGTGAAAAGGGGGAGGGCTCATTTACAATTTTGCCATTAAGTGGACGAACTTTATTGCAAAAGTCCTATTGCATTATATAGCAGCTGAGGGAGAGAGAGCTGTCTTATTCTTTCCAATTCATTTCTCTTCCCGATTCTTTAGAGCTCTTCCTAATTTCCCAATCCGGCCAAACCCTAACCCTAGTTTTCTTGTCTCCGGCCATGGCGGAGCCGATGATCCTTCCACCGTGCGGTGCCCAGAGTTAGACATCAACGAGCGCCACCCCTCCGTCGAGAAGCTCCCCTGCAGCACTGGATTCTCGGCAACGACGGAATCTCCGGGATCTCTTCCACCTTGACAGCGTCGCTTCTACTACAGCAACCCCACCATCGATCGAGCTCGACGATGATGAGTTCCGTCATATCGCTTAGGATCGGTCGAACTATTCTTCCGGCCTTTTCGACGAGCTTGACTCAGGCGGTGGTGTAGAGGTGAGTTCGTCGGGATTCCTATGAATCACTTCGTTCCTATTTTTCTCAAACCAATATTTAGTTCGTGTTCCTCATTCAGGGATTAATCGATCCCGGTGATCGATTGTTCATTACTCGTGTGTACAAAGAGGGATTGTAATCGGGCTTTTCCTTAATTTCAGATAATTCTCGATAAGTTGATCCTCGTTTGGAATTCAGATCAGAAATTTCTAGGGTTGATGAGTCAATTTATGTTTTCCTTGGTTAGAACTCGAGTGGAATCGATTGACTGATTGTTCGAGTTGCATAGGAATCATCGATTCAACTTCTGGTAAGGAACTTCATTCCTTGATTTCAAATTCTTTATTGGAGATTTATATCTGGAAGAATTGGTCTCCGTAGAACAAACCTAATTTATTATGTGCAATCTGTTGTTAAATTTTGCAGAGGTTGTAGGAATTTGTGTTCAATTTTGTCGAGTCCTCATCATTGATCATTCCCTCAGGTAAACTATACTCTAAATTCTTGATTTAATCAGTTTATGCTTGATTATAATTCCGATGTTGTGTTCGTTCCTGTGCATTGGGTCGTTCGTTCGTGTCGGCTTTTATTTGGCGTTGGATCGTGTCTGAGGATCTGCTCTCGTTCGTGTCGTGTCTGTGTGTCGTGTGCAAGATGGGGTCTTATCTAGGTGTGGGTTATCCAAACCCTGTATTGTACTCATAAGGAGTATGAGTTGGCTTGTGACCGTATCCTGCTGTGTGACCGTGTCCTGCTGCGTGGTTCGTGTCCTGCTGAAATCTTTCTGACTTGGCCATCTAGGTTATTAAGTGGGATATTGGGTGTAGAATATTGCTTCTGTGGCAAAGTGCAGTAGTAGCCTATAGTTGTAATTAGGCCCTATTTTGTCTTTCTCTTTGAATTGTATATTCTTTAAATTATATTGTACATTGTATGGGCTGGTGTTGGGGTTGATTTAAATGAGTATACTCTAGATTTTGTTTGGTGTGTGTGTGTGGCATATTAAGCAATGGAATTTCTGAGTTTTGAAATCTAGCTACTAGCTGTTATCAGTATATTTTTCTTTGGTATATTCAACTTGTTATTCAAATTTTATGACCAGATAATAGTGTTATAAGTTAGTGTTGTTGAGTTGGGACAGCTAGCTGGATTGAAGGTTGAAACCAGTTTTGAATTATCTTTAAGGCTCATGTTTTATTAAGAGTGTGTTTTACCTTCTCTCTTTCCTGGAAATAGTTTGGTTAAGGTAACATTAGGATTTGAGGATTGTTTTAAGAAGTTATCTCAAGAAATTACAAATTCTAGGAATTATGATCTGTCACCTTAATTGTAACCTTATACTATAAATGTCATCTTTCTTAAATTGCTGGTTGCAATAACTGTTAGTAGTCTTTTAGGTCCAAAAATCATTTTCTAGGCAATAACTTAGTTCTTGGCAATTATGTGTAGCTAACTAGAATATAATAAATTAGTTATGGTTAATGAGTGTTCTATAAATAGGATTTAGCTAAGTGGTGTAATCATAATATTTTTATAAGATAATTAACTAGGTTATTATTCATAGCTTAATCAACTTGTAAATTATTAAAACAGGAGGACATCCAGCTCTATACTTTACTCGTACTTTCCTGGAGCAAGGCAAGTACTTTTCTACGGTTTTGTGCATTTACATATCTTGTACTCTTCTTGTGACACGTCATGACGATATCCTGTACTCCTGTATTCCTGTTCTTGTACTTACTTGTGTCGGGTGGAGAAATACACTAGCTATGTGACCAAATCCCGGTTACTATATTCATGTAGATAGCTTAGGCCTCGTATCGTGCACGTGGGCCCTAAGCCGTACCTTATTCATGTACTCCTATACATGCTCCTGTACTCACCCCAGCCGGTCACATAAGCTAGTTGTATTTCAAATATGGTGCACTTATCATGTCTTGTACTTCAGGATTATAGTTTTATTCCTGTATTTTACATTTCTTGTACTTTATATTCCTGTACTGTGGTTCCTGTACTTTATCTCCTGTACTTACTTTCCTGTACTCTCATGTTCATTTCCTGTATTTCATTTTTATGTACTCTTGTACTCTTTTCCATATCATGTTTTTGTTCATTATATAGAACTGTACTTTGCTCCGCTCCTGACTAGGATATGTTGCAGGTGAGGTGGAGGCCCTGTGTGATACATATTATGGCCGAGAGCCAGTAGATGCAGTAGAGCCAGCTGGAGTAGCTCTTGACTTAGAGGCTGCTGAAGCCTAGTGCATTACCTTAGTGGTTTCTATATTTTTCTTGTATTGAGACTATCAGACTTATTTTAGCTGGATGAATGTAATAACTTGTAGACTTGTACATTACTTTGATTCTGGGATACATTTATTGATGTTGTAATTTGTACTTGTCATGATTATCTGGTTAGATTTCCCTAGATTGGTACAGCATACTTTGTCGTGTATAACGACGAAGGCGGGACGTATCCGACTCGTGTCTGATTATTCGCGAGCGGGTCGTGATATGAAGGTACAGAGACTGATTGGGCAAAAGTTGTAGAATGTCTCTGGGTTGTCTTTCTTTGGGATGAGGATAAGGTTGGTGCTCGAGATGGCTTTGGGATAGGTAGCTCCCTGGAGGAAAGCGGAGGCCGTATTGTGGATGTCAACCTTTATGATATCCTAGCAAATACAGAAAAAACCCCCGAAAACCCGTCTGGTCCTGAGGCATTGTGCTCGTTGAGAGCCAAGACTGCATCTTTCACTTCTTCCTCTGAGGGTGGCTGTTCAAGCCAAAAATTATCTGTGTCGCTAATAAGGTGGGGTACCCCATACGGGAAGGTGTTGTCTTTTAGGACCGTTTCCTTAGAAAAAAGTCTGGAATAGAACTTCGCGGCCTCCTCTTGGATACCCTTTTGGTCGTTGATGCTGGTGCCGTTGTCTGCGGTAATATGATGGAGAGTGAGTTTTTGTCTACGCCCATTAACGCAACCGTGGAAGAAGCTTGAATTATTGTCCCCCTCGCTGTCCTATTTGATCCTCGCTTTCTGCTTCCAGAAATCGGTTTCGATCTTCAGCCTGAATTTGAGGATAGCTTTGGGGAGATTCAGTGCCTTCCTGGAATCAGGCGAACAGTCGGTCATATATCTCGCTTCGCCACGAGCCACGTCGTCCTCCGCCTCGCGAATGGCCTGGAAAATATCTCCATAAGCTTGCTTGCTCCAAGCTGACAGGGCTTTCCTCGTAGCCTGGAGCTTTTTGGCCACGCGATTAAGGGGTTCAATGGAGTCTGTGCTGTTCCACGCTTTCGTGACGACCCCTAAGAATTGGGGGTGCTTGCTCCAGAAGTCCAGAAAATGGAAGCTTTTTCTAGAGTGGTTTGAATTGCTAGTGATTCCAACCAGCAGGGGGTGTGGTCGGATTTGGTGGCATTAAGGTGAGAAAGCTTGGAGGTAGTCCCCTTATTGAGCCAGTGGGCATTCGCAAACGCCCTATCGAGATGGAAGAATTGTTGACGGTCGCCTTCTTGCATGTTTACCAGGTGAATGCATTGCCGGTGAACGGGAGGAAGGTGAGGTGCGAGTTGAAGATGAAGTTGTTGAAGTCTTGCATGGCGGAGAGAGGGGGAGGGTGGCCTCCAATCCTCTCTTATCTGCAAGTGATGGCATTGAAGTCTCCGATGCAAAGCCATGGGAGGTTGCGGTGGTGGTGGTTAGTATCCAGGAGGTCGCTCCATAGGTGTCTGCATTCTGCAATGTCACAACTGCCGTAAACCGCAGAGAGGATGGCGCGTTTGGGGATCAAAGGGTGTTCTATCCAGCAGGATAGTTCTTGACTGGTATCTTGGATGACACCGATTTTGACGGCTTTGGAACATAGAATCCAAATGTCGTGTCTGCCGGCAATGGCCGATTGAAATCCTAACTGCAGTTGAATGGATTTGAGCTGATCTTGTTTTTCTTTAGGCTGGTGATTCTCCTCATCGTTGGTTTGCTCGCCAGACCGCGGACATTCTAGGAGAGAATATTCAGCATTAATGGAACTTTGGGAGGGGTTGGTTGGACCGCTTTGCAGCGGACCTGGTGTGCATGGATGGGGATTTGGCGGTCCCTTTTTTGTCCGCTTTCCTATTAGTGATGGAAGGTACCCCCGTCGTCTTAGGAGATATGTCGGAGGAGGAGTTCTCGGGGCATTTAGGGGGTGCGACCATTTTTTCTGCTGAATCGAGGTCGGGGTGCTCCATCGAGATAAGGAGGGAGTCGTCGAAGATGCCAATCTGGTCCCCTTCCGCTTGGAGAGGGAATCCAGCGACAAGGACCTGAAGACCTCTAAGGGCCTGCTCTGGTCCTAGGATGGCCAGAGCGTCGACGGCGGAGTTGTCGAGCGAAGATAGCAGGTCGATGACAGTCGTAGGTGCTAGGGAGGACTCTTCTGCATCCTTGGGGATAGGGGCGCTGAGGTCCTCAGAGTCTGTTCCGGGGGCCTAGTCGAAGTCAGCATGACAAACCGAATCATGGGGGAAGCCGATGTCCTCTGACTCAAGTGCGCTGAATTGATTGGATATAGAAAGGTTAGGTGGGTGGTAGGGGGTCACTATTTTTTCTGCTGAGTTGCCTCTGCTGGATTTGCCTTCGGTAGAGTTGAATCTGGTGTGGGAGTTCGGAAGAGGCAGCAGGGGAGATTGTGGAAATTTTTGATGCTGGTTCCCTTTGGGATTGGGTTATGACCTCTCTGTTTTCTTCCTGAGCTTCGGATGGAGGCGTAGGCAATACTTTGAGAGGTGACCGCGTAAATGGCAGTGAGTACAGAAGATTATGTGGTTGTCGTATATGATTTGTTGAGTGTGAGTTTAGTTGCCAAGTTCAATGAGGATATGGTTGGGGGGGTTTGAGATCGAGTTCCACGCATATCTTTGCGTTTTGAGCTTTAGTCAGGTTTCTGGTTTCGGTGGCGGTTGCCACGTAAGTCCCGAAGGAGTTGGCTATACGCTTAAGAGCAGCTGGGACGAAGCAAATAAGTGGGAGATTGGGTAGGGTGACCCAGGTGGCAATCGTCCCTGAGTCTTTCTTGGTGTTAAAGTGCGGAGACCACTTGATTATCTTCATCTGGTGGGAGTCTACCCTTCCGGTGCCTTTGGACCACACCGTCCTATGGTCTAGGTCGGAGGATAGGTGTAACAGAATATGCCTCGGATCGAGAGGGGCTAGCTTATACTCTGCCGATAGCCGCCAACTAGCTATAACCACTGCCACCCAGGAGAGCTTGGGACACCCTGCTGAGAATTTGAGGACGAAAGAGTAGGAAAAGGAAGTGGCCAGAGAAAAGATTTCCTGGTCGGTGAACGACACTGTCGGCATGGAGGATGCCTGCGGGTACTCAACATCTGGAAGAGGGACGTCCGGGAACAGGAGTCCCGGCTTGGGAGCCCTGTCAGGGTACAGGATGTCGGCAAAGGAAGTGGTCGGGCAAGGAAAAGTGCCAGCGGCTGGAGGGGCCGGAAGTGGGGTTGCGCTAGCAGACACAAAGCCCGGGAGAGGAAGGCTAGCACCGAAAGAGGCGGCGGCTGACCCCTAGCGGTCCCCGAAAGCGCACCGACGAGAACCCGGGGGGGAGGAGGCAAGGGTTGGGCTGCTCCCAACAAGGGGAATGTGCCCAGCAGACCTGCCGTATCGAAAAGCAGCATCATATCTGCCAGCAGAGGTGGAGGGTACGAAGAGGATGAGAGTGGGTGGCCCACGCCCGGCGCAGTCGGAGGGTGGAAGGGGGAGGGGTGGGATGCACCCGACTGGGCAACCGCAGGAGGCACAAAAGGAAGGATAGGGTGAAGAGAGTGGGTGGCACCCAACAAGCCCACAGCAGGCGACAGAATGGAAGGAAAGTGAAGGATTGGCTGGGTTGTGCCCACACCCGGCGCAATCGAAGGAAGGGTAGATTGGCGAGGCGCAAAAGGATGCAAAGAAGAAAGCGCGCTAGCGGAGGGATGCAAGGGCTGGTGAATATCCCAATCACAGGGCGCGACGGTGGGCTCCACGGCAACTGCGCCGTGCGAGGCCCCCCAGAAGCAACAGCACCACGAGGTGCGCCGCGAGCAGAAGGCCAAAGCACGGAAAAGACCAAGCTGTCAGCTGCGCCACTGGGGCCTACTGCAGCAGAAGTGAATGGGGCCCCCAAGGGAGCCACCACACCACAAGTTGCGTCCGCGGCGACTAATAAGAGCGCGGGCCCAGAGGGCCCACTCTTGCTGATTAGATCCGGGGGCGCTGTACAATACATGCAGCAGGTTGCTCCGTAGGGCCCCACTGTGACAGCTGGATGCGGGGTTCCCCAGGGGACATCCTCACAGAAGAGAGCGCCACCGGCGCCTGGCAAGCTTGCGTGCCCATAGGGCCTACTGCAGCAGAAGCGACCCGATGTAAGTCCTCCAACAAAGGCACGAAACGCGAATGGAGTACGTGGCTCCCTACTCCTGTGCTTCGCTCTGAATTCGAAAATCGAAGGTGGGGGAGAGGTTGAAGAGGGGGCGAGGGGGGGACTCGAGGAGGGAGGGTGCTGAGCCGGCTGGTCGGCGTCGGACCGACGACAGGGAACTAACAGGAGGGGGCGAACGACGTCCCGGATAAAACTGAAGGAAGACGGAGCGGGAGACAACTGAAAAGAGGAGAGGAAGGGGAAAGGATGGAGCAACAGAGGCGTATGAAGGAGGAAGGCTGGGGGAGAGGGATCGATAGCGGGCGGCGAGTGAGAAAAAGCAGGGCTAGAGGAATGAAGAGGTGGGACGGATGGGAGTCCAAGAAAATCTAGGAGGTCGGCCGGAGGAGTGGCCATGGGGATGGGGGATAGGGGAGACGACCGGAAAAGTCGCCGACACTGACACCGGGGACGAGCGGACGCGGCAGGGCTAGGCGGGGCTCAGCGCCCCGGAGGCAAACGAGGCGGAGAGCAGCAGCATGGAGTGAATATATATATATATATATAATCAACCATATTTATATATATATATATAAATATGGTTGATTATATATATATATATATATATACTAGTCATAACCCGTGCCCATAGGGCATGGTTCATTTAAGGTATTCCCCCTCAAAATCTTGGACCCCCAATTTTAAACGAACAATAATAATTATGAGGCCCCCATCAAAATATTAAATCCCAACCACCGCTGGATGTGAATTTTCTTTGGATTCCCCATAAAACTCCACTCTCAATAATGCTCATCCACAACCATTATGAGTGCAAACCCTACTCTTTAGATTTCCTATAAAACCCCACTATCAATAATGCTCATTCTCCATAAAATCCCACTCTCAATAATGCTCATCCACAACCATTATGAGTGCAAATCCCACTATTTGGATTCCACATAAAACCCCACAACCGTTGATTCACCAAGATTAAATCCCAACCACTCTTTATCATGGCACAGTTAGCCCTAGGATTCAAAAATATATATATATATATAAGCTTTTTCTGGTATGCGTGGAGAGACGCTCTCGTGCTGCTCCTGCTCGGGGCCCCGCTAGGGCCTCACCCCTCCTCCACCCCGCGCCCCGTCCGCCTCCGGCTGATGGCTCCGCCCGTCCCCCCCTGGCCGGCCGGCTGTCTTTCATTAGTTGGGTTTCCCTCGTCCACCGCTGGTCCCCCCACCGATTCCCTCTCCTCATCCTCTTCAGCGCCCAGCCTCGCTCCGCTCTCTCTTGGCACCACCGTCCCCCCGGCCGGTGTCCCCGGGCGCACCGCCTCCCCCTCCCCCGCGTACTGGGCATCCTCCGCCGGTCTTCAGCCCTTCATGGCTTGGGACGGGAGTTTTCTGCAGGGTTCCCAAGGCAGCCGCTTCCTGTCCACCCTTCATTTCAAATTTTGAATCGTTCAGATGCCTCCTCGGTATGGGCGCCAGCCAGCTGGGCTGACCTCGGGAGTCCCTTCGCCTGCTCCATTGGGCTCGGTGCCAAGGGTACAGACCATGAGGCGTTGACTTCTTTTTCGTCTGATGGAGCGCAGGTGTCTTCTCCATGGCGGCCTCCCGCTTGCGCATTCCGCTCCACTCCTCTCTTTGTCGTCCTATTTCCCGCTCGAGTCCCACCATTCTCCTCCAGGCTTTTCTGCGCTCTTTGGAGGGCCCCTCTACTCCGCGGATTGGATGTAGGCTGCTTGCGCTGACCATCTTGCGGGCCCCCACCTCATAGCACAATCTAGCCCCCCTTGGCCCTTTGCTATCTGGAGTTTCCCATCCGTACGCAGCTTGGAGGCCCCCTCCATACCCAGCATGGAGCCGGGATCCTTGCGCATTTGGCAGGCAGGTGTGCAGGGACCCTCCCTCTTGTCCCCAGCGCTGGAGCATGGTGGATCCTCCACCCCTCCTTGTGTGCCGGCGTCCTTTGGTGGGTCCATCCCATCCTCTCCTGCGCTCTCCGCAGGAGGCTCTTCTCCTACCCTGTGCTATGGGATCTCACCCCCCACCCCGCATCCTCCCAAGCTGGCGTCTCTCCTACATCCCCTCTCGTCCCCTCTTCCGCCCTGCCTCTTTCGGTGGACTCCCCTTCTTGCTCAGTCGTTCCTCCTGTTTGTCCAGTAGACCCCCCTCGCTGCCGCCCTCTGCGCCTCCATCGCCGTCTGCTTCTGGAAGCTCCTCCCCTACTTCCCTTGCAGCCCTGTCCTGCGCAGGTGCTCCTCGCTCGCCTTCTGTTGGCTCCACGGCGACCTCCTTTGTTTCTGCGGTAGGGAGTCCTCCTGCCGCCCCCCCTCCGCTAGCGTCGTCTCACCCTTGTCCCCAGGTGGTTTTCTGTCTGCCGCTCTCGACCCCCTCCCCGGTCCTGAGCTGACCCCTCCTCCCTCGCTTGCATCTAGCGGGCCTCAGCACCCATCCTCATCTAGAGCTGGTCAGCCCTCCTACGCTGCCACCTTTCGTCCAGATTTAGTTCCCAGAAGGGACTCCTCATCCCAGACGTCAATCTTCCGGATATCGAGTACTCGCAGGAGTCCCCTATTCCCACTATTCCATTCTCCGATTTGGAATTGACCTCGCTTTCATCCTCCTTCCTCCACACCTTTGTCCTCAAATTCTCCTCAGGATGCCCTAAACTCGCCATAGTGCAGGAGGTTCTTGCCATCTGGCGACTCTCAACGGAATACCGCGTCGCCCTCCTCGATCCCAGACACATCCTTCTCCACCTCTCTTCCGATGCTGACCACAGATCTGTGTGGTCCAAAGGCACATGTCGGGTGGATTCCCACCAGATGAAGATCATCAAGTGGCCCTCCGGCTTTAGTACTCAAACTGATTCAGCGAAGGTCGCAGTTTGGGTGACGCTGCCGAATCTACCACTCATCTGCTTCATTCCAGCGGCTATTCGGCGTATTGCCAACTCCTTCGGGACGTATGTCGCCTCGGCCCCTGAAACCAGCAACCTCACCAAGGCCAACTATGCCAAATTTTGTGTGGAACTCGATCTCACCTCTGAGCCCCCCAATTTCATCAGTATCGAGCTCGGCAATCGTACCCACACCCAACAGGTCGTATATGACAACCACATTTGTTCTGCAACCACTGCCATTTACGCGGTCACATCCCAAAACACTGTCATCGTCTTCATCCTGAACTCAAGAAGAAATCGGCCCGGAATGATCACTTGGAAATTGGAGGGAGGACTCCTAGGTCTCCTCTCTTACCACCACCGAACACGCATACCAGATTTGGCTCCAATGACGGCTATTCCGACAAAGACGAAAGCCCAAGCAAAATATTAATCTCGGTCGAAGCCCAAGCTCTAACCCTCTTCAATAAGTTTGATGCTCTTGAATCGGAAGAAGCGGGTATCCCAGCGGAGCATACCTTAGTTGATATCCCTATCAATGAGGGGAACCAGCAGGATTCTGTCTTAACCCGAGTTGATCACAATATCACCGAGTTTATCCCTCACTCGGAGGCCAGTACGGAGTTCAATAACTCCATTGCTGCAGAGCAACCCATCATCATACCAGATCCTGTGGTAGAAGCATTATCGATCCTCGGACCAGACCAGGTTCAGAGAGGACTTCAGGTTCAAGCCGCTGGTTATTCTTTCCAGCAAACTCTGACACAGATTGACAGCGCCAATGACGTCCTGGTCATTCCTCCGGAGGAGTTCATTCTGGATTCCGCCGGAGATCAGATCGACCATCCCAGCGAGTCCACCACCGAATTCCAAGCGAACTCCAGCAACATACCAAGCGCGATAGTGGCAGATAAATCAACATCGAGCAGGAAAACAGACAAGACGGGAACAGCAGAAACCCCAACCGTCCTTACCAGATCCGCCTCTAGGCAGAACAAAAAACACCCTCCCCATCCTCATTAATGATTAACATCTTATCCTGGAATATCCACGGACTGGCCAACAAACCCACTCTGAAGAGAATTTCCACCCTTCGGAAGCTCCATAACATCGATATTCTCATTATTATCGAACCCAAAATCCCCCTAAAAGATTGAAATCTATCCAGCTGCAGCTCAGTCTCTCCCAGGCCATAGCTGGTAGTAACAGCATCTGGATCCTAGGCACGGAGGACGTCAGCTTCGGAATCATCCACGACTCCTGGCAGGCCCTCTCTTGTTGGGTGGAACACCTTTTACTTCCTAAACGCATTATCCTTTCAACAGTGCACGGCAGCTGTGTCATTGTAGAACGAAAACAACTTTGGATCGATCTACTAGACATTCACATCAACCACATTGTCTCTCCTTGGCTTTGCGTGGGAGACTTTAACGCTATCACCAGCAGAGAAGAGAAAATTGGAGGTCGCCCGCCGCCGACAGCTGCCATGCTTGATTTCAACAACTTCATCTTCAACGCCCACCTATCCTCTCTCCAGTTCACCGGCAAAGCCTTCATCTGGTGCAACATGCAGAAAGGAGATCACCGTCAATATTCCCGCATAGATAGGGCCCTCACGAACGTCCATTGGGACGGAATGGGGATCACTACCAGTCTATCCTATCTCAACACAACAAAATCTGACCACGCTCCTCTGTTGATTGAAATAAAAAATTCTTGCAATCCCGTCAAGAAGAACCTTCGATTCCTCAACTTTTGGACCGAGCACCCTCAATTTTTGGACATCGTTGCGGACGCGTGGAATCGGGTGGAATCTACCGACCCCCTCGTCCGGGTGAGCAACAAGCTTAAAGAAACAAGGAAAGCCCTGACCATTTGGAGCAAACAAGCCTACGGGGACATTTTTCAAGCTGTGCGAATTGCAGAGGACGACGTCTCTCGGGCCGAGGCTAGGTTCGCTTGGGATCGATCGCCGACGGCTAGGACGGCCATGAATCTTACCAAAGCTATGCTCAAATTCAGGATCAAAGTGGAGACTGACTTCTGGAAGCAAAAAGCGAGATTGAAATGGGACAGCGATGGGGATAAAAACTCTAAATACTTTCATAACTGCGTCAAAGGCCGCAGAAAGAAGCTCTCAATTCACCAAATCACCGACGAAAGGAGGAACATCATCACTGACCAAAAGAACATCCAAGCGGCCGCTGCGGAGTTCTACTCCAAGTTATTCTCCAAAGAGACGGTTCACAAAGACATCTCCTTCCTGAATCACATACCACATCTCATCAGCGACACCGATAATGTCCAACTGGAATTGCCCCCCACCGTGCAGGAGGTGACCGATGCTGTTTGGGACCTGGATTCGAACAGTTCTTCCGGACCGGACGGTTTCTCGGGGGTGTTTTTCGTACTTGCTGGGACATTATTAAATAGGACATCACTGAGGCGGCCATCGCATTCTTCCAGGGAGCCACTTACCCCAAAGCTATCTCCAGCGCCAAGCTGATCCTTATCCCGAAAAATTCCAATCCTGAATCATTCTGACTTTCGCCCCATCAGTCTTTGCTCTTTCACAAACAAGATCATCTCCAAGATCATTGCAACCAGAATGGCCGGATTTCTTCCAAAGATCATCTCCGAGGAGCAAAGCGGCTTTGTTCGCGGTAGAAATATTTAGGACAACATCATGCTAGCTCAAGAGTTAGTCACCTGCATAAAGTTCCCAGTAAGAGGGGGCAACATCGCTATCAAACTCGACATAGAGAAAGCTTATGACAGACTGGATTGGCAGTTTATTATCTGGGTCTTCAGAGCTTTCGGATTCTCGGAAAATTGGACCAACACTGTGTGGAGATCCATTAGCAACTCGTGGTTCTCCACGGTTATCAATGGTCAGGCCGAAGGGTTCTTCAAATCCACTCACGGTGTTAGACAAGGCGACCCTCTTTCTTCCACTGTTTTCATCATTACGGCCGACGCTTTGAGCAGAAATCTTAATAACATGATTAACACCCCCAACTTCTAGTACTATCACACCTCTAGCGGCTGTCCCTTCATCACCCACTTGGCATTTGTCGACGATGTTCTCATATTCTCGTCCGGGGATATTGGCACGGTGGAAGTGGTGCACCACACACTACAGAGATACTCCAGATGCTCAGGTCAGAAAATCAACCCTGCTAAGAGCGTTATTTACGCCCACCACAACTTCAATCGAGAGCACGCCCGCGGCCTCTCCAACTTAACTTCATTCAATGTAGCCCATCCGCCCTACAAATACCTGGGATGCTCCCTTGTGTACGGGAAATCCAACTCTGGCATCTTCGAGGAATTAATATCTAGAATCAGGAAAAAACTTGAGGGTTGGCATAATGCCACCCTATCCCCTGGCGGCAAGATGATTCTCATCAAACATGTGCTCACATCTATCCCAATTCACACATTGGCTATGTGTTCCCCACCCAAGAAGGTTCTGACTTTGATCGAACAGACCTTTTGTAACTTCTTCTGGGGGTAGGACAAAGACCATGACAAGCATCATTGGGCGAGTTGGGACTCTATGGCACGGCCCACCGAGGAAGGGGGCCTGGGCTTTACCAAACTCTCCCACATAGTTAAAGCATTCTCGTTGAAACTGTTGTAGAATCTTCGGACTAGCAACAACTTATGGACCAGGTTTATGAAGGCCAGATACTTCAAGCATATTCACCCATCGATTGCCATCTCCAACAGCCGATCCTCGGCGGTGTGGCATCGTATTCTCGATGGGCGAGACTGTGCCGAACCGGTTATCAGACTCCATTTGGGTGACGGAGATTCAGACCCCTTCCTGGAAAGATGGATTGGGGATAGCATGATCCCGGGTATCACGGAGACCTCTAGAGACTGCAGGATCAGCAACCTGTGGGACTTCAGTAGTAAGGAATGGAACTGGGACAAGATCCGAGATTGGTTCGGACATGATACTGTGGAGAGCATCCGCCTTTGTGGAGTTAGAATCGGCAACGAGACGGATGGATGGAGGTGGTCGCTCGAGGCTTCGGGGGCATTCTCGATGCGGTCGACTAGATGCGCTGTCCGAGTTAATGGGAACCCGAACCCGTCTATTGCCCGCTATTGGCACACTTGTATCGCTAAGAAGTGGTCCTTCCTGATGTGGAGAATCATCAGGAAGAAACTGCCAACTGATGAGATTCTTACCCCCATGGGGATCAGCTTAGCATCAGCATGCAATTGTTGCTCTGACCGTCAGATGGAGACTATTGACCACATATTCTATCGGGGGGATCTGCCCGGTCACATCTGGAGGATCCTCAACCATCTGTACAGGATTGAGCTGGGCAGTGGGCGCTTCCACGATCTTGCGGTCTCCTGGGGATCTGCCTCTCACGGATACCAGATCGTCGCAGCGGCCGCCACGTGTGTCATTTGGAAGAATCGCAACAAGGCTAGATACGAAGGTCTCCAATACTCGGCCAACCAGCTCATCCGGGAAGTTTTTTGCCAATGTCGTAAAAGGGGCACCCGGTGTGTCCACAGCTCGAGGGCATTCTGGACCCCCATTCCTTCTCTAGCTCTCGCTGGCTGTTGCATTCCCTTTCTCCTTCCTCTTTTTGGGTGGTATACTTGTATAGGCTTCGACATTTTGCGACTTGTATACTTGTTCTGGGTTCGGTCTTCGAGCCTTGATTAATAAAAATAGGGGTTTTGTTTAAAATATATATATATATATATATATATATATATATATATATATATATACCTAGAAGGTTTCAAGAAAGTATTTTAAAATTGAACATTCTAATATTTATAAAAACATATATTTAATTTATAAACAAAAGGTTTCATTTAAACATACTATTTAATACAAATATTTATTAAATAAATAAAATCATATAGTAAAATGTCTAATCAATTTATAAAAAATATAATTTAAATTATACTATTTTTAGAAAATTGAAATAATTCCATTAAATTTAGTCGGGTTTACATGTGGAAACTTATAGGAATTTCCCACTAACTAATCACATGGCTTTGGCTAACTAATCACCACTATTAGTTAAATCTTAGTCTTAACTAATAGTTAGTAATGGTTAATAATTAAAACAAAAATCTTTTCTGTATCCTTTTTTTATTGAAAAAGCATTTAGAATAAATAAAAGAAAATTCATAATTCATTATTTATAATTAGGAAGAATTTAGGAAAATTTTAAAAATTGGAAAAATATAGAATATCGATTATAAGGAGTTACAAATCTACTATCTTTAGAGAAATTTCGTCCTCCAAATTTGGATAGATTCAAAGTAAGAAACTTTGTACAATATCACTAAAAAAAGATTAAGAAAAAGTGCTCTCTTATCTTATCTTGTCCTCATGTTCCTAGGTCGACTTGCCTGGAGAATGATGATTCCAAGATATACGGACTAGATGAATAATCTGGTTGCTCAGCTCCTTCTCTTGGCGATCGACGATCCCTACTGGCTTCTCATGGTAGGTGAGGCTTGGTCCGACATTGGCCTCTGAATGGTCTATCATATGACTCAGGTCAGGGACGTAATGCCTCAGTTGCGACACCTGATATATGTTGTATACTCCCTAATATAGGCGGTAGGCAAGCTGTCACGCCCCGATTCCGAAGAATCGATAGTCGTCCCCTGGACGTGATACCGTACGAACCTAAGTTGCGATCGCACAAGGCATAGTCATAAGGTTATCCGAACCACAATATCAAATAGAGTACGCAGAGAAATTGAATAACACATTTGAAATGAAAGAAACTTTTGTTTTTATTGATAATAAAACATTATTTACATGACTCCATTATAATCATTATCGCACGGGTTACAACATAACTCGATTACAAAATGAACGCTAATGAGATAGTCGTTCCATACATTACATCCATATTTACAACAAAACATTTTCAAAGACCTGGAATCGTGGGGAGTCGAGACATCATTTCTTCTGGATTGAGTATGGAGTCTTCAAAAGGATCAAACAAGTCTTCAACACACGGACGAGGCTTCAAATGTATTTACGTCGCTTTGAGCTTAAGTGGCACGCCCTTCTTGGTTCGGGATACCTGTGGAGAGCGAGGATCAATACATTACACTTTGTACCGGTACATGGCAAATTAAGTTCTATGTTCTCATTTGGTTGAAGAGTTTATATGACTTAGTTTGTGAATCTTTCTAACCATCCTAATGAATTTTAGACAAGCATATGACAGGCATAATATAAATTATGCTCGAACTTACCTATGGCAGAGCATGCCGTACAATGTGCGACTTACCATGTTCTTTTCTGTCAACTGTTATCGCTAGCATAGTGTGTGCAATTTATGTGTGATTGGTCACTAACACAAACCATCCTGGACTTACAGCTTTGTTAGTCGGGGCCCTTTCAACGCAAGTAGCGAGCCCCGCTGAAAGTCCCCGTCTAACCCGTGCTATTATCCAGCATAGTTATACCGTGTTTCCTTCCAGGCCGAAACGGTCCCATAGCCCCGGGATACCGCTCGAGGAAACTTTTACCTTGTCGACAAGTTGTCCATGACCGTGTTAGAATAATTTAGTTACTAAAACATGGTCTATATTGTGGCGAACTTAATCATTTCATCGTGTCCCGCCTTGTCGTGGCATCAATTTGTTCAATGAGTCAATCCTTTCAGAAATGCATGATCGCCCTCCAGGAATTCAAGGGGTCATCGGTAGGTGTCGGTGTAGCTCTTATACCAACTCTGTACAATCTTCAGTCTTTCCTGAATGAGCTTGACCTTCTCCATGGTCTGTTCTACAAGCTCTAGGCCAAGAATCTGCCATTCTTCGACTTTATCCTAATAAATGGGTGATCTGCACTTCCGGCAGTACAAGGCTTCGTATGACGCCATTTGGATGCTGGACTAATAGCTATTATTATATACAAATTTGGCCAATGGTAGATGAACGTCCCAACTTGACTTCAAGTCGATTGTACAGAGGCGTAACATGTCTTCGAGAATCTAGTTAACCCATTCTGTTTGGCCATCGGTCTGAGGATGGTAAGCTGAGCTAAACTTCAACTTGGTTCCCATTGCTGACTGAAGACTACACGAGAAGTGTGACACGAACCATCCATCATGATCTGAGTCGATAGATACCGGTATCCCGTACAGCCGAACTATTTTATTAAGATATACTACCAAAAATGTCGATTTAGCGACGGCCATATCCGTCGCCCGTCCGTCGGCAATTTGTATTAGCGACCGATCACTGACGGATCTTGGTCAAAATCATCCGTCAGCAATCAGCTTGTCGTTAATAATGATCCGTCGCTAAGTAGTCGTCAAGCGACGGAATAGCGATGGCTTTTCGTCGTCACAATACGATGCATTAGCGACGACTTTTCGACGGTCTTTCATCGATTTCAAGTATTAAGTACTGAACTGTGTAGAAGCTAGCGACGGATAATCTGTCGGTAAACCGTCGTAACAGCGTATCAGAGTGTATCGTTCCGTCGTTATTCCGTCGAATGCCATCGCTAACAAAGGACGGATTAGCGACGGAATACTGACGGATAATCTGTCGACCACGTTCTGGAAATGCTTGGCATTTCCAGAACCATGGCGACGGATAAGTCGTCACTACTCCGTCGCTCATCCGTCGACGAAGCGACGGACTAGTGACGGATAATCTGTCGTCATTGTTCTTGAAATGTCATGCATTTCTAGAACCTTGGCGACGGATGTTCCATCGCTATTCCATCGAACTATGTATTTCCAGAACCTTGGCGACGGATTTTTCGACGCGAATCCGTTGACCACCCGTCGCTAACTGAAAATAGTTTCAAATCTCCAAGTAGCGATGGATATTCCGTCGAAAGGTAGTCAGAAACTGAAAACATCCGTTGCTAAGCGGTCACTAGTCCGTCGCTAACTGAGATTTTTTTGAAAAAAAATGTAGAGCTTTCCCTATTCACACAAATATGCATAAACCAAACAATCACATAGACCAAACAATCACAAAAATGCACACCAATTATCCAACGGTCACATAGACCAAATATATAATGCACACCAATATAAAATTATCACAAATATTCTGAAATCATAAACTAATATCCATCGTTATAATCCAAAATTCCCACAAATATTCCAAAATTCCCACAAATATTCCAAATTTTCTTAATTACAATACTTTAAGGAGGAGGAGGAGTTCGATTGCCCGGTGGTGGTAATCCCTGCTACGACCGACGAATATACTGCTCCACTAGGTACGACGACAAGTCGTCGTAGATACTGCTCGAAAGTCGGCGTAGCTGCTCTGGCGACATGAGATCAAGGAGTGCCGTAACAGTCGAAGGCTGTACCAGAGGGACAGTAGGGTTGAAAGAAAGATGACCGACGGAAGAAGGACCGGGAGCAGCAGTCGATGGACCGGCACTAGTAGAAGACGGACCAACACCAGCAGCAGATGGACCGGCAGCAACAGACGGAGGCAAAAAGTACGTAAAAATTTGCTCCCGTAAGGACGACACCGTCTCGTGCAGCTGCGTAAGCTGCGACCTAACATTATCGTCTGCCGGGGCCGCGGGAGGAGGCGGTGTCAGTAGAAATCTCTGAGTCACCATGTGCAACGGCCCTAGGGAGCCGACTCTAGACAGGTGCCCTTTCTTAAAGTCGCCGACGGTATCTACGAACAAGTTGTTACGAGCGGCCAAAGAAGAGGGCGTTCGGGCGGGCGTCATTTCACTGATATCCTCGGTCTCAGTTAACTGAGCCTGACTAAGGGCCTCACGGTATGCAGCCTATCAAATGAATGTGTTTTTATTATAAGATTTACCTAAGTTGTAATCTAAATCCTATGATTCACTAAGCAAAGTGTGAATCCTAAGTTTACCTAAGTTATTGTTCGAATACTTTTAATTATAATGTAAATGTCATAAACATAAGTACTTACATCAGTCTCCTTGGCCCTCTCGTCGACGAAGCTCCCGTCCTTCCGCCTCTTGTGTGTATGCTGGAAGACGTCGTGCATGGTGACTGATTCTGGCGCCCTTCCCTCCTTCAATGCCCGTTGGGTCTGCATATGAAATTTCTATAGAACTTAATTAACTCCGTATATTAATAATACCTAATTCGAAAGTGAAATGAATTTACGGTATCTCACCAGATCTGCAAGCGTCTCTGCGTGGGGCCTGGATCCCTCCGTATGAAGCCCCACGGCCTGTCGGTTCGCCTTCGCCTTCTCCGATTTCTCCTTGTACGTAGGAGTATTCATCATATCTAAGAGGTCCTCATAATAGTTCTGCCGAATCCAATTCGGCCTTGTCTGTCCCATTTTTAGGTCATGAATCATATCCCGTATCTTCTTCGAGGCAGCGCTTTTATAGGTCCTGCAGATTGCGTCCTCGCGATGGGGGGCCACCAGTACGTCGTCTAACATACAAATTCAATTATCACGCAATTTAAAAAATGGTTGATTAAAGAGTAACTAATAATTAACTAGAAGATATAGATATATACCCTCAACTCGTCGAGCCAGACGTACTTCAAGTTTGGGGGCACCGACGAAAAGTTGAGATAGGGACCATAGAAGTTAGCCCTGATAATTTCTCCAAGAGCCCTTGGCAACATTAAACGAAAAAAACCTACAAAGAAGAAACGACTGGATTATTAACTTGAATAAATGAAAGAAATTTAATAAATTATCTTAAATTTACTTAGGAGGACCCCGCGGGCCATAGCTCTCATCGTAACTCGCCTTTCGGCCTCTCTGGTGCCGTCGGAGGATCCGCGGGTCCGCGCATGTACTCCCCAGTATCCGGATGGAACTGAGTATAGGGGTACTCTGGGGCCCACTATGCAGTAACTGGAGGATCCACTGGTGGAACCGCTGGTGGGTCCGCTGGTGGGTCCGATAGCGGAACGGATCTGCTAGCATATCCAGACTCATGCCTCGATGAAGTAGTCGATCGACGGCGGGATGCATCTGTGTCTGGGGTACTCTCCGGGTCGGGCTCGATGGATGGGGTCACATCCCAGAAAGATTGAATGCGACCACGACCACGACCACCAGCACCACTACGACCACGACTACGACCACCACCACCGCCAGCACCAGCACTACGACCACCACCAGAACCACGACCACGGCCATCCATCATGACCTATAAATAGAACACATAAACATAATTAACAATATAAAAGTGTAAATGAATATAAAATTCTAAACTAAAATATGTATACCACCAGTAGGGAGACGAGTGCCTCCACGACGAAAAAGACTAGGAGTGCCATCTGCAATAAGTAAATAATCGAACGAAAAAAACATGAATTCACATAATTGCTTTTATGAGGTCAAACTTAATTCACGTAATTGGAAGTATTTTTAATATACGATAATATTTAACCTAATCATCGTCTTTGTTCTCATCCTCGGCCTCGTCTTCATTATCATTCTCCTCCTCATCCTCATCCTTATCCTTATCTTCATCGTCGATTTTATCTGTATCCTCATCCCCATCAAATTCGTCTTCTTCTTCCTCTTCTTCTTCTTCTTCTTCTTCTTCTTCTTCTGCCTCAACATTTGGGACAAGATGCCTCTTTCTTCCCTGGTTGACAGCTAAGTCTTGTGTATCAACCTCTTCCTCTCCTCTATTTTCCTCAACAATATCTTCAACATCTATTGTATCCGAGTGTTGTCCCAAGTATTGGGACTTTTTGATCTGGTCCTCTTGGTATGCTGGGTCTCCAACGTTGAATGTATTTTTAGATTTAATCTTGCATACTGTCCACCAGTCAAATCGATATCTACGACGCCTTGGGTAGCTTGTATAGTAGACTTGAACAGCCTAATTTGCTATCGCAAATGTATCGGACCCTCTATACCTCCTACGATAATTTATATCGACAAATCCAAATTGTTTATCGATTCTCCAACCGATATTTGATGTCGTATCGAACCACTCACATTTGAACATCACAATATGCATATCATATGGGCCAGTATATTGTAAATCTACAATATCCCGAATCACTCCATAATAGTCAAAGTCTGGTTCGTCGTCATAGATGGTGCCTCTTATGCAAACATCGGAATCCTTGGTACTGATGTCGTCATTGATAAATTCGATATCTATAGCATTCTGAGTTGTCTTAAACCTGAAGCCATTAACGACATAGCCTGGCCAAGTCTTCGTTTGCCTCTTCGGTCCCAATGCCAGATAACGAACACTCTCATTAGTAAGTATTATTTCAGGCAATAAAACCTGTAAATAACTATTTATAATTTAAATGTTTTAGATTATATATTTCTAATCTCAGTTACTTACGTATTTTATAAGAATATATAAAATCAACCTTAATTATAATCTCAGTTACTTACGTATTTGCGAAACTATGACGGAAATGTACAATCAACCTCTCTTTGAAGTCCCTCATTGATAATATCGGGTGTCCTTATTTTGACTTCATCTCTAAATACACTATTAGAGAAAATAAGAATATATAAGTGTAGTCACTTACTTCATCAAATTCGAGATTATAACGAGTGCCAGTGTACTGACTTACTTCTCCAAATCTCTTACTTCTTGTATGTCACAGTTTAACAAGACATATCGGTGAGCGACATCATACTCGTCGTCAGTCAACCACCATTTTTTACTAGCCCCAACAGGCTTGTCCCTTACATTGAATATACCTCCATCGTCAACGTCCTCGTCGTTCCTTTGAGGTCTATTTCGATTTGTCTTAACATGAGTATCAAAATAAATAGAGCAGAAGTTTGACACCACTTCGATAAAATATGCTTCGCATATCGAAGCCTCTATATGAGCCTTGTTGCCAACTTTCTTCTTTAGATGGTGTAGGTATCTAGAGAGACAAATTATCTTAAGATTTAAGAATGAACTTTAAAACCCACTGAAATTCAACTTAAATTATATCGATTTTTATATACCTTTCAAATGGGTACATCCATCGGTAATGAACAGATGCACCGACACGGGCTTCGTATGCTAGATGAATCGGTAGATGCTCCATACTATCGAAGAAGCCAGGAGGAAATATTTTCTCTAACTTGCAAATTGTTAAGATAATCTTCTCCTTAAGTTCAACCATGTGTTGCACAGTCAACTTAGTTGAACAAATATCCCTAAAGAATATAGATAGTTTGGCCAACGGAACCCATACAGCAGAAGGCAAGAACTCTTTCAAAGCAATGGACAGTAATCTTTCCATAAACACATGGCAGTCATGACTCTTCATTCCCGTTAGCTTGCGTTCATTGAGATCAACGCATCTAGACAAATTTGACACATAGCCGTCGGGAAATCTTAAAGTAGATACCCACTTGCAGATTATTAATCTATCTTCCTTGCACAATGTGTATTATGCTATCGGCTTAGTTATTTGTCCACCAACTCCCCTTTGTATCAAGTTCAGATAAGGACACTTGCATATCTCGACAATGTCTTGTCTTGCTTTTGGATTGTCCTTCGTCTTTCCTTTAATATCCATGACGGTATTGAAGACATTATCGAACATATTCTTTTCGATATGCATAACATAAAGTTTATGTCTTATAAGATTATCTTTCCAATAAGGCAAGTCCCAGAAGATACTCCGTTTGGTCCAGTTATGGGTTTGTCCGAACCCATCGACACGATTGTTTAATGGATCTTCCATTACAGTGGACAAGTCCTTTACATCTTTCCAAATATCGTATCCCGACAATCTGGCAGACGGATGAGAAAATTCTTGTTTTCCAGCTCTAAACGCGTCCTTGTTCTTTCTCCAAGGATGACTCGCGGGCAGAAATTGACGATGACAATCAAAGAAAGAAGTTTTCCTCCATGCTTAAGGCGGAACGACTTACCATTTTGCATGCATATCGGACAAGACATGGTGCCGTGAGTACTCCATCCGGACAGCATAACGTATGTGGAAAAATTATTGATTGTCCACATCAGTGAAGCTCTCATCTGAAAGTTCTATTTTCTGGAAATATTATAGGTCGCGACACCGATCTCCCACAACAGTTTCAGCTCATCCACCAACGGCTGTAAATATATATCGATATTCTTCGTCAGATTTTTGGGACCCGGTATGATAGCTGTCAAGAACATATAAGGAGTCTTCATACACATCCATGGTGGCAGATTGTAAGGGGTCAGAATGACCGGCCAACAGGAGTATTGAGATCTCGACTGCCCGAAAGGGGCGAAGCCATCAGAACATAGCCCCATGCGGACATTTCTAGGCTCTGCAGCAAAATCTGGATGACGAAAATCAAAATATTTCCACGCCTCTCCATCCGAAGGATGTGACAATTCTCCATCATCCTTTGTACGTTCTTCGTTGTGCCACGTCATGTGTTCTACTGTATTCTGAGACATATACATCCTCTGCAAGCGCTTCGTGATCGACAAGTAATACATATACTTGTAAGGACGTCGTTTTCTAGTTGACTTTCCTTTTTTCCTGACTAGCCAGTAACGATTCGCATTATTGAAGCTGCAACTTTCTATATCCTCGTTCTCCTTGTAGTACAACATGCATCCGTTGCGACAACAATCTATCTTCTCGTACCCCAGTCCCAGTTGTCGGACCATCATCTTTGACTTGTAGAAGTTTTTTGGAAGCTCTTTTGATTCTTTCGATAACACCTCCTTGATTAGTTATATAATCCGATCATAGCAAGTTTGCGGCAAGTTAAAATCAGGCTTTATGTTCAACAACTGCATCGTCACTAACAGTACAGAATGTGGCTCATAACCAGGATATAAAGAAGTTTCAGCATCCTGAAACATATCATAGAACTCATTCGCCTCGGAATTAGGATCCTCCGGATCAAAATTAGGCCATGTCGCATCCTACACCATATCTCGTGCAAGGTTCTGCAGGTCTCCATAATCAACAGAGCATTCGTCGTCTTCGACGACAAAATCCGTTGCAGCATTATCATCAAAAGCATAAGTAGCAGCATTCACAACCTGTCTTTCTGCATATAGTTCACCTTGCGATGACCACAGGCCGTAATCACGTACAAAACCCTTACGAGTCAAATGATCTCTTACACTCACCACTTCTTCGTAACGTCTATTGCGACAATTACGACATAGACACTTGATTTTATTACCGTCCATATACTGAGCTTTGCTCATGGCATACTTAAGAAACACTTCCACGCCTGCCTAAAATTCGTCACTCACACCTATTCTGCTCTCGTGTTGTCGTTTGTGCATCCATGTACGATCAACGAAATAACGATCCATCACAGATTGGATGTGAAAATCTGTATAGTAAGACAAACTAAACAAAATTAGTATATAATCATGTAACTGGTGGATCCGCTGGTATATAGGCCGGATGTACTTAGTATCGACCGCATCAGACTAGTATCGGTCTATAGGTTTGGTATAGGCCGTATCAAATTGGTATTGACCTTAGCGAATTGGTATCGTCCTATCCGATATGTATCCGCCATATAGCTAGGATTCGTACCGGCCTTATCGATTCGGTATCGGCCATATCCGATTGGTATCGGCTATATCGGATATGTATCGGCCGTATCAGATTAGCATGGTGGAAGGTTTAGTAACAACTGTACTTAGATTTTTCTCTTTTCGATCTAGAATACCATTGCAAGAGAGTCATGAGAGAGTAAAAAAAATCTCCTACATATTGATGTTTACGAGAGTGATTGGCCAATTACAGTAACACACATGCTGTATTTTCCATCAGGAAATGAGAGATTGAAAGCAATAACATATAGAGTTGTATTTCGGGAGAAGAACTCATACAAACTCTTTGTGAACAAAGAGTTTATAGGAGTTGGTCTTCTTCCGAAATACAACTCTACATGTCATTGCCTTCAATCTCTCCTTCCCTGATGGAAAATGCAGCATGTGTGTTACTGTAATTGGCCAATCACTCTCGTAAACATCAATATGTAGGAGATTTTTTTTACTCTCTCGTGACTCTCTTGCAATGGTATTCTAACTCGAGAAGAGAAAAATCTAAGTACAGTTGTTACTAAACCTTCTACCATGCTAATCTGATACGGCCGATACATATCCGATACGGCCGATACCTATCGGATATGGCCGATACCGAATCGATAAGGCCGGTATGAATCCTAGCTATACGGCCGATACATATCGGATAGGACGATACCAATTCGCTAAGGTCAATACCAATTTGATACGGCCTATACCAAACCAATATACCGATACTAATCTGCTATGATCGATACTAAGTACATACAGATACCGATACCGATACCGATATCGATAGTTCGATACCAATACCGATAGTGCGATACCGATACCGATAGTCTGATACCGATAGTGCGATACCAATACCGATAGTCCGATACAGATACCGATAGTGCGATACCGATAGTTCGATACCGATACCGATAGTTCGATACCGATACCGATAGTCCGATAGTCCGCTAGCGATACCGATAGTTTGATACCGATACCGATAGTTCGATACCGATACCGATGGTTCGATACCGATACCGATAAGTCCAAATAATTCCTCTTAAGCGTCGAGCATGTTATACACGGTTCAACTTGACGAGTCAGTAAAAATATATATATATAATTCATGGTTTAAAGTATCGGCCGATACCGATCCGATACGGCCGATACCGATACGGTTTGGCATGTTCCGATCCGATACCGACCGATACCAAATATTGACCGATGTCGACATTGGGGGTCTTTGTTCCGGTCAATTCGGCAAAGAAAATTAAACAGCATAGGAATAGTCCGATACCGATATTGTGAACCTAGGTTGAAAGCATAATAAGGTTGTAAAAGCATGTAAAAGAATCCGATACTACCGATAATTATTTGTTTCCCAATACCAAAAAATCCGATATTCCGATCCGAAACTGTCGATACTACCGATATCGCCGATACCAATACTCATAGGAAAAGTCTGATACCGATTCCGATACCGATACTTTGAACCTTGATATATATATATATATATATATATATATATATATATATATATATATATATATTTAATATATATATATATATATATATATATATATATATATATATAGCTAAAATTAACTAACTAACATTTACTAGTTAAATAGCATAATGTTAACATGATAGTAATGAGAACAAAATATTTTATTAAAGACAAGCCTGATACCGATTTCGATACCGATACCGATACCGATACCGATCCGAAACTGTCGATACTACCGATATCGCCGATACCAATACTCATAGGAAAAGTCCGATACCGATTCCGGTACCGATACTTTGAAAATATATATATATATATATATATATATATATATATATATATCAAAAACATCTGGAGTTCTTGTATTCCGTCCAAATGGTCGGTTTTACTATGGCGTATATTACTGAGTTCTTGTATTCCGATACCTTGAAACTTTATATATATAAATATATATATATATATATATATATATATATATATATATATATATATATATCAAAAACATCTGGAGTTCTTGTATTCCGTCCAAATGGTCGGTTTTACTATGGCATATATTACTTCACCGCCTTCCTACTGATGATCAGGTGCAAAGGATAGGGTTCCACCTTGCCTCGAGTTGCCACTGCTGTCCTAGCCCTAGCTCTGAGACTATACAACATATTTTTTTCGAAGGAGAATTGGCCAAGACTGCATGGGGTACTTCCCAGACTCTTCTCAGGATCCGGGGTCGGGCTTCCAGCTTGGAAGAATGTTTCAATCTTTGGTGGAGGAGGAATAACCTACACTTAAAGCAAATTATAGTTGGGGCGATCTATTGGGTTTTATGGAAAAACCGTAACAAATGGAGATATGAGCAGTACAGGTTCAATGGGGAACAAGTCTGTTACGAGATCCAGAGACAATTTGCTAAAGCCACTCTTGCTTGCTCACATGGGAAGAAGAAAACCTAGTTTGTGTTTTCCGTTTTGAGCTCTTGTAACTTTTGACCTTTCCCTCTTAATAAAAGGTTTCCGGTTGTGAAATATATATATATATATATATATATATATATATATATATATATATATATATATATATATATATAATTAACTAACTAACATTTACTAGTTAAATAGCATAATGCTAACTCTCTCTCTCTCACCGCTCATTTCCTTACAGTCGTACAAGAAATTCAACCTAACCCTACGCTTCTTCTCCACCTCTCCCAGTAAACCCTAACCCTAATATTTTTATATAATTTCTAAATAAATAATACTATTAATAACAAAAATACTAATAATAATAATAATAATAATAATAATAATATAAATGCATATGCATTTATATACATATTATAAACAACACTCAAATATACATTATTTTGAAAATATGTATACAGATATGCATATTATAAACAACACTCAACACCCTCCCACCCCCCGCCGCCCCTCCCACCACCCGCCGCCCACCCAGCCCCGTGTTGTCCCGCACGCGCCACCCCCGCCGCCCCCCGCTGCCCCGGAGCGCGCTGCCCTCCGCCGCCCGCCGTAGCTCCGCGCACGGCCGCCACAGCCCCGCGCTGCCCCGCGCACGCCACCGCCCACCACAGTCCCGCGCTGCCCCCCGCGTGTGCTGCCCCATGACGTCGCAGGCAGCCCACGATACCCCCACGACCTCCGAGAGAGAGAGAGAGAGAGAGAGAGAGAGAGAGAGAGAGAGAGAAAGAGAGAGAGAGAGATGACCTTTGGGAGAGAGAGAGAGGAGAGGTCGCCGATCACCACTGCGGGAGAGAGAGAGAGAGAGGAGAGAGAATAAAATTTGGGGGGAATGAAAAGTTCCCCCCATCGTTTCAATTTAAGTCTGGGCTCTTTATTTAGCGACTGACTAGCGTCAAATTTTATCCGTCGCTAATCCGTCGCTCTATTTGATACTTGCCGACGGACAATCCGTCGCTACGTGGTCGAAGAATTGTCCCGCCACTTCTTCCAACAATTCCCGCCAAATAATCGACTGCATAGCGATGGCTGTATATCCGTCGTTATGTCTCCGACGACCTAGCGACGGATGAGCGACCTTTTCTGAGCAAGGTGATCGACGTTCTAAGTGACTTTAATGGCAACGAAGTGCACCGACTTAGTTAATCGATCGACGATAACCCAGACGGCATCGTTCTTCCGTGGTGTCTTCGGCAGGCCAACAACAAAGTCTATAGTGATGTGATTCTATTTCCATTATGGAATGGCAAGGTTCTGCATCTCCCAGCCTGGTCTCTGATGCTCGCTTTCACCTACTGACAGGCCATGCATTACGATACGAAGAGCGCCACGTCTCTCTTCATTCTGTGCCACCAGAAGGTCGTGCGGAGGTCCTTGTACATCTTAGTGCTGTCGGGATGCAAGGTATATTTTGCATAATATGCCTCCATCAATATCTCCTTTCTAAGTTTGAAGTCATCCGGAATGATAGTCAGCCTTTCAATCGTAGCACGCCGGTGTCATCTTCCGCAAAGTCGGTCGGTTTCCCTGTTGAATCAACTCTCGCATCTTCTTCGGGTACGGATCATCCTTCTGAGCGGTCTTGATCTTTTCTCGAAAGCTCGGCTCTAACTGTAATTGTGCTAGCTGCACATCTTTTAATCTAACTCGAAGGTCGATGTGCATCTCTTTGAGGTCCTATAGTAGTTTGCTATTTATGTACAATAAGGCAAGATATTTATGACTCCGAGCGTCTGTCACAATATTTTCCTTGCTCGGCTATAGTTGATCGTTAAGTCATAGTCTTTGATTAGTTCTAGCCAACGTCGCTGTCGTAAGTTCAGCTCCTTCTGAGCGAAGAGATACTTGAGGCTCTTATGATCGGTATAGATCGTGCATGCCATGCCATAAAGATAGTGATGCCATAATTTTAACGCGAGCACAATAGCCGCTAACTCTAAGTCATGCATAGGATAGTTTTTCTCGTGCGACTTCAACTGTCTCGAGGAGCAGGAGATCACCTTGTCTTACTTCATGAGTACACATCCTAAGCCCTGGCCTGAAGCATTGCTAAATATTTGAAAACCCTCTACCCCATCCGAAAGTACGAGTATAGGGGCCGAAATGAGAAGCTGCTTTAGCTCATGAAAGGAAGCTTCATATCGTCCGACCACTCATACACGACTCCCTTTTGAGTGAGGCGAGTCAATAGCGATACAATCTTCGTAAAATCTTTCATGAAGCGCCTGTAGTATCCCGCCAAACCAAGAAAACTTCGAATCTCACTAGCCGATGCAGGCTGCCTCCAATCAGCAACGACTTTAACTTTTTTTGGGTCGACTGCAATACCTTCACATGAAATGATTTCTCCAAGAAAGGATACGCTGCTCAGCAAAAATTCATATTTGATCCTCTTCGCAAACAACTGATTATCTCGGTGGGTCTGGAGTACGATCCGCAGATGTTCTGTGTGTTGCGCTCGATCCTTCGAGTAGAAGAGGAATCGTCTATAGAGATAAACACAAACTTGTCGAGGAACGGACGAAACACCAGATTCATTAGATCCATAAAGGCGGTAGGAGCATTTGTCAGGCCAAATGGCATTACCAAGAACTCATAGTGGCCGTAACGAGTGCGGAAGGCTGACTTTGGCACGTCGTCTGACTTGATCTTGAGTTGATAATAGCCTTAGCGGAGGTCGATCTTCAAAAATACTGTGGCACCCTGTAATTGATCGAATTGATCGTCTATACGGGGCAATAAATACTTGTTTCGGATGGTGTCTTTATTCAGCCCGCGAGAGTCGACGCACAGACGCATTGACCCATCCATTTTTTCCGTAAACAACATGGGTGCTTCCCATGGCGAGATGCTAGGACGAATGAATCCCCTGTCGATCAACTCTTGTAATTGGACCTTAAGCTATTTTAGTTCTATAGGTTCCATTCTGTACGGGGCCTTAGAAATCGGTCGGATATCAGGGAATGTGTCAATGTTGAACTCGATTTCTCGGTCGGGTGGCATTTCGGGTAGCTCGTCCAAGAACACGTTGAGGAATCCTACCACAACGTCGGTCTGACCCACGTTTGTACCATTCTATCGCATGTTTCGAACGGATGCCAAGTAGCCTTTGCATCCTAAATACAGCATCCTCCGAGCAGAATATGTCGAGATCACCATACAGGTCGACGATGTTTCACCACATGAGTAACAGAATTTGGGCACTCCAGGAATGCAGAAGGTGACCTTCTTTTCTGTGCAGTCAATGGTGGCATTGCAAGGGCCGAGCCAATCCATTCCCAAAATGATATCATAGTCCTTAATATCTAGAATTATCGCATCGAGATAGACCTTTTTCTCTCCTATACAGATGATTCTGTCCGTGCAGGCTAAGTTTGTGGGTTGTGACATGCCCGACGGTATGTGAACGCTAAGATCAAGGCCTAACGATGTCACAGGAATTTTGTGCTCGACGGTAAAGTTCGACGATATAAAACTATGTGTGGCATATGAATCAAATAGTGTATGAGTAGGTTTATTATTATAAAGTAGTATACCTGTCATGACTGTATCTAAGGCAGATGCCTCATCTCGAGTCATAGCGTAGACGTGTCCCAGGGCATTAGGTTAGCGGTCTTGGCCATTGGGTTGCGCGGCTTGAGGAGGTCGGAACACCGGTCCTCGATTTTTTTGATGGTTTTGCTGTGGCAAGGTATTGCGATTCAATCTTCGGGTCATGCAGTCTCATGATTGGTGACCTCTTTTTCTGCAAAAGAAGCATCCCCCTTGGGGATAAACTAGTTTTTAGCATCGTGTCCGAGGTGGTTGCACCTAGTGCAACGAGGTAATGGATTCCGTCCCTGATAGACGCTTTGACACGTGATTGTTGCCTCTCATATAGCTAGGATGTTTATGGTTGGAACGCTGCACAACGTCGACAGCAACGGTATGGTCCTGGCTCTCAAGGCGGAGAGTATGATTTACAGCATCGCCCGTGGTCTTATACTCTAGAACCGCCACATGAGCAACAATAGAGGGCCCTAGACCCACTTTGGATCGTCCCACACGACACTCCTTTGTATGAAGAAACACACCAGCAAATTTGGACAATTTGTTAAACTCTGTGGCATACTGTTGTACTGTCCGGTTTCCTTGATTCAACTACAAGAATTTATTTTCCTTCTCTTGACGAACAACTGAGGGAAGGTACTTGACTTTAAAGGCTTTGCAGAACGTGGCCCAAGAGATCGGCACTGATTCCAAAGAATCGATAGTCGTCCCCCGGGCGTGATGCCATGCGAACCTAAGTTGCGATCGCACAAGGGATAGTCATAAGGTTATCCGAAATACAACATCAAATAGAGTACACAGAGAAATTGAACAACACGTTTGAAATGGAAGAAAATTTTGTTTTCATTGATAATAAAATATTATTTACATGACTCCATTACAATCATTGCCGCGTGGGTTACAACATGACTCGATTACAAAATGAACGTTGATGAGATAGTTGTTCCATATATTACATCCCCGTTTACAACAAAATATTTCTAAAGACCTGGAATCGTGGGGAGTCGAGACATCATTTCTTCTGGACTGAGTGTGGAGTCTTCAAAAGGATTAAACAAGCCTTCAACACACAGACGAGGCTTTAAATGTACTTGCATCACCTTGAGCTTAAGTGGCACGCCCTTCTTGGTTCGGGATACCTATGGAGAGCGAGGATCAGTACATTACACTTTTTACTGGTGCGTGGCAAATTAAGTTCCATGCTCTCATTTGGTTGAAGAGTTTATATGACTTAGTTTGTAAATCTTTCTAACCATCCTAATGAATTTCAGACAAGCATATGATAGGCATAATATAAGCTATGCTAGAATTTACCCACGACAGAGCGTGCTGTGCAATATACGACTTACCATGTTCTTCCCTGTCAATTGTTATCGCTAGCATAGCGTGTGCAATTTTTGTGTGATTGGTCACTAATACCACAAGTCATCCTGGACTTATAGCTTTGTTAGTCGAGGCCCTTTCAACCCAAGTAGCGAGCCCCACTGAAAGTTCCCGCCTAATTCGTGCTATTATCCAGCACAACTATACCATGTTTTCTTCTAGGTCGAAACGGTTCTGTGGCCCTGGAATACCGTTCGAGGAAACTTTTACCTTGACGACAAGTTGTCTATGACTGTGTTAGAACAATTTAGTTCCTAAAGCATGGTCTACATTTTTTAGAACTTAATCATTTCATCGTGTCCCATATTGTCGTGGCATCAATTCGTTCAATGAGTCAATTTTTTGTTCAATACAGTTTTATAAGACAAGCAGATGTGTCTGTGCCCTTGCATCTGTCATTTTATTTGCAATAATGTTATCGATTGAACTAAGAAGGGGGTCGAGAAGAGAATGGTCAGCCACTCACCTTGATTTTTGCTCGAGCAATATTGTCTGTGCCCTTGCATCCAGGAATATTGTTGCTACCATATAAAGACACAAGTCCTCAACACGTCTTCAAGTGTTTGAATTATCTTTTGTCTGTCTATTAGTCTGTATATGGTAAGCAGTGCTAAACTTCAACTGTGTTCCCAAACTATATTGCAAACTCTTCCAAAAGTGTGATGTAAATATGTTATCTCTGTCAGAAACTATGCTTACTAGGACTCCATGGATTCTAACTATATGCTTCATGTATAACTTTGCTAGCTTCTTAGTAGATAGCCAAATCTTGAAGGAAATAAAGTGTGCCGATTTAGTCAATCTATCGACAATCACCTATATTGCATCCTTTCTATTCGGGGTTCGAGGCAAATTCGAGACAAAATCCATGGTGATATGCTTCCATTTCTATTCTGGTATTGACAACGATTGTAATAACCTACCTGGTTTTTGTCGCCCAGCCTTGACTTGCTAGTACACCAAGCATCTGGAAACAAATATAGCAACTTCTATTTTTATTTCATACCATCAAACATGCTCTCTTAAATCTTTGTACATTTTTTTTTGCTTTTTTGCTCTAGGGTGAATAGAGTATAAGGACCTACGAGCTTCTTGTATGATTTTTTCTTGAAGTTCTCAAGTAGGCACATATATTCTGCTTCCATATTTCAATGAGCCATCTTCATCTAGAGAGAACTCTTCTAGCAGTCCAGTTTGTACTTGTGCTCTGATACACCTCAAACTTTTACCTTGATATTGAGTTTCTCGAATTTTCTCCATTAAACTGATTGAATTTACATTCCCTTTATTTTGCCTTTAATTTCTGTAATAATCAATTTGATCCCTAAACTTTCCAAGTCTTCTAGCAAATGTTGGTCCCTTGTTAAGAACATAGCCATTGGGTAACGACTAAGTGTATCTACTACTATATTGGCTTTCTTTGAATGATATTGAAATGAAATATCAAATTCTTTCATCAATTCTAGCCATCTTCGTTGTCTCATATTCAACTCTTTTTGAGTAAAGACATACTTCAAACTCTTGTGATTTGTAAATATTTCTACTATTTCATCGAAGAGATAATGCTTCCACAACTTCAAATCAAAGATTACTGCTGCCAATTCTAAGTTATGGACAGGATAATTCTTCTCATGAGACCTTAATTGTCTAAAAGCATAAGCAATGACTTTCTTATTCTGCTCTAATACACATCCTAATCTTTTTTCTGAAGCATCACTATAGATAGCAAAACCTCATATTCTAGATGGCTGCATTAAAATTGGATTTGATGCCAATCTTTTCTTTAATTCATCAAAAGTAGCTTGGCATTCTTCAGTCTATATAAAATTTTCATTCTTCTGAGTCGACTTCGTCATAGGTTCACAATCCGAGACAAATCTTTTAAAATTTTCTATAATATCCAACTAGATCTAAGAAGCTTTGGACTTCTGCAACCGAGTCTGGGGTAGGCTATGACTCAACTGCTGCTACCTTCATGGGTCTATTATGATTCCATCACCAATTATAACATGCCCCAAGTATTCAACTTTATTTAGAAAAAAATCATATTTATATAATTTCCCATAAAGTCTCCTTAGCGTCTCCAATATAAGCCTCAAATGTTCTTCATGCTCCTCCGGGGTTTTGAAATATATCAGAATATTGTCAATGAAAACTACCACAAGTTTATCTAGGTATTGGAGGGAAAATCTATTCATCAAGTTCATGAATAGAGTTGGAGCCTTCGTCAAACTGCGTGGCATCGCTAAGAATTCATAGTATTCGTAACGAGTTCTGAAAATAGTCTTGTGGATGTCTTCTTTCTTCACCTTTACATGATGATATCCAGACCTTAAATCAATCTTCGAAAATACTCTAGCTCTACTAAGTTGATCAAATAAGTCACCAATTCTTATCAGAAGATATTTGTTCTTAATTGTCAAAGCATTTAAAGCTCTATAATTAATGCACATTCTAGATGTTCCATTCTTCTAGGGGACAAATAATACGGGAGCCCCCTAAAGTGGAACACTGGATCTGATAAAATTCTTGTCTTCTAGCTCATTGATCTGCTTCTTCACTTCTTTTATATCATAATCATTAATACAAACATGTTGTGCTTCTGTTTCTGCTCCTGGCACTAGATCAATAGAGAATTCGATTTTAAGTTGTTACAAATATACCCTCCTTAAAAAAAAATTTGTCCTCGAAATTTTAAAATTGACACGGTCAGTAGGCAGATTAGATCAGATAAATAACAAGATTTTAGTTTGCTTAGGGGAGAGAATTTTTGTATGAGTTGATTGATGTGAATGAGGACAGAGAAGAAAGATAGCTATAGAGATTTGGAATCATACTATTGCTAAAGATTATCCATGATTCCTGTGGGTATAAATCTAATAGATGTGTTATAAGTGTCAAATACTTATGTTATCATCCAATGGAGAAGTGTGATTTTTATACATTGAAGTTTATCAATTATACAACATTAATGATAATGGAAATACAAGTAGCCGAACTCAGACAGAGTTCGGATGGTAACCGTGTGAATTTCCAAAACAGAACAGCCGACCCTAGTCTTTATAAACCCCACTATTGCCACTTCTATTTCTCATATTCCCACCGAGAATCCTCTCTAAAACCCAAAGTGAAGGTTCTCCTCCTCCTCATCTTCAAGTTTTGTGGAGTTTTGAAGTGATCCTCTTCATCTTCTTCTTCCTTCCTACAAAGGTAATCATCTATCCTCTCTCTTCACTTTCTATGGCACCCAAAGCCCAAAAGAGAAGTATTGATACCTCCCAAGTCGGATCTTCTTCTTCTGACTATATTCTGACCAATATTTTCAGTCCAGCTCGTCCTTCTGACTATGACGACTATGACTCCGGTCTATTTTCTAACAAGGAATTTTTCGATCTTTGGTTTACTTCCTTCTTGGTCGTAAAATCTGTAATAGAGCTTGTGTCAATTTTATAATTTTTTCTGAATATGCTCCTACTTTTAACCAACTTGGAATTCGCGACTTCTTTGAAATTTCTGATAATATTTATGATAATACCGTTAGGATGTTTTACTGCAACTTGTAAGTAAAAGATAATGGCAATTTCTATTCTTGTGTTGCTGGACAAGAACTTGAGTTCAGTGCCACTGATATCAGTGAATATTTTCATGATCCTGATATTGGTGAAGCTTTGGTGGATATTAACCATGTAGAGTTTCCAGAAGGTGTCACCCTTGACTCCTTCAAAGCATTGATGTGTCACCCTCGTCCTATCCTACGTAGGGTGTATTCAAAACACTTGAATCAACACTTCTATGAATTGCATCACTTTATCTTCTCCGTTTTACTTCCGAAAAGAGGATCTTCTGACGAGATCACCTTCACAGAATTATCTGCGATGTATCATATTCACATTAGCATACCTAGGCCTGGATGCTCAATTGCAGAAGTGCAGGGCGTAACCTTGTTTACCCAATGCACCTGGCATCTATCTTCAGGAGATCTGAAATTGATCTTGAAATATGTCCTTTCTCTTCTCCTGCTACTGAGCTTAGTAGAGCTAGGTTGTATCCCAACCCTTCTCTTCCACCCGGTGCCGAACCTGCTACTCCAGTTCATGATGAAGACCCTCAGGCTCCTGGTCTAGCTTCTCTCACCCCTACTTCTGGCTTTGACCCAGGTATTATCAGCACTTTGTTGACTTTGTTTTCCTCTCAGCTCAACGTCATCAGAGTTACATTGACGTTGAGTTCCGCCACATCACCCAGGCACAGGCGTTGCGGAACAGCATAGCTGATATACACCGGACTCTACCTCATGATCCCACTCATCCTGTTCCGATGATCCATCACCCAGATTTAGTGGTTCGAGGTTCGATGATGAGGCTACCTTTACTCATTTCGATCCTACTACAATTTACTTTCCACCGGATGCTCCTGGAGGTGATGATACGCCGCTGTGAAGTGGGACTTCATTTGATGGTTTTTGGTTGACGATGCTAGATGATGATCGACATAGCTTTTATTTTGTGTGTGTGATGATGTACTATAAACTTATGAGTTAGACTTTTTAGACTCTGTTTGATAGTCGTAAACTGTTGCATTATGACTTATGTTGGTTATGTTAGTTGCATTTTAGTTTCATTCTGCTATCCGATTTCAATTATTTCACTACTACTTCTAGTTTAATTTTTCATGTGATTTGTTATATATGGATATTCCTTTGTCTTTTTCTTTGTCTTTTGGTGAACATATTGTTGGCTTCACACATTACGGGGGAGCTATAATATTTTGATCATGACAAAGGGGGAGAAAGAGCAATACCAAAATACCAAACCATTCGAACCATTCATTTTTTTGTTATTAGATATATTTTCTTAAGTTATTAGATATATTTTGGTATAGACTAAAGTTTGCCAATTATCAAAATGGGGGAGATTGTTGGCCCATTTCATAATGGTCACACCCGATTTTGATAAATCAACAAACGGCTTAAGTCAATACAAAAAATATACAAACTGTTGGTAACATTTTAGGTCAAGTGAAATCAATATCAAAGAGCATAATACAACATCCATAAGCATGTAAATCATCATCCCGAAGCTTTTATGTACTGAAACAGTCTGAGTCATTTTATAGTTTATTATTTATTTTATCCTTTATTGAGTCTAGAATACAAATTGTAAAATCGACTGGGTATTACTGGATTAGCTTATTCATAGTCCACAAACAAAAATAAGCCTACCTACTTATCCCAAAAGTCCACAAATTCTAAAAAGCCTAAAACCTATGCAAATTTGGTTCATTCCTTACCGTCTGACCAAGCAGAACTCTGACAGAACTCTGACCGAGTTCGGTCCGAGTTCGGTCTAGGTTATTTAAAATTCAGTTTCCACCAAATCTGCATCCAACGTTCATATACGAAATCCTAGCATCCGAACTCTGCCCTAACTCTGCCCGAGTTCGTTTCTCAAAAACACATATAAATAGAAGCGACATTTCCTTTTCAAATCACTCATCATTTCTTCTATTTATCTATTCCTAAAGTGTTTTTCAGTGTTCTAAAAAGCTTTCATACTCCACCTATACATCTCTTAGCCAAAGCCAGTAATATTGATTCGATTTAGAGTTCTTTGGTTCTCAGAGTTGTAAAGAGGTCATTCAAGTTCAGAAATCATTTCTGTTCTAGGAGCTGGTCGTGCGCTCGTCACCAAGCATGGTGTTGTGAAGTCGATCGTGCACTTGTCACCAAGCACGGTGTTGTAAAAATACTGCAAGCTCTCAATTAGCTTATGAATAGTGGATTAATAGCAGGCAAGAGTACCTTCTTCTGGATTAGTCCTCCAAGAGGGAAACCAGTATATATTACGGTGTCCACTGGGTTTGATTATATGATTTCTTGCTACATTTATTACTGTCTCTTTATTCACTGCCATAGCTATCTGCTTTTAATTTTTAATTGGTGATTATTTTCTGCTGCACTCGTACTTACTCTATTCGCCCCCTCTAGAGGTGCTCAACATTCTGACAAGTACTCCTTGCACAGAATGGACGCCTTTCATTATAGAGGCAGATGTGGTACAAAGAAAGGCCCAAGACGTACAGCTACTGGGACTAAACTTTCCTTCTCTCGAAGACAAAGGGAGGCGCTTGTCCAGCAACAACCCAAAGACGTAAAAGGGAAGCAAGCTATGACCGTCAACATATCCAAAGGTTCAGCATCAGCGAACCCGAAGCCTATGAAAGCGTAGAGGCCGAAGGAGACCTACTCCTTCAACGATGAAGATACGCTAGAACTCTTCGATATGTTAACGAAGAGCGACAAGCTTTCACTCCCACCGTCAAAGCGCCTCGATGAAGTAGAAAAAGTGGACAACCCAAAGTACGACCACTATCATCAGTTTGTCCACCATTTGACATATGATTGCTACGTGTTGAAAAGATAGATCCTACGTCTCATCGACGCCAAAGTCATCTTACTTGACTATGATGAGAAGATTGTTATTACCGACATGGTTACTCTCAAATTTGAAAGTTTTCTAACCACGGAGGTGCAAGATGGCGTAGTCCCCATCCCAAGGGCAACGATGGAAGTAGTCAATCTTCCACCAGCTCGTGACAATGCTCAGGGGCTCATTCCATTTACAATGCCACGAGGCAAAGTTATGTGGATCCATCCTGATCTTACTATAGATATGATGACATCTACAGCGTGCTGGATTAAGGGAAAGAAGGTTAGGTCGTGTTTCATGATCTATACGACAACTGATGACACCTTGTTTACCACTCGCTCGGCTCACCAAAGAGAAGAAAACCAAGCTCCAGAGGAAGAGACACCTCCGTCTATCATGGCCAACGACCCTGATACATCAGAAGCAGGCCCGTATTAAGCCTCTACTGGAGATAAACAAAAGCTGAAGGAGGTTCGTTTTAACAAACCTCTGAGAAAAGACTCGGCAGTAGGGCCTATCAAGTCCTACGGTTTTGAAATATTGGCGTAGATGGCCAATACCCCGGCTCGACTATTACTCTTCGAGCTTCTCCGTCTCTCCAAAGAGACTCAAGATGCCCTCAGCGAAGCTTTACAAGACGTTGACTCCTTCCTCACTCAGGTGCAACAGCCCAAGGAGAACCCTGCTGAATGTCTACATTGTCATAGTCTCGTCAAGGTGATCCCTAACATCACCTTCACTCAGCATGACATGCCACTGAAAAATAATCGACACAATCGACCACTATACTATATAGGGTACGTTGGTGCCATTAAGGTCGATTGCATCCATATCGACCATGGCTCTTCGCTCAGCATCATCCCTCGGAGTTCACTCCAAGCTTTGGGGATCCCGATGTATCGGCTAACTGCGTCGAACACGACAATCAGTAGTTTCAATGCTGGAAAAAGTGAACCCGTGGACAAGATCCGCCTGAAATGCCAAATAGGCATTCTCCAGACTAACATTACTTGCTACGTCATTGACGCAGATATAAGCTACAACATGCTATTGGGACGACCATGGATTCATGAATACATGATCGTGCCCTCCACTCTCCATCAGTACATGAAGTATGTGGCCAACGATGGGACTATCAAGACCGAGTTCGCTGCCATTGATCCCTTTCGAGGGCTCGAAGCATACTGTACCGATACGGATCTGTACAAACTAGTCCCATGGGATGACGATGCCAATGATGCCGACGACGAGGCAGAAAGTGCAGCTATTGCTGAAGAACCATTTAGGGTTCAATTGAAGGGGAAATCTCCCCAGACATCGGCCCCTCTCGTCATTATGCTTCGAGGCAAAGCTCCGGATAGATCATCTTCGAGCGTGTCAGAGGATAGCCAGGAGCCTATACAAATAAGGCTTCTTCGGAAGGTTCCAAAGCTAACTCTAAGGTCACACAAACCTCCGAATGTATCCTCCTTAGTAGTCAATCTGAAGGGAAACGTCCTCCACCTTCTTCCATGACATCCTTGGTGCTCATGGATGAAGAGTTGGGAGACTACAGATGCGCCAATACCCAAATAAATTCTTTAGATGATGTAATCCCTCGGGATAAAATTTTGTATTTTATTAATAGGAAGTTGTCTTTGAATTACTCTTGTGCACATTGGAACACTAGGTATTTCTTAGACAACGCTCTATATATGCTGCAAACACAAGTGACAACCGCCAGCCTCGCAAGCCGAGTTGTCCCTTCTCAAAACACCTACTTCATAGTTCCAGCAAGAAAAAAAGGAGGAACTCATCATCTTCGGCCGATTGGAGCATCCTCAATGACTAGTACCGACAGAACCAGAACCCGATAACGGTAAGATGCAACTATACCGTTACATTACTCAAGCTAAAAACCTCATCCAGAAAAATAGGTTACGACCTGAACAGTGATACATAACTGAACTATGGCAAAGGACGATGCCTTTTCTTACGACTTTGTGCTCCAAAGGAAAAGTCCTAAAACTATTATCAGCGCACTCGTCGGGGGTTGGGTTATGTAACACCCACAACAACTTCGGAGAGCTCGGAGTCGAAGGCTATGATGCATTCACACTCCTCCGATTCTTTAACCTGGGACTCTGATACCAGTATCGGCCAGGCCTTCAAGAAGATATTATCCGTTAATATGGTCTCTACAGATCCCCTGTCGAGGATGAAGACCAAATGCTTGAATACTTCAAGGATGAAACCTGGGCTCAACGCCTGGGATCCCAATGGGAATGGCGCTTCGAATAGCGTGAACCTCCTACTGAAGATGAAGTCATCCAAGTCGAGCTAGGAGAAGACAAAGAATCTCTGATACAGCTTATCCGAGAATACATCGATGTCTTTTCATGGAGCTACGAAGATATACCGGGTTTAGACCCACAAGTTGCCCTGCACTGTCTCAATATCCTACCTAATGCCAAGCTTGTCAAACAGCAACATCGGCGTCTCTGCCCCAACATAATGGATGCTATCGAGGAGGAAGTCGATAAACTCTTAGAGAGTAGCTTCATTCGTAAAGAACAACACCCAGATTGGGTGGCCAACATGTCCCAGTCACTAAGAAGAACGGGAAAATTTGGGTCTGTATAGACTTCAGGGATCTCAACTCGGCCTGCCCAAAACGAGTTTCCTCTCCCGATCACCGACATGATGATCGTCAATACTTGTGGCTTCGAGCGTATATCCTTTATGGATGGTTTCTCAGGCTACAACCAAATCAAGATATTTTCTGAAGACGAGAAGTATACTTCATTTCAGACTCCGAAAGGGTTATACTGTTACACAGTTATGCCCTTCGGGTTAAAAAATACGGGAGCAACATTCTAGCGGGCAATGAGCACCATATTTCGCAAGCACCTTCGAAAGACGGTAGAATGTTACGTTGATGACATTGCCATCAAAAGCAAAAAAATCCAATCACTTAGACGACTTGAGAACAGTGTTCAACTTAATGCGAGCACATCAACTGACCCAACTAAGTCATTTTTGGGAGTCTCTAGTAGCAAATTTTTAGGCTTTATCGTCACAGCCAAGGGTATTCATATTGACCCTGAGAAGACTAAGGCAATCTTGGACATGGCTCCTCCGAAGAATCTTCGCGAGCTCCGAGGCCTGTAAGGGTGCTTAGCATATATCAGAAGATTCATAGCAAATCTCTCTGGTAGATGTCAACCTTTCAACAAACTGATGAAGAAAGGGGTTTCTTTTGTTTGGATAGAAGAATGCCAGTGCACATTCGATGACATCAAACAGTACCTTACTAGTCCTCCAATACTAGTAGAACTAGTCGTAGAAAAACCCTTTCTGGTATACGTCTGAGCGATGGACCATTCTTTTCGTGCTTTGCTATCCCAAAAGAGCAATGAAAGCCACGAACAGACAATCTACTACCTTAGTAGGACCATGATTGGGGCCGAGCATCGGTATAATCTTGTCAAGAAGGAGTGTCTTGCCCTGCTCTTCGCCATCTAGAAGATGCGTCATTATGTAGCCGGACAGACGATTTATATCATCTTCCGAGTCAACCCTCTCAGGGTCCTCATGACCAATCCAAGGGCCTTAAACTCATGATTAGCCACATAGGCGATACTTTTGACTCCTTATGACATGGTGTTCATCCCATAAAAGGCAGTCGAAGGCCAAGCATTGGCTGACTTCTTAGCAGCGCACCCCGTACCAGAGACATCAAAGCTCTATGACGACATCCCAGATGAAGTCCTAGAGTCCAATGCCATCTCAGATAACTCAATTTGGCACATGTACTTTGACGGTGCTTTAAGAACAGGGCCCAAAGACGAGATCATCGCAGGGGTCAGAGTGGTCCTCATCGCTCCCGATGGCTTAGTTATCAACCGGACATATTCTCTCATGGAGTTATGCACCAATAACGTTGCCGAGTATAATGCTCTCATCATCGTACTCCAGCTCGCTAAACAGTTGGGAGTTTACTGCATCAAAGCTTATGGTGACTCAAAATTGATTATCAACCAGTTTTGGGGACAATACGAAGTCCGGTATGGAGATCTGGGTCCATACCACCAAGCAGCAATCAATATCATCTCTACCTTCGTAGGGTTCTTTATAGAACATATACTTCAGTTGCATAACTTGGAGGCCGATGCACTAGCTGTCCTCACCGCTTCTCTAGCAGCTCCTATGGGAACCCAATATACCATTACGGTAATGGGCCGGGAGCTGGTTTGCACAAAGAACAATCTATATACGTGTCTGAGTTATTCAGTAAAAGTAGACACTAATGTGGACGTTCGGGATTGTCAGTTTTTGTTCATAGACTATGCAGTCTACGAGATCCTACCCAAAGACCTGAAGGAAGCTACTTCTGTCAAGAGATGCTCTCTCTGGTTCTTCTACGACACAGTTACCAAGATGCTGTATCGTCATTCATACGACAGACTTCTCCTGCGATGTTTATCCAAAACAGAAGCACAAGAAGCACTGAGAGAGGCGCACGATGGCACCTGCGAAGCCCATCAGCCTGGCCCAAAGTTGTAAGACCGATTGTGTCGTATAGGCTACTACTAGCCCACTATGATAGAAAATGCTGTGGATCACTCAAAGAAGTGCCGGGTATGTCAGATGCAGGATGACTTCATCCACCGGCCTTCGGAGTTCCTGTACCCTACGACGGCCGTCTGGCCATTTGAAGTATGGGGAATGGACATCATTGGGCCGATTAGCCTACCATCCTCCAGAGGACTCCGGTTTATACTTGCCATCACCGACTTTCTAAGTGGGCAAATGCAGTACCTCTGGCTGCGGTAAAAACCGCAAATGTGATCATCTTTGTCAAACATCACGTCATATAACGCTTTGGCATTCCTCAAAGGATCATCCACGACAATGGTCCTCAGTTCGTGAGCCACACTTTCAATCGATTCTGTGATAAAAATCGAATACATAATGTGGTATCAATGGCTTACAATCCCGCAGCGAATGGACTAGCCGAAGCGTTTAATTAAACTATCATCAAGCTACTTAAGAAAGTCATTTCGTGTAATAAGCGCGACTGGAATGAGAAGCTCGACGAATGTCTGTGGACTTACCGTACGACCGTTAACACCCACGAGCAACACGCCATTCTCTATTATTTATGGAAGCCATGCAGTGCTTCTCCTGGAGATCCAAATCTCGTCCTTACGGATAGCTATCATCAACCAGCTGACTAATGAAGACAATCAACGCCGGCGGCTACAAGAGTTAGAAGCGTTGGATAAAAAATGTCTGCTAGCTCAACAACGAATCGAGCTTTACCAAGCTTGAATTTTTGGGGCATTCAACAAGAAAGTTCGAGAAAGAACATTCTAAGTGGGTGACCTTGTCTTGTCAGTTCGAAGATCGATGATAATGACTCACAAGATGGCTGGAAAGTTCGAGCCCAAGTGGGAAGAACCATTTGTCATAGAGAAGGTCTACTCCAATGGTGCCTACCGACTGGCCAAACCCAACGGCGACTTGCTAATGATGCCAATCAACGGCAAGTTCCTGAAGAAATACTATGTATGAGTTTCAAATCAGCATAGGCTCCTACATCCCCTGTGGGTATTCATGAATTTCGTTAAAGGAATTCACCCTTTCTATACTTCACCCTAGTAGAAAAACAATTCACGTCAATATCACCTCTGGGTTGTCTTCCTATACCCTAGCAAAGTTCATGTCTACCACGTCCATATCACCTCTGATTAGTTGTCTCTTCTATGATGACCTCATGTTATCATAACCCCCTAGAAAATATTTTACATCTATGCTACCTCTGAATTATCATTCTATACCCTAGCGAAGATGTGCCTACCATGTCCATATTACCTCTGAGTAGGCGTCTCTTCTATGACAATCCACCATAATTGTCATATTCATTTATAGAACCTCTCACGTTCATATTTCTTCTGAGTCATTTTATACACCCGTAGGGTCTATTCCTGCCATGTCCATATTACCTCTGAGTAAGGAAAAGTCTACTACCAAAGGTCTGTGTTTACCATGTCTATATAACCTATGGATAAACACCCTATTCCCAACGGAGTTATCTCCATCCCCTCACGACATGCTACCTCTGAGGGAATCCTCGTTCTTGTGAGAGAAAAAGTTCACAAGTAAAAAGACAAACAAAGGAACAAAGCTAATATTTTTATTTATAAAGTGAAAAGGTTTGATTACAAAAATTTGTCTCTCACAAACCGAAAGACAAGAAGACAGAAAGAAGATCAAAGCTGAGAAGACCGGTACTGAAATTTCTCTAGCCGACTCTTCAGAAAAGCAACCTGGGGGCCACCTAATGCTCGGGCTCGACGCTCGGCCTCCTGACAGCGAGCGGCTTCATCTTTAATAGAAGAGAGGTTTGGTATGCCAGGGCCAGCTCGGCTTGACGAATGCCAATGCTTTTCTTCTTCCGAGCCAGGGTCTCTGAATGTTGGCGAAGGATCTCTTCTGGTCCTCAGACTTGACCAGGGGCTGGGGTCTATTCTAACTTCTAGATCTGCTCCCAGAGGACCTTGCACTGATCCTCCACAGCAGCATGATGACAAACCCGAGCCTCTTCGGCATCGGTCACTTCTTCAATCTTGGATTCAACTTCGGAAAGTTGATCAATTAGTGCCCGACATTTCTGCTCATACTGAGATGCCCTAGAGACAATCTTCTCTACTCTGCAGTGGCTAGTGTCGGAAGACCATGCTCCAGATTCTGGAGCTCCAAGGCAGTGACATCCAATCTAGCCAATAGATCTTCTATAATATTGGTCTTAGCCTCATACTCCGGATTGTCGCACAAGGCCACCAACTGGGCCTCCACTATATTTTGGACCCGTCTGAAAGATTGGTTGCTTCAAAAAACACCCTCTATGCCACGTGTCAATGCATGGCAAATTATGCTCAGAATGAGGTTGGTATATTATGCGTTATCAGCCAAACTCTTTGGGGTTACCGGAGATGCCGCAATGGAGGGCCCCTGGACGACAGCAGCAGCTAACATATGCCTAAAGATCGCAACAAAAGTAGGGGCGCCATCACCGTAACAAAGGTCATTGGTGGTACAAAGACAGTAGGAGCCAACACTGTCTTACGCGCAACTGACTCCTCAGCAAACTCTCCTACCGGTCCTTTAGCCAAAATTATGCTAATTAGGGCCGGAGCAATCACAGCAGTCGACGTCTCAACGGTCACTGTAACCGACTTTTCAACAGCCTTCTCAACTGGTGTGTCAGCAATCGGTTCGTCCATAGTCTCCTCGACCGAACCCAGAACAGGTGGCTCGAGCAAAATCTCCTCAGACGGTCCTGAAGAGACTACATTGAAGGGCTCTTCAACAGATTTATCAGCAGCCTCTTCGACCAATTCATCCTCCTCAGTTGGACCCTTAGGGGTTTCGTCGACAGGCTCATCAATAGCACCGTCGATAATGACCGCCCCGGCTAGAGCCTGGGCGGGTGGCTTATCAGCGACCACATCGCCTCGACCAGTCAGTTCATCGGCGATGTCCACCACTGGATCTATGACATTGTCTTCAACTGCCTCTAGGGGTTAAGGTGCAATATACGCTAAGACTAAATCTTCCAACACTGGTCCCTCGATGCCTCCGCACAGAGGAGGCTTCCGAAAGGAACTAGTAGAAGCACCTTCAGCATCCTCAGCCAAACGACCCATCTCAAGCCCAGGTTCCCGAAGGTACTTTCGTAAAATGTGAGGCCAACTCCAAGTATTACCACAGAGTCACCCCTGGAAGCCGATACCTCATAGTCAAAAGAGACAGGAAGAGGAACCCCCTTTGCCTCAGTGGTTGGGCCCTCCTTAGGGATATGGTACTTCTCTGATCGCTCCAGCATCTCCTTCATCTGCACCAGCAAAACCAGGATAAATAAAAAACTGCAAGTAAAAATTTGAATAAAAAAGAAATTAAAATGTACCCTTGAGGTCGACGCAACAGACGGCACGCTAGGCTGCAAAAGAGTACAACCCATGGATGCTACTCTTTTTACCTTCTTGACAGAAGGAGGGTTTGTCGTCGAACGACCTTAATATTTCAGTGGGAAACTTAGGGGCGCCACATCTTCACTTCGCTTCCGAGAGGCACTAGAGTCATCCAAAGACCCATATCCTGCAGCTTCAGACTCCTGAGACCGTCGCTGAGACCTCTCAAACTTTGTACCCACTATAAAGCTTTGTTTTTGGTCATAACCCGAAGAGAATTTATTCACCAAACAGTAGAATTTTATTGTAAATATAAGACACGGGGCTCCCTATACATGTTAGGGAATGTAAACGCTGCCCTAGTAGATTTGGCATTGTAATAACTCCAAGCGCACGTACCATCCAACAAACTTCCCTCATAGCTAAGATAAGGACTAGGATTGCCCATCATAGTTTGGCTATAACTGAACTGTCGCATGAAGCTACTCGCCAGATAGGGCACCAGATATGCCTTATTCTGACTCCGAAACACCAGGTGCCAAGGACGAATGGATAACAACCAATGAAAAGTTGTAACGCCCGGTCCCAAAATACGTAGGACTAGGAACATAGACATGCCAGCTGTATTCATACGAAGTATATGGGCCTCGTATGGATACATAAGCTGTAAAGTGCAGTAAACCACAACTAACTAATCTCATCCATAAAATGTAAGAATAAAAGATATCATATAATCAACTATGAATTGTCATTGGTACATGTAGTTGGGCAGAGACGAATCAACTACCAACAATGAAAGAAATACATGATAGACAAAAGAATGATTTTGGCGAGCGAAGCGAAGACGATCAAAGTGCAATCATCCTCGAAGAAATAGAGATGACCATGGCCACGGCTAGAACACCTGTGAAAGACAAGGGCACATACCTGGCAAGATAACCAGGTCCTCAGAGGGACGTAACAAGACATAATATCATGCCATATAAACTGAATAAGTACTGCTCAATAATAATAAATAAGATCAGATCATAACATGGTCTAATACACACCTATTGAACTAGCGTACCATCCTTGCAACCAAACAAGGATAAAAGATGGTAAACTAATTCACGATGACGTATCTTTCCATGCTATGAATCTAATATGGTATCCGGACCCCAACAAGGTTCAATACCTTCTCATCAAAGTAGTAAGCCACACCTACAACCAAACAAGGACAAGATGTGACGAACTAATCCATGACAAGTTATTGTTCCAAGCCACGGTCAGATACAAGTACCCGAACCAAAAGTACTCGTACCTAACGGATAAGGGCGCCTAACCAAAATCTAAGTGAATACAGTTTTAAGAACAGTTCATGGTCGTATGACTACCGGGTCAAGTTAAGAAAATACTAATGCAGTACAGTACGTCAGTAGCGAGTCACAACACCATATACTATTCCTCAGTATCGAGCGAGTCTATAGCATATAGTCTACCTATCGTTCCTCAGTAGCGAGCGAGTCTACGATAGATAGGGTGGAGGTCAACTTCCAATCATATTCTCTTCGCCCAATGCCAACTCATAACTGCTAAGTCTTCTAGCATGCAATTCTATTAGCAGTTATTTCCTAACGTACGGCTTATACGTACTGGTGGCCAGCCAATCACGCATGTCCGAGTCCTATATGTGACTCACAACAATGTGGTATAAACGTGTCAAGGCCTATGAATGCAACACACAAAGGGTGGTCCCTTAAATCTAAGTTTAATGTGTAAGAAAAATAATACATAGCAGAAAATATAACTGAACAGTAAGTTCTAACAGGTTATGCCATGTATCACAGTTTATTTTGCATAAAGAAAATAATGAATAATGCGTGAAAAAAGAGCTAAAATAAATAAACAACAAATGGCAAGGTGTCTTGCCTGGTAGGATGCCTGGTGTACTGCAATGATTAAGGTGGCACGAACTATGACTTTGGTGTAATAACTATGCACAGTGACCTCCGATAGTGGCACGGATAGTTTCATTGGATCCAAAAGGGTCAAATTAGTTAGGGTGGACAGGAGAAAGGACAGAATTGGTAGGAGGATAGGAATAATGGGCTTAGTCTTGGACATAATGATAATCAAAAATAAATAAATAATATATACATTTTTAGAAACTATTTATAATACTTGAAAAATATATATTATTAGTAAAAATTGTTTCTAGATAAATATTTGAAATTATGGAAAAATCGACTTGGGCTAAAACGCTAAGGTTGTTAAGATATGAGTTTAAGGTAAAAATCTATATTTTATAATTTAAAAATACTTCAGATAAATATTGAAGAGAAAAATACTAAGAATTTATTTCATAATTTGCAAACTATATTTTATGGATCAACATATTTCTAGGTAATATTAAAAATCTAGAAAATTTATTTAGGGTTTTAAAACTAAACATTTAAGTCAAAGCTATATTAGAAATACTATAATATATATTAGATTTCTAAATTCATTTACAAATCTCTAATTAAAATATGGCAAAAAAAATAATTCTTTCCAAAGCTTATAATACTTATATTCCTATACCTAACCTAAATTTATGTATAAGTAGAATTATAAAATAATGATATGAAAGTAGTTATCTTTATATGATATTGAAATATACTAATAAAACAACAAAAATAATAATAATAATAATAATAATAATAATAATAATAATAATAATAATAATAATAAAAATAAAATACAGATGCTAGCAGTATAATAATAATAATAATATATAATATATAAATAATAAAAATAATGAAAAAAATTTCAAGTCTGCTCTCCCCAGGAGAGCAGAGGCAGCACGAATTAAAGCCTAAAAAAGAGAAAGAATTTAGAGAGAGGGAGAGAGAGAGAGGGAAGAAGAGCTGGAGAGAGAGTGGAAAGGAGAGGCGGAGGGAGAGAGAGGAGTCGAAGTGGGTTCGACGGTCGCCGGTAGACGGGACAACGCAGGGGCGACGATCGGGCGGCAGTCGTCTCCAGCAGTGGAGTGGAGAGGAGGCCGACGGACGCGGTTCCAGGCGGTGTTGCAAGCGCGTCGACGAGCGATTATCCTCCGGAGGCTCGTGCGCTATCTGGAGGAGAGCACGACGACATTTGTGATTGAATTTTAATGCTAGCTTTTTCTCTTCTAACTCTCTCTCTCTCTATATATATATATATATATATATATATATATATATATATATATTGATTGAATTTTAATGCTCGACATTTGTGCTTTAAATTTTGATTTTGATTATGCCTTAAAGCCTTGATGATTTGTTATTTCTGTATCTTTTCCAGTTTAACACCCCTGATTGCTTGTAAGTTTTAATACCCTATGATTTGTTTTGTTCTAGTGTAACTAGTATACCTAGATAAGACTTACACTACCACCGTATGCCATGACCCTGTATGCCATTCTTTTAAATTGTATGATTTAGGTAAGTTCTGAGACTTTGATTGTTGGGGACGAGACTCTAGAAGAAGTACGACCATCTTAATTTTGAGGACAAAATTTTCTAAGGAGGGTAGACTTGTAACACCCACTTTTCTAAAAAGAGGGCAATTTTGAACTTTTGTAAAAGTTTATTATTTAATAATAGGATTTATGATTTATGGAATTTTTTTAATTAATTTAATACTATTTAAAATTAATGAATTATAATTTTGATGTGTTAGCTAGTGAACTCTAGAACTGTTGAGCCTAGAGACTAACCATGACCATGGGGACCTAACCATGTGATTAGAATGACTATTTACAACTTTTTAGGCTAAGGGTATTTTGGTCATTTTGTGACTTTTGAATTATTTAGGATTTTGATTAATTGGTAAATTTTAGATTATTTTAATAATATTTAAATTGATGTATTATGATTTTGGTCATTTTTCATATTTTAATATTTTAGGAAAATTTTATATTTTTAATATTATTTTATTGGATTTGTTTAGTCGGGTTTGAGTTTCATCTCGTTCCGACTTGTATTGTGACCCGGGTAGCTTAAACTCTAGATGGTACCCAATATTAAGTTAAGCATGGCTCACAAAACCTAACATTCAAGTTAGTTAATTAAACTAATTTTTATCATGTTAGAATAGTTAAGTTAGAGACTCAAAACTAGATCATTTTGACCCCAAACTTGAACCTAGTCTAGACTTAACCATATGAGACTAGAGAGGGGCAATTAGGACATTTCCCATTAGCCCTAATGGACTCTTTATGGCAGCCACCTTTAGGAGAGATATCCCTTCATGAGATGTTATCCCTCTCGGGAGCATCAGATACTTTTGTCTCGTATGTTACACTTACATCACGTATCTCATGCTTCTATTATCATGAATCTTCGGGAATCAGCTAGTGACTCATGTACCCTCATGATCACCGAGCCTTCACGAATCAATTCATGAATCACCCTTTATGGGCAATGTAGTATAATCATGAATCTTAACGTAACTTGACTGGATCCTTGTGTATTGATTGGGGATGGGGGAGTATAAATGAACATGTGGATAATTCCAAGTAGTGTAATCATGAATCAATTCCGTAGTGTAATCATGAATCAGTCCCTAGCCATTCAAATGTTTATCCTGTACTCTGAATCACTAGCACTGTCTCTCTTTATATATCATAGATATTTACTTACAGTCTCTCTTTTACATTATGCTATTCTTCAGTTTTCTGTATTTTATTCTCTAGCATGATTATATTTCCTTTCCTGCTATGACTTGTTGAGATGTATTGTGCTCGCTCCTGTCCTGACTGGACCTGTTGAAATATTACAGAGGATGAGGACGAGGCGTGCTATCCCACTTATTATGGGCCTACCCTAGATGACAGTACAGACTTGGACCAGCAGCAAGGTCCTTTAGCTGTGGACGACACTCCACTAGACTAGGATGTTTTCCTTATGTTTTTATTCTGGATGATTGTATTATGATATTTGGATTCTGTGGATTTATTATATCTTTTAGACACTTAGACTCTCTGGTTGTACTTATGTGGATTCCTTTTCGTTTCAGCAATATCTATCTATCTTCTATTTTATCATTCTGCCTTAGATGTGATTGAGACTGTATCTGCTATGTCACCTCTATTCGGAGAATATATACTGTACAGGTACCTTTATATTGTTAGATGTCGACCTAGGACAATGTTCTACCGCTGAAACTGCGGCATAGGCTGGACGTACCCACGTCTCGTGCCCTTACTCTAGGGTGCGGGTCGTGACACCGACGGACGCGATTCCAGGCGGTGTTACAAGCGCGTCGACGAGCGATTATCCTCCGGAGGCTCATGCGCTATCCGGAGGAAAGCACGACGACGGCCCCGGTGTTGGCAACCGTTGGCGGTTGCGGATATGTGGCCCTGGGTTGGTGAGGCCGATGGCTCGTGGCGGGGTCGGTCCGCAGGTCGGCAGCGACAATGCGCCATAGCGGGTGAATGATGGTAGAGGTGGTGTATGTGTTAAATTTAGGGTTTTCTTTGGAGGGAATTTTGGTGGCTTTTGGTGGGGCGCCGGCCGACGATGGCCGTGATGGCGGTGGTAGTTTAGGTGGTTGTTACGGTTGGTTATGGTGATGGTTTTACGGTGGCACGGTGGCGGTGGTGTGTCTCGGTCGCCGACGAGGTTGGCAGAGAGTGGGGGTGATGGTTTGGTGCTGTCGTATGGATCTGGCCGGGGTTGGCGTGGTGGCTCCGTATAGCGGCAGTGGGTGGTGCTGCTTTGGTGGCAGCGACCGGGGGGTTGGTCGACCGGCTAGGGTGTATGAAAGTCGATGGAGGTGGTGGTTATTTGGTGTTGGTGGCAGAGTCGGAGACTGGTGGTTCGGCAGAGAGGGGATGGGGATTTGGCTGGGTTTATTGGTGGTTCTGGTTGTGCGGGCGGTGGAGACGGAGGTGCTGTTTCGGTGGGATGGCAGCGGTGAGGGTTGGCTGTGGTTGTTTGGTAGAGATAGGGCGACGGGTGGTGGCGAAGGTGGCGATGATGGATGATGGTGGTGGCTGGGTTCGGTCGGGCTTGGTCGGGTCCGCCGCAGAGGAGTTGGATGTGTGGCAGTGGCTGGATGTGGGTTCTGGGTTTGCTAGAAATTGGGTTTTATATTTAGGACTTGGTGTCGGGGAAGGATGATGACATGTGTCCGTGTGTGGACACGAAGAAGGTGACAATGTAATTGTAATGGAGGAAAATAGTGGAAAAGATGGAGACACGGACACGATGCACGCAATGATGTGGGTTATGGAGAATTTTGTGGATGGTAGAAATTTATGGATGAGTACCCCCTCCTTATATAGGAGGTGGGAATTCCCAGTTGGATAAGGATTGGAAGGATTTAAATTCCCCAGTTGATAATTCACTATTTATTTTAAAAATAAAATCAATCCAAATCAAATCCAATTAGATTTTATACGTAGAACATTTAACTAAATTCAATAATTGAATCTTAATTTAAATTACCATAACTAATTAATATTAAATCAACAAACTTGAAAATTATCTCCTATAAATAATAAAATAATCAATATTAAATAATTTCAAAAATTATAATAAATATTTGGATATTAATAGAAAATATCTTTTAAATACCTTTTTAATAATTAAGATAAATAATAAAATAATTTTGAAAATTTCAAATATATACATGAATTAATTTCATCTCCTATGCGACTAGCACAAAATATCTATGTATATATTATTTTCAAAATCGACATAAATAAATAAATAAAGTTTTGCCACTAGTGCGACGGAATTTATATACCTTCAAGAAAAATAAACAAGTTAACTATATTATATTGAAATGTAATATATGTTTTCTATATTTTTGATAACAATTACTTATTATTAATAATTGTTATAAATGAAAGGCTTTTATAATTAAAATAACAAAACTTAGAAATTTCGGCACGATAGCAAGATTAATTATTATATATATTATTTTGAAACTATAAAAATAGAAATATGTTTTTCTAAAAATATGTACGCTCGCACATATTCGCATTCGTCGAGCAATTACGACGTCGAGCAATTACAAAAATGAAACTTCGCACGCGACGTACAAATACAAAATAAAAAAATTAGTACCAAATTTATTTTTAAAAATAGTAAAAATTTAGGGGTTTTACATCCTACCCAACTTAAAAGAATTTCGTCCTCGAAATTAAGAATTAGTAGGGGGTGAGAAGGCACAATGGGGTATTGGTGAGAAATAATCATTCACAACATTCAACAAAACATGCATTAGAAAATCGCTATTTCAATAATGGCGAGGATAATCATGGGTTAGCGCAAGGAAAATGAGTAAGGGTTAAGGTTAAAACAAGATAACGGGCAATAAAGAATATTATGAAAACAAGAGAAAATAAATTAGAGACCTTAAAGTTTATGGTTTCTTGAGAGTAGGTTGAGGGCATGATTAAGAGAACAAATTAGATTCACTCCTAATTTAAGTGATTAGGAGGTCGTGATAGTAAATATAGGGCCGAGGAAAAGAACGAGCAGTTTAGGATGAAGATATAGCAACATCGAGTGATAATGGTCCTAATTGATAGGAAGGCTAGAGGAAGTTCTAGTACAACGCCTTCGTCCTTCTAAAATAGATGAAGGCGAAAGCAATAAGGAGTTCAAAGACGATATTATCGAATACGAATACGTGGTGCAAAGACGACCGAAAAATTTCAAGGAATTATCAAGGCAGTCGTGGATGGGATTCTAAAGGCCAAGCTTAATTATGTTCCATCCACGTAGATAATAGACAAAAGCGAATCAAAGTGCACTTGGTTGATCAGACCATCATGCACCGGTTTTGATTAGACAATATGTTAGTGAGCGGCCGCTCAATAACATATGCCTTGATCAAGCTCGATTAAAGAATTATCTTGCAAAACTAGGCTACATTAGCATCATTAGTGTAGATAGTAAAAAAACATAGGCATGCGAGAAGCAGAATTAGGTTAACTCCTTACGATTCTAAGTCATATCCTGTGTTGGTCTCTATACAGTCGTCCTATAGTCTTCTTATCCAAGTCCTTGGTTGACTAGATGGGTTAGGGTCCTCTCAATTTTAGAATCTAAGTAAACTTGTGAATATAGGTCACAAGGATAAAGGGATTGCTAGGTCACAAGGCATTCTCCCCAACTTAAAAGAATTTAAACTTATGGTATTGGGGCAATGGAATTATGTCTTATCTAATAGGGATAACCTTCCTAACCACGAGTAAGCACGAAAGGAAGCTAAGAACAGTGATGAAAGGAATCAAGCAATATGCAATCGATGAGTCAAACAGTAGTTCGAATATGGAATCGAGGAAAGAGGTCGAGTGTGTGGATGAGATCCTAGAATTCTAATCCTATTCGCAGGCTTGCTTGGTACGGTAAAGTAACCAAACAATTTATCTTGACCTCCATGGGCCACCACAAAAATATGTAACGCACTGTCCCAAAATACATAGGACTAGGAACCAGACATGCCAGCTGTATTTATACGAAATATATGGGCCTCGTATGGATACATAAGTTGTAAAGTGCAGTAAACCACAACTAACTAATCGCATCCACAAAATGTAAGAATAAAAGATATCATATAATCAACTATAAATTGTCATTGGTACATGTAGTTGGGCGAAGACAAATCCACTACCAACAATAAAAGAAATACATGATATACAAAAGAACGATTTTAGCGAGCGAAGCGAAGACGATCAAAGTGCAATCATCCTCGAAGAAATAGAGATGACCATGGCCATTGCTAGAATACTGCGAAAGATAAGAGCACACACCTGGCAATATAACCAGGTCAGGGACGTAACAAGACACATAATATCACGCCATATAAACTAAATAAGTACTGCTCAATAATAATAAATAAGATCGGATCATAACATGGTCTAATACACACCTATTGAACTAGCGTACCATCCCCCCAACCAAGCAAGGACATGAGATGGTAAACTAATTCACGATGACATATCTTTCCATGCTATGAATCCAATATGGTATCCGGACCCCAACAAGGTTCAATACCTTCTCATCAAAGTAGTAAGCCACACCTACAACCAAACAAGGACAAGATGTGACGAACTAATCCGCGATAAGTTATTGTTCCAAGCCACGGTCAGATACAAGTACCCAAACCAAAAGTACTCGTACCTAACGGATAAAGGCGCCTAACCAAAATCTAAGGGAATGCAGTTTTAAGAACAGTTCATGGTCGCATGACTACCAGGTCAAGTCAAGAAAATACCAATGCAGTACAGTACCTCAGTAGCGAGTCACAATACCATATACTATTTCTCAGTATCGAGTGAGTCTATAACATATAGTCTACCTATCGTTCCTCAGTAGCGAGCGAGTCTACGATAGATTGGGTAGTAGTCAACTTCCAATCATGTTCTCCCCGTCCAATGCCAACTCATAACTGCTAAGTCTTCTAGCATGCAATTCTATTAGCAGTTATTTCCTAACACACGGCTTATACGTACTATTGGCCAGCCAATCACGTATGTCCGAGTCCTATATGTGACTCACGATAACCTGGTATAAACGTGTCAAGGCCTATGAATACAACACACAAAGGGTGGTCCCTTAAATCTAAGTTTAATGTGTAAGAAAAATAATACATAGCAGGAAATATAACTGAACAGTAAGTTCTAACAGGTTATGCCATGTATCACAGTTTATTTTACATAAAGAAAATAATAAATAATGCATGAAATATGGGCTAAAATAAATAAACAACAAATGACAAGGTGTCTTGCCTGATAGGACGCGTTGTGTACTACAATAATCAAGGTGGTACGAACTGCAACTTCGGTGTAATAACTATGCAGGGTGACCTCTGATGGTGGCACGGATAGTTCCATTGGGTCCAGAAGGGTCAAATTAGTTAGGGTGGACAGGAGGAAGGACATAATTGGCAGGAGGATAGGAATAATGGGCTTAGTCTTGGACATAAGGATAATCAAGAATAAATAAATAATATATACGTTTTTAGAAAACTATTTATAATACTTGAAAAATATATATTATTAGTAAAATTAGTTTCTAGATAAATATTTGAAATTATGGAAAAATCGATTTGGGCTAAAACGCTAAGGTTGTTAAGATATGAGTTTAGGTAAAAATCTATATTTTATAATTTAAAAATAATTCAGATAAATATTCAAGTGAAAATTTCTAAGAATTTATTTCATAATTTGCAAACTACATTTTATGGATCAACATATTTCTAGGTAATATTAAAAATCTAGAAAATTTATTTAGGGTTTTAAAACTAAACATTTAAGTCAAAGCTATATTAGAAATACTATAATATATATTAGATTTCTAAATTCATTTACAAATCTCTAATTAAAATATGGCAAAAAATACAATAATCCTTTCCAAAGCTTATATTACTTATATTCATATACCTAACCTAAATTTATGTATAAGTAGAATTATAAAACAATGATATGAAAGTAGTTATCTTTATAAGATATAGAAATATACTAATAAAACAACAAAAATAATAGTAATAATAATAATAATAATAATAATAATAATAATAATAATAATAATAATACAGATGCTAGAAGTAATAATAATAATAATAAATAATAAATAAATAATAATAATAAAAAATAAAAACTTTTCTAAGTCTGCTCTCCCCGGGAGAGCAGAGGCAGCACGAATTAAAGCCTAAAGAGAGAGAAAGAATTTAGAGAGAGGGAGAGAGAAAGGGAAGAAGAGCTGGAGAGAGAGTGGGAAGGAGAGGCGGAGGGAGAGAGAGAAGTCGGGGTGGGTTCGATGGTCGCCGGTAGACGGGACAACGCAGGAGCGGCGATCGGACGGCAGTCGTCTCCAGCAGTGGAGTGGAGAGGAGGCCGACGGACGCGGTTCTAGGCGGTGTTGCGAGTGCATCGACGGGCGATTATCCTCCGGAGGCTCGTGCGCTGCCCGGAGGAGAGTACTGCGACGGCCCCGGCATTGGCAACCGGCGGCGGTTGCGGACAGGTGGCCCTGGGTTGGGGAGGCCGATGGCTCGTGGCGGGGTCGATCTGCAGGTCGACGGCGACAAGGCGCCGTAGCAGGTGAGTGATGGTGGAGGTGGTGTATGTGTTAAATTTAGGGTTTTCTTTGGGGGAATTTTGGTGGTTTTGGTGGGGCGCCGGCCGGCGATGGCCGTGATGGCGGTGGTGGTTTGGGTGGTTGTTACGTTTGGTGATGGTGATGGTTTTACGGTGGCGCGGTGGCGGTGGTGTGTCTCGGTCGCCGACGAGGTTGGCAGAGAGTGGGGGTGATGGTTTGGTGTTGTCGTATGGATTTGGCCGGGGTTGGCGTGGTGGTTCCGTATAGCGGCGGTGGGTGGTGCTGCTTTGGTGGCAGCGACCGGGGGGTTGGTCGACTGGCTAGGGTGCATGGAAGTCGATAGAGGTGGCGGTGGTTATTTGGTGTTGGTGGCGGAGTCGGAGACTGGTGGTTCTGCAGAGAGGGGATGGGGATTTGGCTGGGTTTATTTGTGGTTCTGGTTGTGCGGGCGGAGAAGACGGAGGTACTATTTCGGTGAGATGGCAGCGATGAGGGTTGGTTGTGGTTGTTTGATGGAGAGGGGGCGACGGGTGGTGGCGAAGGTGGTGATGATGGGTGATGGTGGTGGCTGGGTTCGGTCGGTCTTGGTCGGGTCGGTCGCGGAAGTGTTGGATGTCTGGCAGTGGCTGGATGTGGGTTCTGGGTTTGCTAGAAATTGGGTTTTAGGTTTAGAACTTGGTGTCGGAGAAGGATGATGATATGTGTCCGTGTGTGGACACGAAGAAAGTGATAATGTAATTGTAATAGAGAAAAATAGTGGAAAAGATGGAGACACGGACACGATGCACGCAATGATGTGGGTTCTGGAGAATTTTGTGGATGGTAAAAATTTATGGATGAGTACCTCTCCTTATATAGGAGGTGGAAATTCCCAGTTGGATAAGGATTGGGAGGATTTAAATTCCCCCAGTTGATAATTCACTATTTATTTTAAAAATAAAATCAATCCAAATCAAATCCAATTAGATTTTATACGTAGAACATTTAGCTAAATTAAATAATTGAATCTTAATTTAAATTACCAAAACTAATTAAATATTAAATCAACAAACTTCCATATTATCTCTTATATAATAATAAAATAATCAATATTAAATACTTTCAAAATTTGTAATAAATATTTGGATATTAATAGAAAATATCTTTAAAATACCTTTTTAATAATTAAGATAAATAATAAAATAATTTTGAAATTTTCAAATATATACATGAATTAATTTCATCTCGTATGCGACTAGCACAAAATATCTATGTATATATTATTTTTGAAATCCGCATAAATAAATAAATAAAGTTTTGCCATTACTGCGACGGAATTTATATACCTTCAAGCAAAATAAACAAGTTAACTATATTATATTGAAATGTAATATATGTTTTCTATATTTTTTATAACAATTACTTATTTTTAATAATTGTTATAAATGAAAGGCTTTTATAATTAAAATAATAAAACATAGAAATTTTGGCACGATAGCAAGATTAATTATTATATATATTATTTTAAAACTATAAAAATAGAAATATGTTTTTCTAAAAATATGTACGCTCGCACATATTCACATTCGTCGAGCAATTACGAAAAATGAAACTTCGTGCGCGACGTACAAATACAAAATAAAAAAATCCGTACCAAATTTATTTTTTAAAAAATAGTAGAAATTTAGGGGTTTTACAAAAGTACCGACAGTTAACTCGTCCCTTCCGCCGGTCCAGTCAACCAGCTCGTCATCAGCTTCATGGCCACCATAGAAAGGTGAAACCTTGCTAAAACTATAACTGTCCAGGCGGTTTAACGCCCGCCTAAAGGTAGAAATGCCGTCATGAGACCACTTCGCCTTGTGGTAGTTACGCAAAAGCGCGTTCCCCTCCTCGTGACCGTCTATGGTGGCAGAGATAATCAAACTAGTATGATACAATGCCAACCAGGCTATCAAATAATGATAGGACAACTTCGCTCGAGGAAACTTGCTGGCATACCCATGATACTCTATGATCTTTTCTGAGAGGCCCTGTAGGCCTCGAAGAATATCGCAAACCATAGCTGGAAGCAGCGTAAGAGAGTGACCAAAAGCCAACCTCACGGTCGGCATAATAAGTTCCCTACTCAGTCGTCCCATAGATCCTGAGCTTCCAGGCGCTACAGCCTTCCTCAACCACAGCATCAGGAAGGCAGCTAGCATCGCTTTCGGACTTACAGGAATTAAATTGGGTAAAAATAACTGTGGACCGTAGAGCCAGATCTTCCTTCAGCATCCAGCGAGGGAGCTCGCGTCTTAGCTTCTGCCTCCATCTTCTCCACCTCAGCGGTGGTATACGCCCTACGAGAGGAAAGACGAACCGACTTGCGTTCTGACGGATCATCGCTAAAGAAATACCTCATCTACACATTGAAGTGAGGCTGACCCTTTGCAGAGTACTGGCGTACACAAACTTGATGATGGCAAAGCAACTCCTTTTACACTACCATCATCTCCGGATACTGGCTTTCCATCCCCGCGAGCTCATCGGGAGTAGGGTAATACTCCTCGTATGGGTGATCACCCTAAGGCAGCTTCGAGATGGCAAACATCTCATGGAGAGCCAATCCCATCTCCACATACGCCGAAATAAAGTCCAAGTGTGGTGATTAAACAACTCCAACAAAGCCAGGAACAAGGACTGGTTGATAGGGATTCCATACTCAGTACCCTTTATGGCACGGCGAAGGCTAGAGCCACTCAGATCTTCCTTAAAAGTGCTCAATGCCTACCGAATCAAGTCACCCCATTTTTTGTCAAAATGAACCCAGTCTTCGACCTGGTAGGCGCCCATCGGATATGTACAATCGACCGCCAGGAGTCTATTTGTGAAAATCGAAGCACCAAATGGATGCACATCTGTAGGAATATCACTGAACCTACGAATGGGGAGTAACAACCGCAAGGAGAACGATGAACCACCCTGAACGACCATAAAAGAATCTCTCTCCTTAGAGCACTTATCTACTTTAATATAGCCTACGATTAGACCCCCTGGCTAGGGGTCAGATCCCACTCCAGATGTCGTCTTTCGACGAAACAGGAGAAATGGACAGCGGGAGATGACGGTCAGTAGCCGAAACATACAATGGAAGGCCATTGCTCTCAAAATACCAGGACAAGTTAAGTGTAAGTACCTTCGCTTCCTTCAGAGCCAACTGATCAACAAAGAGGAACTAGGGCTTTAACATCCCCACGTTGGCATCAAAAGAGGGAGTCAGCTTACCCTGATCTAGCATGCAGCAAAAATAGCCCAGACGCTGCTTCTGCATTTCATCTAATTGTCCCGCTGGTTGATCTTTCACAATTAATCTTCTCACTGGCTCGACGAGTTCTTGCTCAATGTTTGTCTCCAGCGTGCAGACAAAAAAGTCGTAAAAAATCTCATTCAGGGAGGTAGTCACGAAAACTGTACAAAAGTAAGAAACAAGAGTCCAATACTTGTGTTTAGTCAAAGCCAAGCATCCGTAGAGGTACTACCAGATAACACTGTGCCTTAGCAAGTTATCTTACGTGCAGGTATCACCAAATAGCACTGTGCTTCGACAAGTAAGCTTCTGTGTAGATACTACCCAGTAGAGTTGCGTTTCAGCAGTAGAGCACCCGCACAAGTGTTGCATCCTGCGCGTCAGCAAGAACCTCAGCACATCTTACAGTTATTACTTTGTTAAAAGAAAAAAACCATGTGCATCGGTTGAACAAAGCTTCAGCGCAACTACAAACACTCATCCAAAGAACGAGTGACCACGCGCATCAGCAAGAAAAGCTTCAACACATCCACGAAATGATACTCCAAGGAGTGACCGCTCATGTGCATAAGCAGAACAGGGAGTCAAAGTTTATTACCTGCGACAAGCAGCCACACGTCGCTATGAACTACCACATAAACGTTCGGTAAGTCATCAAGATCACCGGCCTTGAAAGCAGACCATTTTCCTTTAGCCTTCTTGGAGCTCGCCGCAGGTGCTTTTGGGGTTCTTGATTTGGGAGCCATAGCGGGAATAGTTAGGGTTTGAAAGAAGAAGAAGACTCTGACAAAAAACTTCTCTGGGAAGGTAGGTGAAAGTAAGAAAGTTTTTCTCTCTTCCCAATGACCCCTACTTATAGGGTGCAGCCACGTCAGCAAAAGAAGACGAAACGCTTCGTGATCAAAGGAATTCTTCGAACATTGTAGCAATGAAAAGTTGGGTCATGATGACCGCTCCCTAGAAACGAGGAATTAAGATCAATTTTAATGAAGCGATGGCTCAAGGCATTTAATACAGAAGCCTAAACATGACGACAGCCTGTCAGTAGGCACGCCAAGCATTCGCTCGAAAATGACACGTGTCATGCTTCTGTTCAAAGTATTTCGAGCTTGATTCAAGTCCGAAACACTTTGAAGGGGGTAAAAACATTAAAATGCAAATATATTGTCAAAAGTGTAGGTAGTTATTCCCGCTACCCACCCAGCTTTACAAAAGTGCAGGTGACCAAACGCACAAATAGAAAAGACAAAGTCACAGAATAGAAAAGATCACAAAGAGTTCTTTTTATTAAAATCATGGCTACTAGGAGCTATTACAAACTCTATATATTACATGAAAAGAACTAAAAAACTCCTAAAAAATCTATGAAGGGGTTAATCTTCACAGTGTGATCTTCATGGACAAACACAAAAAATACCTCAGGGGACTGTGGATAGAAGATGTGAATACATTCGCCATCAAAGTCTGCTTCCACATGGCCCCAGATACGTAACCCCCTTCAGACGCGCAGCCTCGCTAGAGCAAACCACTTCACAGCCAGACACGGAGGAACTCTAATATGGCTAATGAAATAGTTATTGGTCCGAGTGAGAACTCAGTCCACAACATGACGGCTGGCTCTTTTAAAAAGTACGTCAGCTTCTGCGGCTCTTCGAGCATAACAAAGGTACACAGCTGCTGATGAGCGGGACAGAGCATAACAGAGGGGTCATCGGGTGGGAAACCCATCCTAACCCCGTAATTTAGACCTCGAAGACCTCCAAGATGTCGTCCAGGTTCAAACTCCTTATGGTGGACATTTTGGTACTTTTCAAGACCAGTTAGGTGTTCTTTTACAAAGATATAGCCTCTTTGAATGAAGGGATCCACAACCATCATCCGACTTGTGCAAGGACAATGGTCGTTTGAAGCTAAATCAAGATCAAGCATAACGTTTTGAGAGGAAGACGAAGCTTCAGAAAGACTCCCCATTATATAGGGAGAGTGTAGTACAAACTCCAGGCTATGTGGCCGTCGGTCAAAGACTCCCAAATTAATGGGATGAACTTAGGGCTCAGCATAATGAATCTCACTTAATAGGTTCATTTTACTAAGTCCTGGGCCACTACTCTAATTCCCTAAAATAACGACGATAATTAAAGAAGGGAACAACAAACCCATCCACAAAGAAGAGAAAATATTAAATGCTCTTAAAGACTTCAACAAAAAGATTAGCTCCTTCGATCCAGAAGCGCAGACATCTAACTGTGTCCTCTCTTCGACTAGGGAGCGCAGATAGCCGATTTCTACATACGACGCCCTCGCCTTAAAAGTACAGAGCCTCCGCTTCAACCTGGAAGCTCGGCCTATTCAACGGCCCCCTTCATCTGACACTTTTGTGACACCATTGCCTGAAGCAAAGCCTACTCGTCGCCCCAAAAACACGGAGGCTCCAAAATGTGGCCTGCTTGTCGCCCAAAAACACAGAGGCTCTGTTGTCTTCAAAACACAGCCTAGTCATCGCCCAAAAGCACAGAGGCTCCGTTGTCTTTGAAACACAAGTCTATTCGTCGCCCAAAAGCATAGATGCCCCGTCGTCTTCGAAACACAGCTTACTCATCGCCCAAAAGTACAGAGGCTCCATCATCTTCAGAAGAACGGTCTACTCGTCGCCTAGAAGCGCAGCAGCACTGAAGCTTCGCCAGAAGTGCAGACAACATGGTCCCACCCAATCGATTTATTTAAACAACTGCTCTTACAGATAAGACAGAGGTTGATTCTGTTGATAAGAGCAATATATTATCAGGTGGTTTAAAATCACAAATAAGGACAAAGTTTGTTCTTATGGATGAAGGCCATATCCAATCGGTTTGTTTAAACCAATGGCCTCCTAAGATAAGATAAAATCCAACTTTGAGATGGAAGCTAAGATCTACTCGGCTTTATCTGAACAGAAGACTTCAAGCAATAGACACGCACCACGTATCTTTTTCTTCGGTTATGTTGATAACCACCCGAGATCTCGATGAGGGGAATCTCAACGTCTGCCACATGGCATCTCTACAGTAGCCCTCACCGTACAACGACCGCAGATTCTTTCATATCATAAATCCTAATGCATATCACATATGTACCCCCTTCCATATAAATAGAAGGATTTTTCCTTCAATAGAGAGGCTTCAAATTCTTCAACTTCGGCATCCTCTAGAATGGTAATCTTAGAGTTTCAATCACCAGCACTAGAAATCTAAAGCATGTTTAACTCGTCGTTAGATCATCAACAGAGTAAATGAGCCACTGCTGTGCTCGATCTCCACCATCACACTTTCCTAGTTTTGTACTTAGAACTCCTATTTAGGAATTGATTGTACTCTTTTTATATTTAAAATATAAAAAGTTCATATAACCTTTTGTCAAGGCAAATAGTCCCATCTACTAGAAAGTGTGCTAACCCCCAACTCCCCAGGTGACGAGCGCGCTGCAGGAGCTAGAGATTAGACTGAAGCTAAAGAACGGGAGGCGGCTCGAAGCTCTCCTATTTTAAAGTATTTTGAAGCCTAATTCAGATCGAAGGCTTTTGTTCAAATGTATAAAGGGGCATGAATGTATGAAACGACAAGGATTATTTTATGGCAGCTTGTCGAGAGTTTTTCTTTTGTGTTTTCAAAGATGTACCCACAACGACATATAAAATATAAAAATGACCTTGTACATACTTTGCAAGTTGTATGAATGAAAAACTAATTTTTTTCTATTCGGTATCTTCAACTCTCTGCACTGTTTAGTTTTAACTCGTCATCTCAAAAAAAATTTCAAGTGCACGTTCTTGCCTTGTACAAGTCCAATAAAGACTTGTACGACATCATGCCCCAGCTTTATGGATCGATGTATCTCGAGTCAAGACGAGGACGATCGATTTGGCGAGTCGGGGCATGACATCACAATCAAGGGTATACTATATCTCATCCACCAAGAAATAAAAGAAATAATATTTCAAATGTATCTCTGAATCAAGTAAGAAATGTTAATGAACAAATAGCTAGATGGAGACAAATCAACTACCAAGCAACTAATCAAACTAAAATAAAAATAATAGCAACTGAGGAGATCTATCAATAAAGAGATCAAATACATCTAACTCATAACATCTCGATGCAATTTAGAAGACATCTCGATGTATTAGCAGGTAAAGATCGACTCCCCTATGACCAACTCATAACAGACAACCACACGGACATCTATATACTATCAGCTACAAGCCCTCCTCAATTTATAAGACATCTATCCGTAATTTGTTTTTTTGTTTCATCTAACAATTTAATATTTTGGTTATAAAGCTACAAGCCATGGTGGAGGTGGTAGAAGGAGAAACGGAGATGAAAAAGGAAAGAAGAAGAAGTTTCGATTCACGGCAGACTTAGTCGAGCCCTCCTCGAACAACGAGGAGTACCAACGGAATTAAACCTCTTATAGAGTTCCTCAAATTGTTAATCATGATAACCTTTGTACTTTTCAAACGGCTAGTAGAATCTTCCTCGAGCCCTCCTCAAATTTTTTTATGATAACCCTTCAAACGGCTAGTAGATTCTTTGCTAGTCTCAAAATTTATTTGTCTTTCCATCTTCGTCGCTTTTTGTACTTTTCTCTTGCTATATATACAATAGTTTTCTTGTTTCAACTATTATTTATTCTAAAATACATAGAATAGTTTTCTTATTTCATTTTGTAGTACTGGAGAAAGATGTCTACTCGTATGGGACATGTAGAAGATGTAGAAGATTGGTTGTCAACTCTAAATGAAACCTTCATTCCGCGTATGATGTACATGTTTGAAGAACAACTGTCGATGATTTCAGCTCAACTTGTTTCGATCAATTCTAAGCTTGGTTCAATCGAAATTGAACAAATGAATATATCTCGACGTTTGGATAAGATGGAAGAATCTTCAGCTTTGAAGAAGGCACCTTCATCTGGAGTATTTAATAATGTGGAAGAGATTTTCGTTGAATCATTTGATGAGGAGGACGTGCTGTTAAATAATCATGATTAAGCAATGGACCGAATTCTCGTATTGTCTCCTACAGAAGAAATTGACTTTAGCAGTTCTTCGAAAAGAATGCGTGGAAATTTAGATCCGGTCACACCTTTGAGAAGTTTAACAAAAAATTCAACCTCGAAGCCTAGCAAGTGTACTAGTATTTCTTCGAGTTATTACGACTATATTTTTGCGGATGATAGACCAGACGAGTAAGTAATATAAGTTTTGATTTAATTCCAACAGTTTTTTTCTCCTAATTTATTTGTTTCTTTTCTTAGTGAAATAATATCATCTTGCAACAAAATCTATGTGTCTCAGAATGAGATGAAGTCCTTAGCTCCAGAAATAAGAATTAAAGATGGGGTATGTATAGAGAATATATTTCTTCTTAGATGCCATCTATGTTTACTTCGATTTCATCACTGACATTTTTAATGAGATATTCAGATTGTAACCCTTGTCTCTGCTCCTCTCACCGCGGAGGAACGGAAAAGAACTTTCAATAAAGCTAATGTATGGTATTTACCAATAAGGTTAACGGTGAGTGAGCATTTTATTCTTCAATGATTATGCATTAACAATTTTATCGTTTGTTTGTCCTTCGTAATGTATTAATTGATGTGTATGTAGAGAGCAAGGTTACCTCCATCTGACAAACAGCTTCATGAAATATGGAAGAAGTACAAATATTTTCAGGATTATATGGGATCTTTAAGCATTTGTAACGAGGTATTAATGTATTTCTGTTTAAATATTAATCCTAATTTTTTGAAAATTTACTAATTTGTTTTACCTAATTAATCCTGATTCAGATATACATACCCATTCTTTTGTCTGGACACTATACTTTTGTAAGAGTTATGGTTAAAACAAGGACTGTTGAAATTTGGGACACACTTGCATCTACAGATGATCCGATTCAAAACAAATCAGTCATAAAAGAAATAGTGAGCTCATATTCATCAATTTTTATGAATTGCGTACAAGATCCGCGGTATACTAATACATATTGTATTCTGGTAATTGTAGCTTTTAAATTTGGATTTCTTTCTCGAAGAAGAGATTTTGAAGTTGAGAGATGCTAGGTTCAACTTTTCTACTTTTGCCATAAAACGTCGTCCTTATGTTCTCCGCCAAGGCAATTTATTTGATTATGGGATTTTTGTAATTGTATTCGTGAAATATCGATGTAGTCTGGACTCCCATTCTCTTAATGTAAGTCTGAAAATATGTCGTCAAAAACTTACACTTTTTAGAGCAATATTTTTATGTTATGTTTGTTACATGCAGTTTGATGCGGGAATAGAAAGATGCAAAGCTGCTGAACGGATTACAACTTCAGAGTACAATAAAGTACTATCCAAGTTGCGTATGTAATATAATTAAGCAGAATGGAGTCCCAACTGAAATGATTGAATATGGAAGACGATAATTTTTCTTCTTCTTTTATCTAATGTATTATGATCATTTGTTTTGTTGAGTTATAATGTTCTTAAAATATGGGATAAAAATGATATCAAAATGTTCATTTGTTTCATAATCTTGCTGCCATATAATCCTAAAATATCCTAACATGTGCCTCTGACCATATGGGTATACCCTCTCTTCGTGCTAAAGTGATTTATGCCTCTGACCCTATGTATCAAATTTTTTTTCAAGTTATTGACAAGAGAAAATTTGTAAAATGCCCAAACACCGCAAAAGTTTTATGAAAAACCCACCGCAAAATAACATTTCATTGCGTGCCTAGAATTAGCTAAAAATATATAAAAGGATGCGGCGTGACCTTATTGCCCTTCTAATTTTTTTAAACCACTCACAAAACCTACTCTTCAAAACCAAAAAGTTTCTATTCTTCCTCTTCTTCCATACGCTGCTCCTTTTCGTATCTAGGTTTCATCCTCCAAAATCTTCAAACCCTATTTCAAAAACTCGTCAGTGACTCTCCATTCGCAATCTTCACACCATGTCGCAAACATTAGCATCAAATGGAACCCCAGTTAGAGAAGAGGGAGAAGATGTAGATATGCAAGAAGAGAGAGCTGTTGTGAAGAGATTTAAGAAGGTTGTACATGAGCCAGAGGCTAGTAATCAAGAAGGAGAGCAAAAAGAAAGTATAACTATAAGTGTTAAAATTTAGGAGAATGGTCATTCTTCGTGCAAATATCACGGAGATTGACTATTATCCGTGTTAAAGTCATGGGGAATGGCCATTCTACAAGTTTATATTAACAAAGAATGGACCATTCTCCGTGATAATATCACAGAGAATGACCATTCTTCTTGTTAGATTGAAGGATTAATTCCATTCTACGTGTTGACTTGACGGAGAATGGTCATTCCCGTGTTAAAATGAAGGGGAACTGCCATTCTCCGTGTTAAAACCACGGAGAATGGCCATCTCCGTCTAAAATGTAGGAGAATAGTCATTCTCCGTGCAAATATCACGGAGAATGGCTATCTCGTGTTAAAATATAGGAGAATGGTCATTCTTCGTGCAAATATCACGTAGAATGTTCATTCTCCTATACAAATATTACGAAGAGTGACCATTATCCGTATTAAAGTCATAGAGAATGGCCATTCTCCATGTTAGATTGACGCAGAACAGTTGACAGAAACCTAATTTTTTGTCTTTTTTGTAGGAAAAATGTCAAAAATAAAGAATCAAGAGTTTTTCGTTCTTCTTTCAAGACAATGCAAACTCTTATGGATGATATCAAAGAAGATGGCGGCCGTTTGCCCGAGCCAATTATCGATTCTTTGAAGAATACCGATTTCTACAATGTTATCGAGGTATTGTACAAAAACAAAGTTCGTACTCAAGAATTGGCCAAGGTTTCAGAAGGTCTTGAGAATTTGATAGGAACTTTTGTGGAAGACAAATATGGTATGGGATACTTTGAACTGAGCACTACTATTAAAATAACGCCGAGTGTGGGCAATTTGACAGCCATTTTCGGTCTACCGCTGAAGGATGATAGTGAGGATGATGCTAATTACAGAAGATTGATAATGAAAAAAATAGCAGCCCACACCACCAGCATCGTTGAGCCTGTGTAGAGATCACATCACAAGATTGCTGGCTAATTCTAAGGGCAAACACTCAGAAGTCACGAATAAGGAAGTGAGAGAGAAGTTCTTTGAATTGTTACAACGGCTTCGTGGCAGAGATAATGCTGTTAATCCAGATGATTTGGCCAAGCTAATAATCTTCCACTTGTGCCAAACAGTATTCTTCACAAAGTTCGGCGGTTCAAATTTGTTGTACAGATTCTTGGCTTTGGTAGACAACATAGAAGTTATCAACAGAATATGCTGGCCAAGGTTAATCTTGGAGTATGTCATGGAGAGCATCAAGAGGACTATAAGTAAAACTAAGGGGGGATTACTCCGATGCATACTCCAAACTGGAAGGTTACACAAAATACTTCCTCTATTGGTTTGCATAACATGGTACGCTTGTCGAAAGGAAGTCCGCAACAATATGTGAATACCCGAGATTTTACACATGGAATGGGTACGAAATCTCGGTCTTCCTCAGACGTGAATATCACATTAAATTTAGATCGAAATATATATTCAAAGATTTGGTTATAGTTGTCAGAAAAGAGGAAGGCCACCTAGAAGAGGACGTAGAAATACAAGAAGAAGATGCATTTGAGGGAGAGGGACACCGCCAAACTGGTGGGGATGAGAATGGTGAATAAGAGAGACCCCAACATCTTGGAATGAACACTGTGATGGAGGGGTCGGTGCAGGAATTGGAGGAGTTGAGAAGACAACATTTTCAGATTCTTGCTGAGAATGAAAAACTTAATGAAAAGCTTAGAGAGCTAGAGGCACAAGAAGTCCAACAACGTACAGTCAACGTTGTGATGGATGGCTCGGTGCATGAATTGGAGGAGTTGCGAAGAGAGAAATATGAGATTCTTGCTGAGAACGAGAATCTCCATAAGAAGCTTAAAGAGGTAGAGGAACAAGGAGCCTAACAAATTCAAAGGAACACCTCGATGGAGATGTTGGCGCAGGAATTGGACTCCTTGTGAAGAGAAAATCTGAGATTCTTGCTGAGAACGAGAATCTCCATAAGAAGCTTAAAGAGCTAGAGGAACAAGGAGCCCAACAAATTCAAAGAAACACCTTAATGGAGATGTTGGCGCAGGAATTGGATTTCTTGCGAGGAAAAAAATCTGAGATTCTTGCTGAGAATGGAAAGCTTAGCAAAAAGGTTAAAGAGCTACAGGCACAAGGTAAAATTTTCTCTTTTTCGAAGTTCTGATTTATAATTCTCCGTGCTAAAATATCACAGAATGTCCATTCTTCGTTTCATTACCATGGAGAATGGACATTCTGTGTTAAATGGAAGGAGAATGATCGTTCTTCGTGTTAATAAGATGGAGAATGGACATTCCCCGTCTTAGAATGCAGGAGAGTGGCCATTCTCTGTGTTTGGATGGAAGGAGAACGACCATTCTCCGTGTTAAGGTCACAGAGAATGGTCATTCTCCATGTTAGATTCACATCATACATTTTATTGTTGTTTGTTTTATTTTAGTACAAATAACCGAGCAGCTCAGAGAAACAAATAAAAGGCTCGTTAATGAGAAAAAAAAGCTTCAAAATAAAGTTGAATCGTTGAATATTGAAGCCATTAAAAAGGATGCAAAAATCGCTGATCTCGAAGCCATTATTGTAGCATTACAGCATGAGGAGACTCAAACAGCTGCTGAACTTGCTGCTCCAAAAGAAGTCAAAAGAAGTCAAAAGAAGAGGAGGATCGGGGGGGAAAGAGGTCCAAAAAACCATCAGCAGCATTAGCCGATGATGTCACTCCCTTGAAAAAGAATACAGTTAGAGACGCTAATAAAAAGCGGAAGATGAATGCAGCTCCAAAATCCGGAGGAGACGCCAAAATGGCTAAACTAAAAAGGAAGGGTGTCATACTAAGCGAATGCGATGAATTCGTACTTTGGATGGATGCGGATGAAGAGCTGAAGAAGCATTACATTGACATCGTAATCCCCAGAAAGATGAGTCCAAAGCATGTATTCTAAACTCGACCAATCTTTGTCCGATTCATAACAGAGAACAACCATTCTCCGTGACAGTTGTCCGGAGAATGATCATTCTCCGTGTCAGTTGGAAGATGAATTACCATTCTCCGTGTCAGTTGGACGGCAAATTATCATTCTCTGTGTCTGTTGGACGGAGAATGATCCATTTTTTCTTTTCTTTTCCTTTCTAGACTTTTTTCACAACTATGTCCTGAGAATCTCTATTAATTTAATCTAAACTAAATTTATGTGCAGTGATATTGTATACTTGAGTTTGCCGAAAGAGGGTGAAAATGAAGTTGTAATCTAGCTGTTGGCAATAGATATGCAAGACATACTCAACTATGAAGACATGGAGGCTGGCATACTCAACCTAATAGTAAGGAAGATGAGAAAAATTCAAGGCTATGCAAGAAGGTATGCTCAGTCAAGTTCAAAGGACATGCAACATAAGTGGTCTGCATTCTTGATGCCCCACACATTGGTATGAATCCAAACAAAAAAATCTATATTCATGTGTACACCGATGAAAAATGACATAAAAAATTACTCATGATATTGTGTTTTATTTTTGGGAAACAGAACATCGTTGAACGTGCCATTGAACCAGAAGCAAAAGCCGACGCCCTTGACACTTTCAAAACAGATGTCGAAGACTTCGTCATGGGTTTAGAGGATGATATAGAGTTGCTATTCATCCCACTTTTTCATGTATCCATCAAACACTATACGCTGCTCACATTCAACTTTTTTTCCTATGACTGGACATACTACAACTCTTTGAGGCAAACCAAGTACGAAATGAGCAAGGTGGATGCAGAATTAATGAAGAAGACCTTAGATCCTATCGTTAGGAGGAAAGTTGATATGATGAGGGAGAGATGCCCGATGAAGATGGAGTATGAGAGTACAGTGCTGAATTGTTCTCCATGATGCCCACAACAACAAGCACCCAACTGCCTCTTGTATACGACGTATTATATAATGAGCTTAATGACTACTCCCTTCAAAATAGTGAGAGAAAATGCCGATGACACTCACCAGAAGATTACAATGATGAGGTTGGGATGGGCTAAGAAGTTCCTTTCAAGCGAATATGAAACACTACCAACTTAGCAATGACATTGTAAAACAATAATGTATTTGGGCAAGGAACTTTAGTCTTTTATAACATCTGGTCTGCTCTATCTTTTATAATAAAATCATTTTTTAATTACATTTACATTGTTAAAACCACGGAGGATGGCCATTCTCTGTGTCAAAACCATGAAAAGTTTGACTTTTATTTACATATGAAAGTCTGAACTACCACATAAAATCCTACTACCAAAAAAAAGCCTAAAAGCTACAGCTTCGACATAATGTGGGTTGGCAATCACTTCATCGTCAACGTGCGTAGGCATAACATCGTTAGAGCAAATCTCTCCATCGTCTGACCCCGACAACCTGTGGCTCTGCCAGCATAACAAAAACTGGGCTGCGGCAATCCCGAACCCAGTAACCAACATCATGGCACACAGTCGATGAAGTACAAGAACACGGACAGTCCACTCGGAACATCTCAGTCTTCTGATGAAGTGCACGAACACGAAACACCGTGCATCGTCAGAGCAAATCACTTCATCGTCAACGTGCTTAGACGGAACACCGTGCATAGTCAGAGCGAATCAACGTACGGGTGCTTCGACTCAGTTATTTCCTTTTCACGTTCTATTTTATTTTCATCTATTGGTAGTGGATTTGTGTCCACCGGACGTAACTAGAATTCTCGATGAACTTGATACTTCATTTTATATTATTATTCTTTATTTTGTCTCATTTGAGTTTTGTATCATATTTCTGTGGATGAGATCTTGACTGCCATGTTAGTTCTATAGACTCCGTGACTTGTGTATGTTAGACAGTATTCTACCGCCGATACTATGGCGTAGGCTGGGCTTGGACATGTCTCATATCCGGTAAGCGGGTGCGGGTCGTGACAAGTTTTTGTGGGGGCCCATGCAGGTCTACATTAATCACTTCGGTTACATTAATGTACCATCGTGAGCCTTTAAATAGGATTAGACTCTTAGGATCTCATCCACATGTCTTGAAAACAGTATTGATATTTGTCCTTAATTTCTATTAAATCTTTGACTTGCATCCTGCTTGAAATCTTCATACTGTCTAATATTTTCTTTTATTGCAGTAAATGGATTCTCAAGACAGGAACAACGCTTCTCTGAACACCGTACCAACTGTAGTAGGATTTTTCACGTACATGACCCCACCGACAAAAGGAGGCCAACTTACTCATATGAGCAACCCGCCACAGCCGTAATTCTTGAGATTTTGCAGAGACGACATTCCACCACCCCCGCAGTTTCTCCTACAAACTCCACCACCAATACATGTTCTGCCTTCAATATCTGTCCCACCACCAGCCCAAGTTTCACATCCAGCACATGTCCCATATCCAGCTTCTACAATGCACCCAGCACCAGCAATGTATCCAGCTCCTGCCGTGTATCCAGCATACATTCTGCCTCCGTCACCTGTGCTGGATAATGCTACTCTCCTCGGAATCTTCCAGCAGCTCGTCGCTTCCCAGACGGTGCAGGCCAACACTTTTCGTGACACCTTGAGAGAGGCTCTCCAAACTATAGATGCTCTACGACCGCGCCCTGGAACTTCCAAGAATTTTATGGACCTTAGGCCCAGGGAATTCAAGGGCTCGGAAGGGATTCTCTACGCGAATGAGTGGTTAGAGAACGTGGATCGAATTCTTCGGATGACTCGAGTTCCTGAAGACCTGAAGGTCGAGTCAGCCAGCATGCAGCTTTGCGACATCGCCCGCACGTGGTATAGAGACGAGCCTCGATTCATCGTGCCAGATGTGACTTGGAAAGAATTCAAAAAGCTGTTCTAGACGAAGTTCTACCCCGACGCAGCTAGAGAGGAGTTAGAGAACAAGTTCGAGAGCCTGGAGTAGGGCAACCTCTCTATCGACGAGTACACCGCAGAGTCCTCCCACCTCAGTCGCTTTGCAGATGTCTTGACCCCTGCAGCCAAAGCAAAGAAATTCAGAAAAGGGCTTTCACATGAAATTCGCACAGCCATCGCCACCAGCCTGGCCACAACCTATAAGAGAATGTTGAAGGTCGCACAGGCAGTAGAAAAAGAATTGAAGCATAAGCGAAAGAGGGACGAAACGCCAATCGGGAGCGGCGAAACATCCTAATGTCCCAAAAAAGACCCCAGCACAGCAGTATCATCAGCAGCCGCGAGCGGCCCCACATCAAGTCCAAGATGTTCCTACCTGCCAATATTGTATGAAGAGAGGCCATGTACAAGAAAATTATCGTGGTTGGTTAGGTTTGTGTTGGACTTGTGGGTCCAACCAACATAGGTCTCAAAATTGTTCGAAGAGAAATGTGAGCGCCCCACCACTACCAACCGCACAAGAAGGGCAAACTTTTGTCATGATCACGGAGGATGCGACGACACCACAAGGAGCAGATGGCAAAAAAATTTAGTAGATTATAGTAGTAGCATTATTAATAGGTACTATATTCAATTTTGATGTGAGTATTCGCAATAATTTTATAGCAATATGTTAGACTACTCTTTCTAGTAGATTGTGGCTTTATTAAATTTCGAGGATGAAATTATTCTTAAGGTGGGTAGGATGTAGACCCCTCGCCCTAAAATTTTTTGAGTAATTATTAGTATTAATTATTGACCCAATATAATGATTTGGGATTTTGTAGATATTTTAAACTAATATATTTAAAGGATTTTTATAGGGGATATGTATGTATATGAATATAGTCCTAAAGGAATATATATGTATAAGCACCACCCTAACATTAGACTAAGGGAGGCCTTATGCAAAATCAGTTTGTTAGAGGGCTTCGTGGATAATTCTAATTCAAATTTGAAATTGCCAACCGACCCCGAGGATCAATTCTCTGTGATGCACCCTTGATAAAACTCAAGATTTGCTTCAACTCTCTACTTAATCCATATCAGAATTCAATTATATCTTACTATTGCTTATATATATAATCGATCAAATCCCTCATCCCCAAACCCTAATTGTCCTGCGCCCTCAAGTACGAGTTCGTGGAGGTCGGTGAGTGGGAGCTGCTGTCGAGTAGGAGTGTTCGAATCCTTTAAAACATGTAAGGTTCTTCCCACATAACCATGCCATAAGATTTCTTTTTAACCTAGTTAATTTTATCATGTTTAAGTAGACGGATAGATGTTTGTGTTAATTCCTAGGTGAAACTAAGAGAAGAGGTACTAGATCTGAGAATAACAATATATGAGATGCTAAAAGTATCAAGATATTGAGTGTCGTAGCCATAAGTAAGTTACCTATGGACATTAAGGAACCCGAGGGTGTCTATGGTTTAGAAGGTTAATCCTGTGTGTGTTTGCAAAAACAAAAGTATAAAACTTTATTGATACAAACTGTAATAAAGATTACAAGAATTCTGGGAAAATTACAACTATAGGAATCCAATCTTGATGACGATTGCTTTATCCCTTGGACGATGTGAACTTTGAAGACGAAGCCTTTGAAGTTGAAAACAACTCTGGAAATTAAAGGCAAAAGCCTATGAAGTTGAAGACAAAAGTCTCGGAAGAATGCAGCAGCACTTTGGCAAGAACTCCTGAACTCTCTGATTTCTGATCTCTGATCTTGATCCCCCTTAAAATGAAGACTTGAAACTCTATTTATAGAGTTCTGAAAATAACTAACTTTTAGTTATTTTGGACTGCGCAAGCTGATTTGCGCAGCAACTGGGTTGCACAGCACTGGATTGCGGAAGCAGTTATTGGATCATGGGCCAACTATCTGGGACACATGGCATCATTTGATTGAAATGCGCATGATCGTGCATAGACAGTTGCTACGTAATGAGCAATTGATGGCATGAATGCCACATGTAATTTGTCAGTTATGTTGGTAGAATACGCAAAGTGAACTGCGCAGAAATGGTTTGCGCAACCACGGATTGCGCATGAATGGTTTGCGCAACCACGGATTACGCTGCCACCTGTCAGCCGCCCTCGAGCACTGTGCGACGTCAAAAACTAACAGCCTTATCGTTATTCGTGTTGTCAGCTGTCAGGAAGATCTGATTTGATTCAGTCAATGATGACTTCTGCCACGTCAGCCTGCGCAGTTGGGAACATGTGCAAACCAACCTGCACAAAGTGATGTCTGCGCAATCTGTTGTCTGCACAACTCATCAAAATGATGAATATCTTGAATTGTTGACTTTGTTAATTGATGTAACTTGATTTTTTAGGACCTACAAGACCCCCTTCAAAGTTTTCGAAAGTTGATTATAATCAAAATTTTGAAATACTTTGAATTTTCAAATGTTGAATCGTTTTGCGCAATATGATGAGCTGTCTGCGCAAAGCGAATAGACCACAAGTTTAGGCGCAATCCGAGGCGGCCGTTTCATTTTTTGAAAACTATAAATAGTCCTCCTCATACTTCAAAGTATTCTTTACTTGCTGTCTTCGTGCACTTGAGAGAAAATTTCTGAACTCTTTCTTCCTTTCTTCTCCGACGATTTGTCATGGCTCCACGACGATCAAATGCTGCCGCTACTGCCGCCGCGAAGGAAAAAGCTCCGGCCGAGTCTTCTGACAGGGTTGCACGGCGAGCTTCCCGACACGAATCCGCACATCCTGCTCTGAGAGGTAGTTGAACCGATCGAAAACCCCTTCTTAGGGTGATTCGACTCCCTTGAAACTCATCTCTTTTTAGAGATAAGTTCATATTGCGCCATCCTTTTTAGGATTTCGGTTGCATGAACTATCAGTTCTTCATTTTTATGAAGGCTGCATTCTTGTGCAAATTGTTGATTTGTGCTGACAGGAAGTCAGCGCAAATGATTAAGTTGCGCAGATATCAGCGCAAACCATTGCTTTGCGCACCTTTAATGATGCGCAAACTGATATTGCGCAAGTCATGTCAGCGCAATCTGAGATTGCGCAAATCATGTCAGCGTAGTCTGATGTTGCACAAATCATGTCAGCGCAGTCTGAAGTTGCGCAAATCATGTTTCATGTTTAAAAACAAAATCTTTGTCTTGGACTAATTTTCATCTGTTTGTTGATGCAGTTGAAGTCAATGAAGATCCAGATTACGAACATTTTGTGGGAACCCTCACAGAGTCTGAATACAAAGAGGATCTGTCTCATGTCCATTACCCTCAATATGATCTGCCGGCCTCCCGTCAGGCTATATTGATTTCTCAGGACAATGAAACTTTGATGTGTTTGATGAACGGACAGCCTTTAGAATCAGCTGATGCTGTAATTCACAAGAAACCCTTATTCCTATTCGGTGACGCCTTTGAGACAGCCTCTCAGCCTAGGCCAAGGATGGAAGATAGGGTAGTTCACCAGCAAGATAGATCCTTTTTTATACCCGACATCGCTCGCTGCCTTCCTTTGTCACGGTACGCTCATGCAAGCTACCCTAGGAAGATGGAATGGAATATCACTCTATTTCAGGATGCTCGGGCAGGAAAAATCTTCGTAAAGAAGGGGCCACATCATAAAGATATGTTTTATAGTTCTTCCGACAGATATAGTGTCCTACTGAGAGGCTTAAGACCTGGCTGCATTCCACCAGAGAACTCCTCCATGCTAATGCCTGTTAGGACACCAATATTCGCAAATGAATTTGCGAAGGTTGAAGGAAAATATCCTGAGCAAGATATAAGAATGACTGGATTGGTGAATCCAGACTACAAGCGATGGAGTTATATCGCAAATTGGGTTCTGGGAAAATTCCAAGACAGACTCCAACAAATCAACCTGTATGAAGCAGTGCATGCCACTGTATATGGATTTGCTCCCAATCCTCATATGTTCTTAGCCTTAGCTGAGAGATATAACTACAGGACCGAAACTTTCATGACCCCAGGGGGAGAAGAAGAACGTGGAGGAGGCTTGTTACGACGGAGGTCGATAACAAGTGTCTCAGAAGAGGTGAGCTCCCTTTTTTCCTTGTTGCGATTTAGATCAACAACAAGTGGCTCAGAAGAGGTGAGCTCCCTTTGATTTTCATCAGCATCAACTGATTTCTTTTGAACTGGTAAGTGAATAACCAGTGGCTTAGAAGATTGAGGATGAGAAACTCGCCCCTTAACAGGTATGATGAGAGTGTCTTGAGGTACTGCTTTTTGATCTTCTTCAGTATCCATAGCCAATACCACCTTCATAAATTCATCTTTGTACATACGAGCATCGTTGCAATAAGCTTCAACACCCTTGAAAGGATAAAGGTCCGCAACTTCCTTGTGAACTTGTCCTTTGTCATCAACGTATTTAAAGTATTGATGAAGAGTTGATGGAACGACATTGTGTTCATGTAGGAATGGCCTTTCCAGGAGAGCATTGTAAGAACAACCATGATTGTCAATGATATAAAAGGTTACCTTTGTGCGAAGATTGCCTATTTGGAGTTTTAGGCGGATCTTGCCCAAAGGTTCACTCTTTCCTTGGTTAAATCCCAGAATAGTAGTGATCATGGTTGAAAGACTATGCACTGGTATCTTCAATGCATCTAGCATTGTCTTTGGCATAATACTAAGTACAGACCCTGGATCTATCAGGATACGATCAACCTTCATTGAATCTACATATCCTGTATAATAAAAAGGACGATCATGTCTATTATCTTCCATTAGCATATCATCCTGAGTGAAGGTAATATTTGGGATCAGTTCCAAGACACTATGACTGTGATGACAAGAGACTGATTCTGATTCTGGCTTCTTGAGAAGAGTTAAGCAAGTTTCAGCCTGCATCAGAGCTTCACTTAGAGTTTCTCGTGTCTCTTTGGAAAGACGCAAGAGTTCAAAGATTGACAGCCTAGCTGGTGTATTGGCTAATTGAGCCAATATATCAAAGTTGTAAGGCTTCTCAAGCCCAGTAGGAGATGACTTCTTTAGAGGTTTGTCAAATCGAACTTGTTGCTTACCTTTGTAAGCCACTGTTGGCTTAGGAGGAATTGATACTACAACTGGTGAAGATGTAGAAGGGACCTCTTCAGCAGATGCAGGTTGTGCCAGAGCAGGTTCGGAAGAAGAAGCAGGATCCTTTTGACCTTCAGAATGATCTTTCAAATAAGCTTTCCCTAATCTGGTGCCTAACAGAATCTCTTCGTCAACAATGGGATCAAAAGATACCATGTTGCAAGTCTTGGTTTTGCCTTTAGAATGAGTTTTCTTCTTGGAAGATATCTCAAATTCTGGAGCAAGATCAGGATGGATCCACATAATTTCACCGTTGTCAAGAGACAAGGGAATAAGACCTTCATTGGATGGAAGCGGGAGATTCTCAATCTCAAGGGTTGCTTTAGGAATTGGAATGACACCATGCTGTATCATCTGCGGAGGAAAATCTCCAAATTGGACTGAAACCATATTTGCAGTAACAGTCTTCTCATCTTGTTGCAAAGTGACTACACCTGTATTAACAAGCTCTTGAATCTTACCTTTGAGCACATAGCATGCTCGGGTAGGATGTCCAATAAATCGGTGATAGACACAATACTTGGGATGATCAGTCTTATTGACTTCATCAGGTTTCTTTGGATCAGGGAGTTGAATTTTGTTGCTTTTGAGTAAACACTCAAAGATACTTGCAGTGTCATTTTCTTCAAAGGAATATTCTACCTTCGGACGAGGTTCCCTCGGTGGAGGTGCAGAAGGAGTAGGAGTAGATGTAGGTGGGGCCACATTGACAGCCAAAGATTCTTTATTTTTGTTCAAGTTAATGTTTAAAGTCTCTTTCGCTTTGCGATTGTTCTGGCGATTGCCACCACCTGAATTCTGATGCTCATCGCGATCAGGATTAGACATTTGTACCCCCAATTGTTTGAACTTGTCGGCACTTACTTCAGCAGCTTTGGCGTTGACGATGAATGAGGGCCAATCTTGAAATTGGGTTGATCCCGTCCACATACTGATAATAGGTAAAAGATTTGCCTTACAAGCATCAATAGTGACAGCAGCTGGAGTTCCTGGAGGCATTTTCAAAGCTTCACGACGGAACCGTTCAATAAAGCTCTCAGCAGTTTCATTATGTTTTTGTTTGATTTTGTTGAGAGCTGACATCGTCATATCATTAAATCCTTCATAGAACCGTTCCAGAAAGATTTGTTTGAGACCTGAAAAAGAAGTAATGCAACCATCGGGCAAACTTCTGTACCAGTCGTATGCTACGTCGGCTAAACAACCGACGAACACTCTGGTAAGAAGAGCGTCATTTGGCTGAAGTTGAACAGTCATTACCTCAAAATGATTAATGAATTGACTCGGGGAAGTACTGCCATCGAACAGAGAGATTGTAGGGATTTTGTACTTTGGGGAAAACGGGACGTCCTTCCATTCAACCGGATAGGGCTGTTTAATCCCCAACCTTTGTAGATTGTCTTTCTCTTTAAATGCTTCAAACTGGGTTCGTAAGAGTTTGACAGCTTCATTGGCATCTTCTGATGAAGAAGAAGTAGCAGGTTGAGTTGTAGTGGTAGGAGGAGGAACAACGTTGTAAGCACTACCCCCAGCTCCTGAATGGCTAGGCGTAGTTTGTACTTGCACTTGTACAGGAGGCATTTGGGGAGGCACTACCCCCAGTCCAGTATTGGCAGGTATTGAAGATGCTATGATCTCTGGACTAGTAATAGGTGCAGTTGGTGGTGTAACATGTTGTGCTACAATGATGGAATGCATACTAGCAACCATCTCAGCCATGGTTTTTAATTTGTCTTCGAGTGCAGCAATTCGCTGTTCCTGATTTGCGGAGGTTGAAGCTTCTGGATCATCGGTGACAATATAAGCCGTCACTTCTCTTGGCACAGTGGAAGATACTGTTTGTTCAGAACTTTCACTGTATGCATCATAATCAGAAAACGAATCATCTCCTGACTGGGAAACAGGAAGATGACTTGAAGGGTTTTGAAGAAGATTCCTTTGACCGATTGTATCTCGGCTTCGAGAACGGGTGTGTTGAAATACTCCTTCAGAAGATTCTTGAAGTAATTCCAAATACTGTTGGCTTGGCTTGCGGAGTCTACCATGCTTAGAGCATCTTTTACCCCCAGTGTCTCGGGAAGTCATGTTAACAGAAGCATACAAAACTTCGTCTTCTTCTGACATAGGTTCAGATTTAGCAAAAGTTAAACGATCGAAAACAGATCGTTTTGTCGTTTGACAACAGCATTGGATGATGACTTTATAATTACAGTGATGATCAGATGGTTGAGATGGAGATATTGAGACATTATCCTGTTTTTGTCTTAAATGTTCTCGAAGATCAACAACAGGACGAGGAAAGTTCCGAGGGATCTGTTCTTTGATAACATTTGGAACATGATTTCGATTCTTCAAATGTTTAGTCCCTTGAGTATACAGGGAAGTACTCACTTCATTGGCATAAGTGTCAGGATTTTTGACCTTGGAGATTTGTTTTTGATGATGTTTGACCTTCGGCATTGGCTGTTTGCGTTTTACCGAAGTGGGTCGATTAAGATAAGTTCTGAGGTCAGCAAATTCACCCCAGGAGTTTCTGTTTGAGACACTAACAGTTTTCTCTGTCTGGAACGACAAATTTGGAGAGTCGGGAGGTCCTGGAATTCTGCTATCGGAGTAGGCAGAATACCTCTTTGATTAGTACAAGTACCCTTGTTCGTCAGAGTTCTCGAACTGATTGGTGCCGAGGCACATTGAGATGGATCTTCTTCAGTAAAGACTAAAAAAGACTGAGAAAAGACGAAAGGGCCTTTTCCTTTGTTTTGAGATGAAGGGTTAGCTAAAGAGCATTTCCCTCTGTTATCTTCCAAGTCATGAGACAAGGAAGTTTGAGAAAAGACCAATGGACCTTTTCCTTTGCTTTGAAGAGAAGGAGAAATAGTCAAAGGACTACCCTCAGTGGATTGCGCAGAGGCAATAGGGTGTTTGGGAAGAGGAGTAGAATCTCTTCTTTTATTGTGAGAAGAAGGGAATTTAGCCAAAAGGCTGTTTTTCTTGGATTGCGCAGACTTGGTTTGCGCATAGGTGGAAGGTGCACTAGTCATTTGTGCATTAGAAGCTTTGGTAAGAAGTGCATCAGGAGTCCTTGTCTTAGAGTGCTTGGGATGCATTTTAGTTACTGGAGTGCTATTTTGCGCAGGAAAAGTCACTGCCAATTGCGCCAGAGTCATAGGAGTCTTTTGTTTTGATAAGGCAGCATATGAAGTAGCCTGTGCAACAGTTGCAACAGATTGTGCAGCCTTGACTGCAACAGATTGTGCAGCAGTTGCTGAGACAGACTGTGCAACAGTTGGCACAGCAGTTTGTGCAGCAGTCTGACTAGCAGATTGTGTAACAATTGGTACAGCATCCTTGGTGGCAAAAATGCCAGATTGTGCAGACTTGGAGACCCAAACTGAGCGCACTTTGCTTTTGGCAGAAGTGGCTACAGTACGGGGAATGGTCTTGGAGTTGAGCATCGCCTCGTAGGCTGTCTAGTTGACCTTCACAACCAGCGTCTTCTGCGTCTTCCCGATAGACGCTACATCACATTGAGTTGCTACTTCCTCGTCGGAGGAGAAAGTTGTCCCCAGCAGAGTCGCCATTTTGTTTGCAAAAACAAAAGTATAAAACTTTATTGATACAAACTGTAATAAAGATTACAAGAATTCTGGAAAAATTACAACTATAGGAATCCAATCTTGATGACGATTGCTTCATCCCTTGGACGATGTGAACTTTGAAGACGAAGCCTTTGAAGTTGAAAACAACTCTGGAAATTGAAGGCAAAAGCCTATGAAGTTGAAGACAAAAGTCTCGAAAGAATGCAGCAGCACTTTGGCAAGAACTCCTGAACTCTCTGATTTCTGATCTCTGATCTTGATCCCCCTTAAAATGAAGACTTGAAACTCTATTTATAGAGTTCTGAAAATAACTAACTTTCAGTTATTTTGGACTGGGCAAGCTGATTTACGCAGCAACTGGTTTGCACAGCACTGGATTGCACAAGCAGTTATTGGATCATGGGCCAACTATCTGGGACACATGGCATCATTTGATTGAAATGCGCATGATCGTGCATAGACAGTTGCCACGTAATGAGCAATTGATGGCATGAATGCCACATGTAATTTGTCAGTTATGTTGGTAGAATGCGCAAAGTGAACTGCGCAGAAATGGTTTGCGCAACCACGGATTACGCATGAATGGTTTGCGCAACCACGGATGCGCTGCCACCTGTCAGCCGCCCTCGAGCACTGTGCGGCGTCAAAAACGAACAGCCTCCTCGTTATTCGTGTTGTTAGCTGTCAGGAAGATCTGATTTGATTCAGTCAATGATGACTTCTGCCACGTCAGCCTGCGCAGTTGGGAACATGCGCAAACCAACCTGCGCAAAGTGATGTCTGCGCAATCTGTTGTCTGCGCAACTCATCAAAATGATGAATATCTTGAATTGTTGACTTTGTTAATTGATGTAACTTGATTTTTTAGGGCCTACAGTGTGTCAGTAGACAACCCAGGAAAATACTAGTTACATACGAACCTACCTATATATAGGTGGTTATATGATCAGGGCAATGCTTATGCTATGGGCAATGGGATACCATAGGACTTAATATGAGTGGACAGGAGGTATCAGAGGTTGGGTATCCACCTTGACACCCAATTACCTGGGTGAGTTAGACTGCATACCGCCATGCCTATAGGTACTTCCTATTACAAAACACGGAAGTCGAGACCTGAAGGGGGTGGTTTCCTCAGGACAGCTAAGAGGGCCCCAATAGGAAATATAAAGGGGTACATAGAGAGGAAGAGTTGTATAATATATAATAGTAGGAGTTACAAAAGCATGCATCAGACTTCAAGCCATTAGGCAACATGTAGGTAAGGATGCAGTAGCTTTGTACTGGATATTGATGTCTATAATACACCCATGGTCAGTCCTATAAGGAATATATGAGACTACCATAGGCAAATAAGACTTCATATGTACAACTGGGTAATGAGCAGGAGTATAGGTAAGGAGTAGCAGTTGTAATACCAGAATTTGGAGTACCCGATAGGTAGACTGTAAGGACTAGGGGTATGTGGTCTCATTCTCACCCTGTGAACTCTCTTTGTATCCAATAGATTTTATATGTGAACACTCTTTGTATCCAATATATTTTATATGTGAACTCTCTTTGTATCTAATAGATTTTATATGTGAACTCTCTTTGTATCTAATAGGTTTTGATATGTGAACTTTTTAGTATCCATTAAATACTGCTAAATGCGTCTTCCTTTATATTTCATTTGATACTGAATATGGTATCCTAAATACCTAATGGTTAACGGCAGTACACCCATGTGTAGGCAGCAGCAGTATCTAAGATTAGGAATATCTGCATATTGTATATACTATTGTATATGGACTTGTACAGAGGATGCCAAGGTAAATGCATCAGAACATCACAAGTAGACTGGGTAAATAATGGCACTAGGTAATTGGGACACCATATGGACCAGGTTACAATAGAGGTAGTAGGTGGCAGTACACCTACTAAACATGAGTTGATGTGGACACCAAGGCCAGATTATATAGAGAGGCCTATTGGTATCGAGTGTAACCTTAGGTATCAGACCTTAAGTATCAAAATTGATACTTAAATGACCAAACCAAACCTTAGATAGCAGACTGATACTTCGTACCATATCTACTCCTATAGCAGAATGACACCTGGAATCATATTCGACTTGGTACCAATGTAGGTACTTTGGCCTCGACCAAGCGAGCAGGGCAGCCATATTTTGCTAGTAGGCAAGCCCAGTTTGGAATCTAAACCATGACAGTAGCAGAGCATGGCCTAACTTAGGTCCAAGACCAGGTATCCTACAGAGACTCTAATAGGTGCAGGAAGCTTCCTACAGGAACCACCTATCCAGTAAAGGAACAGGGGTTATAGGGCTAAAAGTACCCAGTCTAAGGGGTGGCATAGGTACTTAGGACATGATACACTATTACCACCTAAAATAATAGGACTATAGAAAGAACATACACTGACCTGAGACTTGCTGACACATAAATTGCATAGCCTGTAACAGAGCACATGATGTGTCACTTTACATACTGATATTAATTGTAGGTCATGCATTTAGTTATAAGAAAATAGATGAGGTATGTACTCATGTATAGGAAAACTGGTATGAATGTGCAAGTGGTTTTTCCAGATAGACTATCTGAACCTAGTAAGGTTCACAAAAGAAGGATGCCAGGCAATAGGATGGCCTGCATCTACGAGGGTGTGCTGGCCTGTACTTGCCTTGGCAAGGCTGGGCAAAAGAGTAGGGTTCCTGCAAATTTGTGAGCCTAGTACCCATATATGAGATGTGTTAATATGTTGAATGCTATGATAGGAAAGTAAAACACAAGGTAGGTATTGGTTGGCAACAGGGAACCAATGAGGGCTTGTGTCTGTTTAGGTCATTTGTTGATGTTCTCTATTCAATTGGCCATTTTATCATCTCACTTTGTCCTCTATGCAAAAAGAAGCTGGAACCATAAACAATAGCAAGGGTGGGTATCAAATTCAGTATATAGGAAAAGGTATCCTGTTGTAAGATATCCCCCCAAATATCTTACAATAAGTAGTTTGACCACAGATTTTAGCACCAGATGTGTTGCCCATAGGGATATGAGGCAAGCACACAAATAGCTGCAGTTATAATATGCACCAGACCCAAATCCAGTTTAGATGGCTAGTGTACATCATAGATAAATATTGACAAATGTGGTATTGGCTTGTATGGGCTATACAGGCTAAAAAAAATAGATAATGTGTGTTATTAGTCAGTATGGCCTTGGAAGGTTAGACTTGATAAGCCTATTTATATAAATCAAGATAAGAAATAATTTAGAGAGATTCATTATAGCTTAAGTAATGTATTGACATGTAAATTCATAATATAGGTTCTGTGGACTTTAACTCAACACCTGAACCGTATCAGCAGCGCAGGACCACAGGCAAGTATACCTTGCCTTTCTTTACAGCTTTACTTACATGCTCATTTTTTTTAGTATCCAGTTGTTGATATGTGTTTCTTCATCATTATATAGTCCTTGTTCACAGTTAGTCTTGTAGCCATATTGGATATGTTTCACACCTGTGCTTGATCGAGTCGTATCATAGAACGAATACGCTATAGTTGAACTGCTATTTCCTACCTGTCATTTTCTCAACCTGCGAGTCCATACTAGGGGCGAGGGTTGACTATTTGCACCTGCGAGTCTATACTAGGGGCGAGGGTGATTACCTTGAACTAACCTGCGAGTCCACACTAGGGGCGAGGGTTAGTGATTAGTTTCAAACCTGCGAGTCCACTCTAGGGGCGAGGGTTTGGTATCCGTTGATCTCTTGACATGTTTTACACTTGTTTTCTTCTAGCAGTTCGTTTATGCGTAGTTGTTCTTATATTCTTGTATTGTGATCGCTTAATCTTTTTCTGTTTATATCCTGGATTTCCTTTATGCATGATAAACTGTTAGAAAGGCTTGTATATTATGTATCTTCTAGTCCTCTAAGGACCTGATGATCTTTTCAGGTTTAGCCGAGTATTGAGCCAGGTGCACACGAGCAGGTTTGAGCCAGCATTGGACCATGGTACCACTACGGCTGAGGGTATCTAGATGATTAGCAGTTTGGACTCAGTTATTTCCTTTTCACGTTCTATTTTATTTTCATCTATTGGTAGTAGATTTGTGTCCACCAGACGTAACTGGAATTCTTGATGAACTTGATGCTTCATTTTATATTATCATTCTTTATTCAGTCTCATTTGAGTTGATTGTATCACATTTATGTGGATGGGATCTAGACTGCCATGTTAGTTCTATAGACTCTGTGACTTGTGTATATTAGACAACGTTCTACCGTCGACACTATGGCATAGGCTGGGCTTGGATACGCCTCGTATCCGATAAGCGGGTACGAGTTATGACACTTCGATAGAGTGTGGGTTGGAAATCAACCCAAAGCCTGGGGCTCTTTCAGTAACCAACATCATGGCACACAGTTGATGAAGTGCACGAACACGGACAGTTTACTAGGCACATCTCAGTCTTCTAAAGTACTTTACCACCAAAGCTTCTTCGAACGAGGAGATCGAAAACCAACAGAAAACCGTCTTGCCAAGACGGGGGATCAGTAGAGTCCATCTCCACAAGAAAATCTAAGTAAGACGAGAATAAACTCTCCCTACACTACTGCCATTTATAGGCAAGGACAACTCGTACTCATCCGCCAAGTGACAGTCACTTCAAATTTAATTCAATTAATTTACATTAATACCATTGCATCTGCCCCTTCACAAGAAAAGCTAAGTAAGACGAGAACAAACTCTCCCAACTACTGCTATTTGTATGCCTTTAATACCAATGAATCTGTCCCTTCAAATTTTGCCAAGTCAACACCATTCTCCGTGTACTGATGCGCCCAATTAACGGAGAATTGTAAAAAAAATTGATTATTAGAGCATCTCCAACCCTATTATGAGTTTGGAAAAAATGGTTGCCACGTAGGAATGACAAGCATTTTTCAAAAGTACTTCTCCAATGCAAATGTGAAATAAATTGTGAAGTTGACATGACAAGGAGAATGTGAAGTTAGTTGTCTAGATCTAGACAATGCAATTCAAAATGACTTTATGTCCACATCATCAATTATGAATAAAAATATATATAAAAAAAAGAAGAAGTGAAAAAGTTGTCTTGGAAGTTAAAAAAAAAGTAATTTTATTGTCTTCTCAAACTTTTGCATTAGAGAACATATTTTTATCTCATTGTCTTGTGTGAATGTCATCTTTCCACATAGGAAAGACATTGTCTTATGTCTCATGCCACATAAGATTCACAACACAAAACAAGACAATATGGTTGGAGATGCTCTTAAGTCAACGACGGTTCATTTGATTCCATTTGCTCTTTGTCGCTATCTCGCTTCCGTACTTTACAATTACGAAAATCGTGACCCAATTTTCTATAAGAAGACAAATTCTAGACTTCGGGATAGTCTGACTTACTTTAGGCTGGCTTGATTTCCCTTGAGAAGGCCTTCCTTTTATTGCTACCAGATTTGGCTATTTAAAGATTCATGCACTCCATGAACTGCATCACCTACCATTTTTTCTTCTTCACCAATATCGGTCACCATTTTTTTCAACTCCATCAGAACAGACGATATCAACTCTGTTTCCTTCTCTTTTGCTTGATTTTTTATAATAATATGTAAACAGATTAACTTGTTCATTAATACCACCATACCTTCTGCTCTCAATACTGTTTGGGTGGATGAATCTTCTTTCTGCGCCAGGTCCGGAGAGATAACTCTCTTTGCAATCCTTGAGCCAACGAGTTTTTATCAAGTTCTTTGGAATATCTCTTAATTAAAATCTCTTTATTGCTAAAAAAATATGCCTACAAGGAATCCCGTAGGTCTCCATCCAGAAGTAGTCACAGTTTATGATGTTGTCGGCCCGATCAAATGTAACCTTCCGGTTGATACTGTTTGGCGACATATACTTTTGGATAGTGCAAACTTCTGCCTCTCTTATGATGTGATGGTGGAGAACAGTATATGTATCAGAACGTGTAATTTCCTTCCTTACCTCTATAAATATCGTTTTAGTGTAAATTGTGGCAAATTTATCTTCTACTTCGGCCATGCTACTTGTTTCATAGCTGGTATTGAGAGTTTATCAGTGACATGCTTACTTATCTTGCCGTAACTTAAGGCCGCCAAACTGTGTTCACAATTTTGAAGGGCCTTCGATAGTGGCAGCTTCTCATTGAAAAAACTTTTCAGAAATACGTTCATAGATTCATATCTATTTGTTGCAGTAGAACCACCAAAATAATTTCCACGTAGGAATGTGTACGCCCATCGCTCATTCGTTATGTATAATGCAGTGGTCCACTCATTGTTCTCTATATTATAATTCCTTAGCATCTGCTGCTAACGATTTTCAAATTCTTCGACTAAATAGTACCGGTTTAGAAAACATGGACATTAACTAAAGTTTTAATATTGTAACAACAACATACTTCAAAGTAAAGTAGCAAGTGTGCGATGTACCTTTTAATCAGAAGACTCAATTCATTTGCAAAACCATCTCGGTGTACATGTTTGGCTGAATTGTTTAGGATATGCCGTGAGCACATTCGATGAACTACGCTGGGCATTAAATCCTTAATTGCTTTATTCATGGATCTGCAACCATCCGTGAGAACTGTCACTGATAATTTGCCATTCATACACTCTTGGAATTTTTTTAAAACCCAAGAATATGTCTCTGTAGTCTCATTATGGATCATTGCAAACCCAAATACACAAGTCATTGCATGATTGTTTGTACCCACTAGAACCACCAACGGCATTTGACTTCTATTTGTTTTATATATAGAATGAAATGCTAGTGAATCTCCAAATAATTCATAATCGAATCGACATGCACTGTCATCCCAAGAGAGATGGGTCAATCTGGAACCTTCGTCTACCTTGTACGCAAAGAAGAAATCTGGGTCAACGTCCTCCTTAGATTGAAGAAATGTAAGTGTTGTCATAGCATCAATATCGTCTAGTGCTCTACTATCTTTAACTAAAGTGTTGTATAAATTTTTTTCGTCCATCCAACATTATCCCAGCCACCTTTCTGGTGGACAAGTAAATTCCATATATCTCTAGTCCCCATCCTTGATTGCTTCATAAGCTTAGCTTGTTCCAATTCTGCGGGTGATATCTTACGATGGGATCTCAAAAAAAGGGTTCAAAATCATTCACCAGGTTATGGTTGTGATGTACTTGAAATTTTTTGACGACCCACAGCTTTGTAGAATTGGTGTACCCAATACAAAAATTGCTTTACAACCACTTCGGCTTTCACTTCTTGTCTCACGAACCCTGTTATGAGCTTCATTGTACTTCTTCTGTCTGAATCCCGCATTCGAACAACACCAACTACGGACCATCACCATTCTAGATTTATTTTTCTTTACTTCATTCTTTCTAATACTGAAACCAAATGCTTTTGAATATATCCGGTAGAATGTCTCTGCTTCTTCAATAGAATTGAACTGTAAGCCAACAAAATCTTCATCTAAGAGATCCCTTGGGTCTTTGTTAATGTTGGCAGACTACAATATTTTTTTTATCGTCGCTGCATCGAAATCCAATGGAGATTCACCATCGTCCCTAAGAACAGAATAAAACAAAATAAGTATGAGAAATCAATGTAAAAATATAATACATTTCTTAAATCCATTAGAAAGGGTGATACGAAATAACATTTCGTTGTTTGCGTTAATGTTGTCGTCATCGTTATGATGCATTCCTCCAATGTTTTCTTTCTCTTGTTCTTTATTGTCTCCTAAGTTAACAGCTTCTAAACTTTGCTCATTATCTAAATTATCTGACACTACTCTTGAAGCGAAGCTTTCTTCATCAACTAATTCTTCCATACGACGATTAGTTTCTCCATGTGACGTCGTTATTGAAGAAAATAGAGTGTGTTAGAAACCAACAGAAGAAACGAATGACAAGAAACAATACAAAAAGAAAGAGTAATGCTATTCGTACCTCCAAATTGTCCCTCTAATATATCCCTTCTTATGTGGCAGCTGATGTGGCATGTTAAATAATATTGTGTGTCATCGGACATGACCGATGATATGACAAATTTTAACCCAAAAAGGTAACTACCCAATTTTGTCCATATTAATTTAATATTAATATTAATGTTAATATAATGTTAATACTAATTAATGTTAATATTAATATTAATGTTAATGTTAATGTGGATATTAATATTATTGTTAATGTTAACGATAATATTAATATTAATGTTAATATTAATGTTAACATTAATTTTAATGTTAATTTTTATTTTTATTTTAAAATTTGCCACATCAGCTACCACATCAACATATCACGTCAGCTGCCACGTAAGGAGGGACAGTTTGAAGGTACAATTTGGAGGTACAAATAGCATTATTCTGAAAGAAACAACTTCCAACAAGGCAACAACACAACATTTTCATCTTCCTTGTACCTCCGCCACGTGGTCCTCTTCTGTTGGCTCATGAAAATACTTGAGTGATCCTAAAAGCAAGCATAATTTTAAAGAAACAACTTCCAACAACATAACTTTTTCGTCTTCTGCGTACATGTATTATTAAATTGTGTAGGATAACGCATGCAACAACATTTAATGCTACATTTACTGTTGTGTAATTATTTCTAATGATATGGTATTAGTGAACACAATATGTGAGAGAGAACCCAAGAGAGAGAGGAAGAGAGAGTGGGAGATGGGATAAAGAGAAAGGATCGAGCTCGACTAGATTTTATTTCAATAGCTCCTTTTACTAATAAATAGTTTTAAATTCACAACTGAAAAATAATTAAGTTAAAATTCAATTTTTGATTTTCATTACTAATAACTAGTTCTCACATACGAGTATAGACAAACACTAATCGAGCCCGAGCAACGTGACATCAGCTACGTTTCTAATACCGTGGCACTCCTGTTAATTTAAAATTTACAATATTATTGAAACTAATATTAATACTAAAATTTAAATTAGTTTTTGATTTAACATTTAAAGTTACATTTAAATTCACAACTTTAAACTAGTTAAATTTAAAATTCCATTCTTTTTTATTTAAAATGTACAATATTATTGGAACTACAAATAATATTAACATTTGCTAGTCCCGTAGTTTAAGTCGTATTTCACTGCTTGTTGCTTAAGTCTAGGCACCCAAAGAACTTGATTGTTCGAGTCGAACGCATGCACAACACGTTCCCTCGATGCAAGGCTTGATGTAGCCCTTGCTTGTCAAGTCGTTGCACGAACACGTAAGACAAGAGTTTTGTTGGGCTATCGAAGTCATAGCAAGCAATGTCCCCTGTTGTCTGCGGTTGTCAAGTCACTTAGTCCCACGATTATCATGCCCCGATTTTGTCGAATCAATAGTCGTACCCCGGGCGTGATGTCGTGCGAACCTAATTTGAGATCCCACAAGACATAGTCATAAGGTAATCTGAGACACGAGATCTAAGAGAATAAGCAGACAAATTGAATCACACATTAAGTAAAGGAAACTTTGATCTTTATTGATAATGAATATCATTTACAGACTCCAGTACAAGACTCATGCCGCACGGGCTACAACATAACTCAATTACAAAAGAGTGCTGATGAGATAGTCGTTTCATACATTGCACACATCCCTCAATATACAATAAAGTACTCTAGTGACCTGGAATGGAGGGACGCTGAGCCATCTTCCTTGGACAATTGAAAGTCTTCAAAAGTGGAGTTACGGTACAAGTCTTCGACGCACGGCCGAAGCTTTAAAATTACGAGCGTCGTCGAGCTAGTTGGTGCGTCCTTCCTGATTCATGGGACCCGTAAGAGCGAGGATCAGTACGATCACATGTACTGGCGAATGACTAATTAAAATCCAAGCTCTACATTTGATTCAAGCAGTTTTATAAACATGTTAGCTAGCTACTTATGTGATCTTTCTAACCATCCTGATCAATTAGCATGTCAACATGTTTCGAGGCAAGCATATAAATTTGTAAGCATTAAGCAGCTATCATATTCATTCCGTGTCATGTGCATTTGTTAAGCAGTAAAAGCGTATGAAGGCCACTGACAATGTCAAGCCATCACGGACTATAGCTGGGTTAGACGGCGACCCTTACACGGCGGGTAGCGAGCCCTGTGCGAAAGTTCATGAATAACCCATGCCGATGTAAGGCTGGCGCTTGTTATGCTCATTCCTCTCGGGCCGAATCGGTCCCTTGGCCTAGGCAACCGTTTGAGGAAACTACACCTTGTCGACAAGTTGTCCATTGACCGTTTTGTAGAGTCTTGAAATATGTTCCCTCTTTTCTAGCACCTTATCCTTTCTCTTTTATGTGTGAAACATAGCCTTTGTTTTGAACTTAGTCGATTTACTCACTTAGCCATATCGTTGTGTTAAACGTTAATCGATTCATTCATTGTTTTGCATAGGCTAAGTAAAATTGCATGAGGAAGCATGTTTTTTTTTTAATACCGGCAGTTTGATAGCAAGTGTTTCATGAAGAATCGTGCCACGATTTTCTTTGATTCTACACTATTATGACAAGCATTCATTTACTTCACATATTGATTTTGAAGTAGAGGGATGAGGCGAAGGAGGTCAGCCACTCGTCTTAGACTTGCTTCAAGCGAGCGAGTGGTTGGCTGCGCTGACGTCGCCTACGCGATCACCTGCAATCGCATAAGCAACTGATTAGAACACTGTGTAATTCAAGGAATTTCGATATGAATGCGAAGCTCAAAAACACAAGTCATAAAAACCCATCGAAAATATTCACAAAAAAATTCATTCACAAAAACCAAAGCCAAATCCAAATCAAGTGCGGCATAAAAATCAGAGCAACGGGAGGTCTCTCCCGACTCAGCCGCAGAGCCAATCCTTGAGGCGCAATCCGCTGAATATGGGACGTGGTTCCGAAGAAGCCATTCCATAACGTGGAATGGATCTTAATTCAATCGTTCCCGTTCGATCGACTTGGCTGATTCTGACCTATCGGTCCCGACCGAATCGATAGCGACAGTGTTCCTTTCTCACGCACCCCGTGGACGGAAATGGGGCACGATATAGGGATGGGGCACTATAACAATCTCAAAGCTCATCATATAAAGTAATACATGATGAATTTGAAATGAGAATGATGGGAGAACTATTCTTCTTTTTGGGTTTGCAAATCAAACGAGGCCCCGAAGGAACCTTCATCAATCAAGCCAAATATACAAAGGATCTCCTCAAATGCTTCGAACTTGACTCATCCAAATCAATGAGGACTCCTATGACAACAATAACAAAACTTGATAATGATGAAGATGGTATCTCGGTGGACATTCGTAAGTATCGAGGTATGATCGGGAGCTTACTCTATTTAACTGCTAGCCGACCCGATATTATGTTTAGTATTTGTATTTGTGCACGATACCAAGCAAATCTGAAAGAATCGCTCCTATATGCTGTAAAGCGTATTTTTGATATCTCAAAGGCACCATTAATGTGGGACTTTGGTATCCGAAATCTTTATCCTTTGAGCTTCTCGACTTCTTAGATGCAGATTTTATCGGATGTAAAATTGACCGAAAAAGCACTAGCGGCACATGTCAATTCCTTGGCAAATCCTTGGTATCGTGGTTTAGTAAGAAATAAAATTTTGTGGCTCTTTCAACCACTGAGGCCGAGTATATAGCGGCTGGCTGCTGCTGTACACAAATTCTTTGAATGTCACAAACACTTGTAGGTTATGGTATCTCTTCTACTTGCACTTCCATTAAATGTGATAATACTAGCTCTATAAATCTCATGAAAAATATGATTTGTCACTCACGCATGAAATACATTGAGATTAGATACCATTTTCTTCGTGACCATCAACAAAAGGGATATATTCGCCTTCATTCCTATCCTTCATTAAAAACCTATCTTTTCATCCCATTATTTCACATCCCTCCCTCTCTCTTCAAAACCCCCTCCATTTAATACCATCTCTCTTCTCCTCTCTTTCTAACCTCAACTCCTTCTTCTTCCTCCTTTCCACAATCCTTCACACCCTCTTCTTCCTCTTACTATCAACCTCTATGGCAAGTCTCAAAAGATCTCACTCCACCTACGTTTCCAATCCATTCAATCTGGTGCCCCTATCCAATGGCACCTTTGAACCCAATATCTTCAACTCCTCCATTGCTGCCGATGTGTGGTTCTATCACTTTGTAAACCATGATGTATACAAAGGAAAGGCTATAAATTGGAATGACTTCTCTGGCCATCTATCACATTTTGAGACTGCCGGCCTCTCCTCTCATCTGCCTCGGTAAGTGCCTGTCTATCCGACGGCGGTACGACTCTTTTGCTGCAACCTTATTCCTGATCTGGCTAACAACGCCATCGAGACCATGGTCAATGATCGGCATTTTTGCCTCATGGCTCGCGATATTGCGAAGATTTTCGAGATACCAAATCGCGGGGATGCTCTTCCGACCTTGGCCGGTCTCTAACTTACCGCCGAAGTCTCCTTCGATGAGTTCTGCGGCATTATCTGTAAGGGACCAAATCCTCCTGCCATTTCGGCCCTCTCGAAGTAGTTGGGGCCATTCTACTACGAGCTCCATCGGATTATCTACCACACTCTTTACCCCAAGTCCGGCAACGACGATGCTATCACCAATGACGCTCTAGTTTGTATGTATTATTTGTACTCGAAGAAGACTTGGTCATTCCCCAAAACTCTTCTCAATGCCTTCTACTTTGTCCTTTCTACAAGGAAACAATCACTTAACTATGGCACCCTCATCACCCTATTTCTTGAGGCCAAAGGCGTGGACCTCTCTCTACCAATCGGACGGTGTTCTTTCATTTCTTGCCATCTCCGGCTCTGCCCCTGCTGCCTCTGCGTCTCATGCTTCATCCTTCCATGCACCCCAGCCTACTTCTCCTGCAGCAGCGCCTTCTGTGCCTCCTCCATCTGGCCATTTTATGCCGCTGACCCAGCAGCATTTTGATATATATATGGCTCAGGCGGAGGAGCAGATGAGGGCCAATACCTGAGGCCTTGGGAATCTCATTCAGAGTCGCTTTTATGACCAAGCCTACTTCATCCAGCGGACTCTTTAGGACCGCAATATTTATCGTGATCTTAACCTTCAGGATCCTCAATTCCAAGGCTCCCGATTCTCTGACCCCATTGCTTACGAGTTCATGTACCCCGATGGTGTGGATCCCTTCGGTGCCTTTCACGAGACTCCGGGTGGTGAGGACGATGATCCAGCAGATTAGTAGCTGCGGTCTCCTTTTATGGATGGTAGAATTAAGAATTGGTGTCAGTATCTCGTGTGCGTCTTTTGAGGTCCTGCAGGGACCAGTGGTTATGTTTCAATGTCTTGTGTGGTCCTACGGGGACCATTTTATGTCTTGCTTTACTCTCGTTAGGGAGAGTTTATTTGTCTTTTTGTCTATGAACTATCAAGCATGTACTCTTCCAAATTTGACAATCAAATATATGCATGCTTGAGCTATCATGTTTTCTTGTTAAATACTTGATTTCCCATCTTGGATTAAGTGACAAAGGGGGAGAAAACGTATTGAGGGGGAGTAGTCTACCTAGGTTTCTAATATATTGGCGTGACAAAGGGGGAGAAAACGTACGATTGCTCCTACGAGAGCGGGGCGTAACAACCTAGGTTTCTAATATATTGGCGCTTCTGTTAATTTTAAATTTACAATATTATTGAAACTAATATTAATACTAAAATTTAAATTAGTTTTTAATTTGACATTTAAACATAGATTTAAATTCACAACTTAAAAGTAGTTAAAGTTAAAATTTTATTCTTTTTATTTACAATCTACAATATTATTGGAACTAGCATTAATATTAAATCTACAGTGGCATTTCTGTTAATTTAAAATTTATAATATAATTGAAACTAATATTAATACAGTGGTATTACCGTTATTTCCAAATAGTCTTTTCCTTGTTCGGTCACACCCCTCAATGAGCCGGTTATACCCCCGAAACGAGCGGCTTAAATAGCCTTTTCCAAAGAAAAGAACCCATCCGACTAGAGAGAAACAATGGAGAGAAGAAGAAGAGTCACAGTGTAGAGGAGAAAGAGCAAGATCAACAGCAGTGGATGGGCCGTCATCCCTATGGAGATTCTCTCGATGATACTGGTACTGTCGAGGATGTCGACGGACGAGGTGATGTGCAACGTGGTCCCAGTTTGCCGTCCGTGGTGGAAGGCGGTCAACGGTCCCTTAGAATATTCGTCCAACATGGACTTGGAACAGTGATGCCGGAGGACCCAGCAAACCACTAAGATTAGTTTGACCGTAAAGAAGCTCGTGGCTCGCAGTGGGGGATATCTACTGTCCTTCTCCGCGTACAAGCTCGATGAAGCAGCCTTCCTTTTTGCATGTTTAAGGCCTGTGCAAAATTTTATTTTGTCTTATTCTAATACTTTATTTTTTCTATTACAAAATTTTACGTATATTTTATTATTTTTTGTTGATATTTTCCCTTTTTTATAATACACTAGGAATTTTCTAAGGGGCTGCGCATTCCAAAGTGTGACGTCAGTGATGAAACTTTCGTGAGACACTTGGAGTTTCTTCCAGTGCTGGAAGAACTCGACATTAGCTACTGCCTCTATATCACGTCGACCGGAATATTTTCTACCGGCAAGTATTGCTACCGTCTGGTCAAGCTGAGAAGGAACATGCCCCCTCCATATTTCATGGTCAGGAACAGATTCGTGCTGAACACGTCGAACGAGACAGAGGGAAAGGCCGTGGCTGATTAGATACCGTATCTCGAGCACCTAGCGATGGGATCAAGCATGTTCAATGGAGACACGCTGCGATCTATCATATGCAACTGCAAGGGTCTTCGCGTGCATGACATACGTGGGTGCTTCAACGTGTACTTCAACGACGACCTCAGGAAAATTTATGATTTAATATAGACGTTTAAACGACCCTTTGATGATGTAATCCCAGGAGAACGTGGATACGAGATGTATAGTGATTTAGATCAATCAGTCCTGGGGTGAATGGTTCTTCTAACATTAGCTTGTATGCATTTCTTTCTATTTTTCATATTTACTAGTAAATGTACGTGTTTTGCACGTATAAAACGTATAATAAGAATTTTATCCAATTATAGTTAAATACGCTTCTAACTCATTTGGTTAAGGTGCAAGTTATTTTTTTTGTTTGGTTGAGTTCGATTCTCCATTTTGACAAAATTTTACTTTTTTTCAACAATTTTTTACATGATAAATTTTTTTAATTAAAATGGACTTTGATATAATGACAGCTAAGACGGCTCACTTTTGAGCCGTTTTGAAACCTCATTATATAGTGGAAGATATGATATCAGTATCTTAACATTAATACAACATCTCAGTGTAATCATATGCAAGAGATTTTGACATTTTCCCACACAGATTTTACCTTCTTCAAGATGAATTTTGGCGGTACAAATTCCACTCATATTTACGGTATCAATGCCATTTACCATAATTAATGGTGATCGATAGACATTTATACAAGAAGAGTGGTCCGGGGGAGATACGAAAAAATTGGTTTCTTTTTCATAATCCTTTAAAATCTATTTAAACAGCCAAACAGCAAAACTATTTATCTTCACCAGCCTTCAAAACCAATTTATATAGATTCAAAACAAAACTAAACAACCAAGCTATTTAAAATTCACGACCCTTCAGAACAGTCTCAAAATGGAGAAGAGAAAAACCTATATTTACGGATGGCCAACATCATCAAGAAGATCCTAGCCATGGTTTTGGTACTAGCGGAGATGTCGTCCGAGGAGGTCGTCCGCTTGTCTTTCGTATGCCGGTCGTGGTGGAAGGTGCTCTACTGTCCATGCTTCTGGTCGGACGTCAAGTCGACCCAGTGGTGTCGCAGGGTTAACCTAACCTCGAAAATTGACGAGGCAATGAACATGCTAGTGGTGCACAGTAAGGGAAAAGAAAAGGACTCAAAATTAGTTTAGATTAATCATACTGGTAATTTCTTGGTGTATTAGAACAAATTAAATTTGATTATAATTAGATTTTTTAATTTTTATAATATTAGGTTGTTAATTTGATTTGCATTACATTAAATCTTTACATAGATCGGAGAATGGCCATTCTCCATGTTAGAAGAACGGAGAATGGCCTTTCCTAAATGTACCATTCTTCGTCCTAAATGTACCATTCTCTGTGTTAGAAGAACGGAGAATGGCCATTCCTAAATGTACCATTCCCTGTCCTAAATGTACCATTCTCCATGTTAGAAGAATGGAGAATGGTCATTCTCCGTGTTAGAAGCACGAAGAATGGCCATTACCCATCCCAAATTGTTCCATACTAAGTTAAAAGCATATAATAGCACCCCAAAAATGTTAACAATAGAAAAAATCTACAGAACCCACACACCAGACTCGAACCTAGGCCTTCCATGTAAAAGCCAAACAGCACAACCAACTAAGCTTGGAATAAGAAGAGTCACTGGAGGTCATTGAATATCCCCAACTTCCAATAAGGAATAAGAAATTGAATATCCCCAACTTCCAATAAGGAATAAGAAGAGTCATTTAGGAACGTGTATATATATACATAGGGGTCACCATTCATTTGAGTAGGTGGCACATTTAACATGGCTCCAAAAAGATCATCTGGTTGGGAACTATGGACAGAGTCTTCTTTCCGTCGTCGTCGAGCCTCTCCGCATGGAGCACCCTCTGCGCCGCCTCCGGCCCATGACTGGCTAGCAGAGGTTGCGGACTTCCTGACCTCCTACGGGTTGTCACTGGAGGTCATCGTTCGACCTCTTGATCTGGCGCCCAACTTTGACCTGTTGTCGATCACTCCGGAGGAACGGGATTCTCTGGAGAGGATGGAAGGGTTTTGCCGCCTGTGCCATAGGACGGGTGTGCGCACCCTGCAGGACTTTGTGGAGATCCTCCGCGAGGCTAGTAAGGGGTTTACGTAGACCTCTTATTTTTCTATTTGTTAGTTTTGTACAGTTTTTTTCCTCCTCTTGTATCCTTCGTCGGAGAATGTTCCGACGAAGAAGCTGGGATTTAATGCAATATAATATTTTGTTAACTCAATTTGGTTTCGGCTGCAAGCGACTAACTATTTTATCTATTTTTCAATTAACAAATCTTGTTACGTCAAATCCATATATCAGCGACGATATCCCCATCAATGACTTGTTACGTCATAGAATTGATTATGCTTCCAGCGTCAAGTTCTTGCCGTCAAATCCATCTTAAATATGATTACAAAGTAAACTAGAGGACAACTTTGAGTGTTTTAATTTTACTTTTTTCAAGTACATAGTCTTGTTACCAAGTCGTCAAACAGGAAGAATTCGGGATGGCAAAAATACGAATATAGATCGGCTCAATGCAAAAAAAATACGTTCAAAAATTTAATCAAATATTCGAAATATGAAAATATTGAGATTAGAAACTTCACATTCTTAAATATGTTGTCAAATTTTGTTAATTAAACATGTTTTCACCATGTTTTTTGTGCCAAATTTTTCAATAATTTATACGGAACACGTTTAAAACTTCACATGCTTAAAGTTTATGTAGTGATTTCACGTGGATATATACTAGTAATAATAGTAATAAATTTAATTTTGGAAAGTAGTTTTTAAAATTAGGGTCTCAAAATCCCAAAGGTTTAAGAAGTAATTTCACGTGGATATATACTAGTAATAATAGTAATAAATTTAATTTTGGAAAGTAGTTTTTCAAATTTAATAGTAATAAATTCGACCATCTTATACTAGTAATAATAGTAATAAATTAGGAAATGTTTGGTTTACAACCAAACTTTTACAACCTTCTCACAACTTACACCCATTTCTTGACATGTGGGCCAGGCTACCACCTGGCCCACATGTCAGGAAATGGATGAGTGGTTGTAAGAAGGTTGTAAATGTTTGGTTGTAACTGTAGCATTGCTCTAATAAATTTAAAAGTAATAAATTTAATTTAAGACTCAAAATTATTCTAATTTTTTTTACTTCTCAAGGTCATATAATACGGTCGAATTTTCCCTCTTCTTCTCTCAAACCCTCTTCCTTCTCCTAAGACCCTCTCTAAAAACCTCTTCTTATCAAAATGTTGTCGAAGAAACAACGACCATCTCCGAAGGAGAAAAATCCACAAAGGAATGCGTTATAGGCCCGAAGGGCAGAACTTGCAAGGGCAACGAAAGCCAAGATTATGGTCGCTAGGGCAGAGGTTGAAAGGGCAGAGGCGGAAACAGCGGTGGTGGCAGCGACGACGAAAGCGGCGGCGGCAGCCAAGCCACCTGTAAAAAAGGCTAAAAAACTCATTGCTCGACAAAGACCAGAAAATCTATCTTCGATACAGAGTCGTCGGAAGACTCAACTTATGAAGATCTAAGGCATACTCAAGCGAAGGCTAAGGTGGCAATGGATACAGAGTCATCAGCGTACTCTGAGAATTTTGAATCCTCAACAGAAGAGGAAAATGAAGAGGAAGAGCAATCATCAAATAAGTCCCAGGATGGAGAGGAGGTAAAAAAATTTAAAGACTCTAAATATAAGATGATTTACAATAAATATTTCAAGAAAAAAGGCTGTTATGCCCGAAAGATCAATTAAGATGGATGATATCGAAGACGAAGCTTTCCTGGATATATTAAAATTTTATCAATTGGAGAAACTGAACAAATCCTATCTTGAAAAAATCTTCCAAACAATAGTAAGAGAATTTTACTCAAATCTTCCGGGTGAAATTAAAGAAAAAGAAGAGGATCAACAACTGGTATTTTTGACAGGGAAACTGATTAGGGTAAATGCTGCTGTCATCAACGAATTTTATGGATTTGATCCAGTTCCTGAGTTTGATATGAAAGATATTGATAATATTTCCATGAGGGATGCAATTCATAAGATTACAGGTGTATCAGTGGGTGCCAAGACTCCTCAAAATGTATACAAATATTAGTTAAAAACTTTGTATAAATTGTTGCATGTCTACGTATCTCAAACACTCAACCCTACTGGACATGAGTTTTCTATCCATCCCGAGAGAGTAAAATTTATTTATTATATGGGAAAGAAAAAAGGATGGATATAGGTTCTTACATGTTCAGTAGAATGATGCATCTCGTTGGAAAAATAACTGCAAGGACAGCTCTCCCTTTCGGAGGATTTGTATGCTCAATGGCTACTAAACCTTCTGTCCCAAGCCTTGCAGGAGATGTTTATATTAAAAACAAAGGCCCTATGGAAAAACTAACCTTCACTCGAATGTTTAGAAAATGGACAGCAGCTGCAAGCAAACCATCAACATCTGGAAAACCATCAACTTATGGAATCAAAAACACTAAGGACAGGGTTGATGATCTATACAATTTTGTTGCTGCAAACTTTGAGAATGTCTTCAAAGAGATGAAGGCCATATTCGACAACCAGAAATTGATTCTGGATAAGATTAACCAGAAAGAGGTTGAATTTGCTGACCAAGAATAAGATTTCCTTTCCCTCGTGAAGAAGGTAAATGGGACTAGCCCAAACTCTTATGTAAAAATACATACTGTACACATTGACAGTCTAATGCTAGCCCTCACTTTGATACTTCTTTTTATATTTCTGGATATCATTTCTACATATACAGCGAGTCCATACTGACTATAATTTTTCTTATTCCGTCCCTCAAGGTGTAGGTGAAGGATATTTTGAGGAAGAAAAAAAAAGAAAGAAGAAAAAGAAGATGGAGATGGAGATGAAGATTCATCTTTTGAGTTTTGAAGGTTTTATTTCAATTTGGAAGTAATATTTGAATTGTAATTTGCTTCTGAATATTTGGTGGTCTTGGCGGTCAAATTAAATTTTGTGTTTGAAATATTGTAAGACTAAACTTTTTGCTTGTACTAAGTGCATAGTTCGTAATTTGTTTGGAAAATGTAATATGGTCTTGAATTTAGAGTAGGTCTAGTATTTATTTGGATTATTGTATTGTGAATTATGCAGGTTCTATGTTGAATTACTAACGTAGATTGGGCAGATTACTGTAACATAAATTATGCAGTTTATTGGACTTGGAATGAAGTATACTTAATTTGATTATGATTTTTGGTTGAAGCGTTTATTTGATTTACAGTTGGCCTTCACAGACGATATTGATCTTTTGGTGTATTCCTTTGATTTGCAGATGCCCTTCACAGGTTTCATGAGTCCTGGGTGCATTCCTAGGGTTTACAGACAACCTCATTACGGATGCATTCCTGGGATTACTAAAACTTTATTTGATTGTAATGTGTTTTGCTTTCTGTAAATAATCAGTACATCGATGCCATCAGTATGAATTCGATGCCAGTATAATGCATAATGTAATCCTATCCGTTCATCCCTTGTTATTGCTGAAGCAAAGTATGTAATGTAAGAAAAATTCTCTTGGATAGTAGGTTAATTATATTCAAACACTCGCAAGAAATTTTGTGCAGCAATACAGTGGAAGCCTGATAAAATAATATTAAGATTTTCTTGAACATAATTTAATATTAAATAAATATTCTTTGCTAAATAATATTAAAAATACTGTAAATATTTGGTGAAAAAAATATGAAATACTTGAACATTTTTCGTCCTAAATGTACCATACTTTGTTAAAAGCTTAGAGAGTGTCCATTCTCCGTGTTAAAAGCATGGAGAAGGGCCATTCTCCATGTTAAAAGCACGGAGAAGGGCCATTCTCCGTGTTAAAAGAACGGAGAATGGCCATTCTCCATTTTAAAAGCAGGAAGAATAGTCATTCTCTATGTTAAAAGAACGGAGAATGGCCATTCTTCGTGTTAAAAGCAAGGAAAATGGCCATTCTCCGTGTTAAAAGCAAGGAGAATGGCCATTCTCCGTCCAAAATGTACGATACTTTGTTAACGTAAAAATTCTAATATACTTTGGTAAATGATATATTTTTTAAAAATACTGTAAATATTAGAAAGATGGTTAATATGACAAAATATTGAACATTCTTCGTCCTAAATGTACCATACTTTGTTAAAAGCACAGAGAGTGGCCATTCTCCGTGTCAAAAGCACGGAGAAGGGTCATTCTCCATGTTAAAAGCAGGGAGAATGACCATTCTCCACGTTAAAAGAACGGAGAATGACCATTCTCCGTGTTAAAAGCAAGGAGAATGTCCATTCTCCGTCCAAAATGTACCATACTTTGTTAACATAAAAATTCGAATATACTTTGATAAATGATATTTTTTACAAAATACTTTAAATATTAGAAAGATGGTTAATATGACAAAATGTCACAATACAAAAAAAATATTCTCTTCAAAAATATTATCATTAGAAAAGTAAAAAATATTTCGACCGATCAATGCAGATTTTTTTTTAAAAAATATGTGAGCAGATGATCCGCCCGACCTCAGAAGCAGGTTTCCTCAGTTCACCACCACCACCATGACATGTAGTTTTATTAACAAAATATTAAATTGTTAGATGAAAAATAAAATTTTTGACAATGGCATGGACAGTAAAATTAGAGCGGCGCCGCTGGTACTTCTCCTTGTTCGAGGAGGTCTCGACGACGTCCGACGCGAAAAGGACCGATTTTTATTTCCTTCTTCATCTCGTTTCTCTTTCCACCACCACCACCAATACCACCACCACCACGACCTGTAACCAAAAAAAATTACAAAATTTATACGTTGATGTACAAAATATTAAATTGGATGGACGAAAGAGAGAGTAAATATGAGTTAATTTAGGGTGTTCATTGAAACAATTAAAGTAAAGAATGACCTGCTAAAGCAAGTTACCAAGAGACTTCTATTGATGTATTAGGCACAAAATACCGAAGCCTATACTGGTATACGCGCCAAGCGCGAGAAGACAACAAAAATAAAAGGAGGCTGCAAGCACAAAAGGATGTCTAAAATGGCACGTCGCCATCGCGGCGACATGCCTAAGCGGCAGTGGAGGTGAAAGCCTCCCAAAAGCTAGGCGGGGAGTGACGGCAGCGCCTAGCCGCTTTACGCACTTGTCTGGCGGCCTCCCTGATAAGTAGGTCTAAATTGTATTGGCGATCTTTATATCTCCATTTGTTCCAATTTTTCCACAGAACCCAAATATCGGCGGTCACGACGATCTGAAGACCATGAGACCTGCTCCAGTGGACCAGGAGATCGTTGAGGCCACCCGACTGGTGGTCCTGCCGGAATTTGGAGGATAGGAACGTCCACAACTGTGTTGTGAGGTCGCCGGTGAGAAGAATGTTCTCCGTAATTTCAGCCTGGTGAGATGAGCAACAGTGGCATCACGATGCCAGGCTGAAGTCGAAGGATGTTATGATGTCGTTGGTTGGGAATTTTTGCCTATGGGCTCTCTATATCAAAATAGACCATTTGATAGGGATGTATGTCTGCCAGAACGGAGCAGTATAAGAGGCCGGGGTACCAATGCCTCTAGCCACAATCCTAGCCGACGCTAAGGAGAAGGTACCGCCGTGGTTGGGCGACCACCACAAAGTATCCTGGGTATCTACGATCCTTAAGTCCTCAGTAGGGATGGCGTTGATCGCCTCTGCGCCAAGTCGAGTGCGAACCCTGTCCCATCACCAACCTGCGGCAGTATCCCATAGCTTCCAGATTTTACGAGGATGTAAGTGAGTCCGAGACTGCTGGACCACCTCGTCTCCAATCCAACGTTCGTGGAACATTGACGCGCGGCCGTCTCCGAGCTTGAGTCGGATGAGAGGTTCAGCGAGGCTCCGGCCATGTAGGATACGCCTCCAAGAAGCTGAAGATCTGGAGTTGGCGACAGCAGTCACGGGGTGAGAGTGTCTGAAATATCTAGCCATCATGAACCTAGTCCAAAGTGACTTATCCGATCTCAGCTTCCACCAAAGTTTTATCGAACAAGAGTCGATAATATGGGTTAGTCTGCAGAATCCTAGACCTCCCACCTCGGTTGGTTTGGCCATGGAATCCCAACTAGCCCAGTGGTGTTTATCCTTTCCGCGGGAGTGACCCCAGAAGAAGTTTGCAAATAGGGCTTCAATTGAGTAAAGGAGTTTTTTTCGGAGGGGTACAAACGGCCTGGGTGTATATGGGGATGGAGGAAAGGACATGCTTGATCAGAATCAACTTGACACACGGGAATAAGGTCGCGTTGTGCCATCCCTCGATTTTTGATCTGATTTTGCTCACCAGATTTGCGAAGATTCCTGTATTAGACTTGCCATAAACCAATGGGCAACCCAAGTAAGAGAACGAAGGATAAGCAGTCGAAAAAGAAGTCAGGGTGGAGTACATCGCCGAGTTAGTCCTATCTGCTTTGTGGTGAGTGTAGATGACGCTTTTGGATGCGCTGGCCCGAGCATCTAGCATATTTCTCTAGCGTGGTGTGAACCACCTCAACGGATCCGAAATCTCCAGCCGAGAAAATAAGAAAATCATCAGCATATGCCAGATGCGTGATCAGCGGGCAACCGGTAGTAGAGTGGAAGTGATGGAATCTGGGAGTATTAGCCATGCTTTTGAGATTTCTGCTGAGAGCTTCTGCCGCAATAATGAAGATGGTAGGGGATAGCGGATCACCTTGTCTAACCCCACGGCTGGCAGTAAAAAAACCTATAGCCTGAACGTTAATGACTGTAGAGAACCATGAGTTGCTGACAGAGCGAAAAATGATGTCGATCCAAGATTCAGAAAAACTGAAAGCCCTAAAAACCCAAATCATGAATTGCCAATCCAGGTGGTCGTATGCTTTCTCCATGTCAAGTTTAATGGCAACATTACCCCCTCTGGATGGGAATTTCATACATGTTATCATTTTTTGAGCGAGGAGGATGTTGTCAATGATGTTCCGGCCTGGGACAAAACCACTTTGCTCTTCGGAGATAATCTTTGGAAGAAGAGTGGACATGCGTTTGTTGATTATCTTTGAAATGATTTTGTTGGTGACAGTGCACAGGCCGGTTGGTCTAAAGTCTTTGAAGGTCTCCGGGTTATCTTTTTTGGGTATGAGGGTAAGGTTCGCACTGGAGATGGCTTTAGTGTAGGTAGCCCCTTGAAAGAAAGCGATGGCGGCCTCGAGAAAGTCATCAGCGATCAGATCCCAGCACGATCTGAAGAAAACATCCGAGAACCCATCCAGCCCGGGAGCATTATTTTTATCGTGTTCCCAGACAGCGTTCTTGAGTTCCTCGGAAGATGGAGGGGTGAGGAGTAGCTCATTATCCCCATCAAAGATCAAATTGGGGATTTTAGCCAGGAACTCATCCTTTGTGATGGCTTCTTTGGAGAATAATTTGAAGTAGAAGTCGGTGGCCTCCTCTTGAATGCGGGTCTGATCATCTAACCGGTTACCGTTCATGTCGCTGATTTGGTGAAGATAGAGCTTATGCCTGCGACCCTTGACACAAGAGTAAAAATAGCTCGAATTGCGGTCTCCCTCCGAGTTCCATTTTAATCTAGCCTTCTGCTTCCTGAATTCCGTCTCCACCTTCAGACGAAACTTGAGAATGGTTGTGGCCAAGTTGAGTGCGGACCGGGCCTGCAGGGATCTGTCCATGGCAAACTGGATCTCGGCCCTGTTTACGTCATCCTCCGCCGTTCTGACCGCTTAGAATATGTTACCGAATGCGGACTTTCTCCACGAAGCGAGGGCCTTCCTGGTTGCTTTGAGTCTGACGGCAATCCAGGTGAGAGGTTCCGGGTCATCCTTCAAGACCCACGCCGACGCGATGATATTTCTGAAATACGGGTGATGCCTCCAGAAGTCCAGGAACCGAAAGGCTTTTTTGATAGGGTTATTACTGCTACTGAGCTCAATCAGAAGGGAAGAATGATCTGATTCAGTGGAGTTAAGGTGTGATAGTTTAGTGATGAGACCCATGTCGTTCCACCAAATATTGGTCAAAGCACGATCTAGGCGCGAGTATTGTCTTCTGGCCCCTTCCTGCATGTTGCACCAAGTGAAAGCATTGCCGATAAATGGAAGAGGGCTGAGATGGGCGTTAAAGATGAAGTTGTTGAAATCATTCATGGCCTGCTGTGGTTGTGGATGACCTCCAGACTTCTTTTCTCGGTAAGAGATAGTATTGAAGTCGTCAATGCACAACCACGGGAGGTTGTTGTTCTGAGGGTACGTCTCCAGCAACGAGTTCCAAAGGATCCTGTGCTTCGGAAGGTCACAACTTTCGTGAACAGCAGAGTGGAGGGAGCGAGTAGTGAGAAGCGGATGTTCCACCCAGCAGGAGAGCGCTTGTCTAGTATCCTGTACGATGCCGAATCTGATATCAGCAGCGAATAGGTCCATATGTCGTTACAGCCGTAGGCCGCAGCCTGAAATCCAAGCTGGAGTTGGATGGCATTAATTCTTTTTGTAGGAATTTTTGGTTCAATAATGACTAAAATGTCAATCTTATGCATCTTCTTGAGGCTAATGATTCTATTTAGTGTCGGTTTATTGGCCAGTCCTCGAACGTTCTACGAGAGGATGTTAAGCATTGGAGGGAGGAGATAGAGGGTGGTTGGTGAGTTTTGCAGCGGCCCTCGTGGTCATGGCCGACGTCAGCTCTGTGTTGTGTTTTTTCTTCTTATTGTGTAGGTTTTTAGGGGCACTCTGAGTGGGATTGGGGGCTTTCCCTTCTGAGGCATGCGGGCTTAGATAACGGATGTCCGAGATCTCCAACAGCACGGAGGGGTCTGCTGGGTCTGTTTCTGCCAGGGCACTCAGTGGGTTATTTGGATCCAGGAAACCCGTGTCCTTCGCTTGGAGGAATCTGTCCGACTTGGCGAAGTCAAAGCTATGGGCTTCGCCGACGATGTTGGTATTGTGAACGGCTATATCTGAGGAGGTTTGCCCTGGGGAGCTAATAAGCGCTGGAGGTTCCTCCTCCGTACTTGCCTGGAGATTATCAATATTCTGGTCGTGGGCAACCTCAGAGCTCGAACCTGGGGATAAGGGGCATTCCTGAGTGATCTCTGTTGGGATGGATGCGAGGATAGTGAATGGATTATCGAAGATTATATTTGAGGGGTTATAGGGGATGATGGCTCCGTCCTGTGGTCAAATCGGACAGGGGGGGTGGCGGGCTGCTGTTGTTGGAGGAAGTATGGAGATTGGGTTGTTGACGGGTTGGGGATGTGGGAGCAGTGGGAGTTTCCTTCATACTTTTTGATTTACGGTTGCCCGCCTTCATCAGCTCTGGATGAGCGCGAAAACAGTACTGAAAGGCGTGTCCCCTCATTTGGCAGTATTTGCAAAATAGGATGTTGTTGTCATAGACAAGCGTCTGGTGGTGTGTACGATCCCCTAACTCGAGCTAAATCTGTGTGGGTGGTTCGTTTGCAAGGTCGAGTTCGACACAGAACTTGGCGTAGTTGCCTTTGAGAGGTTTCTTGTTTCTTCGGCTATCGCCACCAGCATCTCGAAAGAGCTGGCGATACGTTTCAGCGCAGCCGACGTGAAGCAAACCAGAAAAAGGTTGGGTAAGGTGATCCATGCCGCAACGATCATTGAATCAACTTTGGTGCTAAAGTCCGGAGACCATTTGACGATTTTTACGATCTGGGATGTAATTCTGGTGGAACCTTTAGCCCAGACCTTAGCGAAGTCGGAAGAGGATGAGAGGTGTAGGTATAGGTGTTTGGGGTCTAGCGGAGTGACCCGGTAAGCTGCAGAGAGGCCCCATCCTGTAATAGCCTCCTTGACTATCGCGATTTTATGGCACCCTGTAGAAAAGTTTAGAACAAAGGTCTTCGCAAAAGAGGAGGATAGCGAAGTGATTTCTGCTGAAGAGAATGGAATGTGGATGCCTTGACCGTCGGTGGGAGTTTGGAATTCCACATCCGGGAGATATATCTCTCGCGCTGGGGGATCAATCTGTCTAGCTCGGTCAGGCCGGAGAGCCGCAACATAGGAAGTAGCAGTAGGCATAGCCGTGGGGACGCTGGTGGGAAGAATCTGGTATCCGCGACTGATGCATAAAAATAGGGCATTGTGGCGATGAGGCCTGGCGGTGTCTCTGTACCGCCGTCGGCAGCTGAGAGGGTGCATGCGCCGGGCGCAAGGGGCATCCCTCCCGCTGGCTGTGGTCCAGGGATGGATGAGGAAGAGGGCGGGACAAAGCTCCATAGAAGATGGTTAGGCGCAGGCCCCTGGGCGGCCGGAGGAAGCGGCAGACCCGAAGGAAGAGCAGGCGCACGTCTCAAAGAGGAGGGGGAGGACGCATGGCCTGCGGACGAGGGCAGAAGTCTGGGCGGAGAGGAGACGGGCACATTGCCTGTGGATGAGGGCGCAAGGCCAGCGATGGCAAGGAGGGCGCATGTCTCGGGGAGACCGCGTCCGCAAGTCCCAGGATGTGCCGGACCAGAGGGACCCGGAGGAAAAGTCCCCCCCTCCGGCACCGGTGTAGGCGGGCAGCCCACTGCTGTCCCTTGCACAACGATGGTAGCCGGGGGCTCAACTGTGCCATCGACCGGCAGCCACTGTAGCGGGGAGGCTACGCTCGGGGTGGTGAGCAGGCCGGGAGCCTGATCGGGGTTCTATCAAAGTTTCAGGGCGATACCGAGCCAGGAGAGACCGACAAGGGCCAATCGCGCCCTAGTCCAAGCCGGAGCGGGGCGACGGGGACGTCGTCGGGGCGGACGAGGGAGAACGGGGTGACTGGGGGACGACAGAGCAGGGGAACCCCACCGCCATCTGCGTCTGGGACCCTTACGGAGCTTGCCTTTGGTCCCAAGCGCCGGCGGCGGGCAGCCCGGAGTGGCTCCAGAAGCTGGAGATCGAGGAGAAAAGCACGGCATCGGAAGAATATGGGGAGCCGACATCGGGTGACAGGAACCCAGGGAAAGTACATCATCGTTGACTGTACCAGAAGCAGAAAAGGTCACGTGGCCCGGGTGACTACGACCGCAAACTGCGCCCCAGGACACGTGGCCTGGGGGACCACGGCCGTCGATTGCGCCCGAGTGTCCAGCTCCCGCACCATGCAGAGCGCCAGCAGCTGGCGAAGACATGAGGCCGAGGGCCCACTGCCGTGGACTGCGCCAGAGGGCGCGGCTCCCGAGAAGAGTGCTAGACCCGGGAAAGGCTCACATCCCTGGAGTGCGCCAGGGGGGACAGTACCCACGGAGCCTACAACAGAGTGTACGGTGCCCAACGTAAAAGCGGGACCCAGGAAAGGCTCGCCGCCATTGACTGCGCTAAACGCAGAAGAGACCACGAGGCCCGGGGGGCCACCAGTGGAGGCATGAATTATCCCATTAACAAGCGAAAGTACGTGGCCGAGGAGAGTGCGGGGTCCACCTCCCTAGACTGCGCCGGGGTGCACATCTCCCAAAGAGAGTACGGGACCGTCGGGAGGCGCACGTCGCTGAACTACTCCCGGGGGTGCGGCTCCCGAAGAGAGTGCGCGACCCTGTGGAGGCGCACGATGCTGAACTATGCCCGGGGGCACTGCTCCCAAAGAGAGCACACAACCTGAGGTATCCCAGCCCAATTCTTCTGATCCAGGCAGAAAAAGGACGGGGTCCACGTCCTGCTAGGCTGTGCGAGCTGCCGATGTGGAACCTGAGGCAGCGCGCCCTCCGCTGCAGGAGAACGGACGAGGTCGGGGGGCCGGCGATGGCTCAACGAAGGGCGGCAGCTCTGGTCGGCCAAAGCCACCCTGCTGAAGGGTAACACCAAGATATCCACCGTCAGAGTATAAGACATCCGCAGCCGCCGCAGACACGAAGAGGGGGGAGAGGCCGCAGTGGGCTGCAAGAGGGAAGGGCCGAGCGTCTGATCCGTGGACCACCAAAAAAAGAGGAGGATGGAAACTAACATGGAGGCGAGGAGGGGGGGAGACGGGGGAAGCGATCGGGGGGCAGGCGGAGGCGCCGTCGGGCGCCGGGCGAGAGCAACCAAACTTCAAGGGGGGCCGATCGCCCAGAGGCGCCCGCAGGAGCAACCCAGAGCTCATCGAATATATATATTTATATATATATATATATATATATATATATATAAAATATATATATATATATATATATATATATATATATATATATATATATATATATATATATTCTACTATATAATAAGAAAACTTAGATGGTGAAACTTTTGAATTCCGAAAATACCCTTACATACTTATACTAATTAAAAATAGTTCATTAATTTTAATAAGGACAACTTAGTAATTAGGAAGACTACCCTTTGTTCTTCCTAAAGAATCTTCCTAAATTAATTAAGAAATGTTAAAATACGTGCAAGGCACGTGCACATATGCTAGTATATATATATTCCAAACTCTTCACTAAAGAGGATGTAGTCAAGGACGAGCTCTTCCAATATATATATATATATATATATATATATATATATATATATATATATATATATATATTCCAAACTCTTCACTAAAGAGGACGTAGTCAAGGACGAGCTCTTCCTGGCTAAGGTCCCTCCTTTAATCGAAGATCAGGATAACGAACGTCTATTAACCCCTCCTTCCGCGAATGATGTTAGGAAGGCGGTCTGGGAACTCGACGAACACAGCGCCCCAGGCCTAGACGGTTTCTCGGGGGTTTTTCAGATCGTGTTGGAACATCGTTCAGAACGAAATCATCGTAGCGGCTACTGCTTTCTTTCAAGGAGCATGCTATCCTAAAGCTATATCCAGGGCCAACCTCATCTTAATCTCCAGAAAAGAGACCTTCAAAGACTTCAGACCTATCAGCTTATGCACTTTCACCAATAAAATCATATCTAAAATTATCGCCTCCCGTATGGCCCACATCCTCCCCAAGATTATATCCGAGGGTCAAAGTAGTTTTGTCTCGGGCCGGAACATCACTGACAGCATCCTTCTGGCCTAGGAGATGATTACCTGCATGAAATTCCCATCCAGGGGAGGGAACATCGCCATCAAGCTTGATATGGAGAAGGCCTACGATCGACTGGACTGGCAATTCATGATTTGGGTGCTCAGGGCCTTCGGGTTCTCCGAAAACTGGATTGACATCATATACAGATCCATCAGCAACTCTTGGTTCTCCACAGTCATCAACGGCCAGGCGGACGGTTTGTTCACATCTAGCCGCGGTGTTTGGCAGGAGGATCCCCTTTCTTTCACCATCTTCATCATCACAACAGAAGCTCTCAGCAGAAATCTCAATGGCATGGTAGACATTTCCAGATTCCAGCACTTCCATACCACCGCAGGATGCCCGCTTATCACCCACCTGGCCTACGCAGACGACATGCTTATATTCTCCTCAGGCGACGTAGGCTCTGTGGAGGTGGTTAGCAAAGTCTTGGATAATTACACAAGATGTTCCGGTCAACGGATCAACCGGGGAAAGAATGTCATTTATACCCACCATAAAGCCGACAGGAGCCACTTGGCCACTCTCACCGAACTCACCTCCATCACCACAGCTCACCCACCTTTCACATACCTGGGTTACCCTCTGCTCTATGGTAGGAATAACTCGACCATCTACGTCGGACTCGTCAGCAAGACCCAGAAGAAGATCGAGGGTTGGCACAACGCTACTCTATCCCCGGGCGGCAAGTTGATCCTGATCAAGCACGTTCTGTCCTCCATCCCCATGTACACCCTGACAGTTTGCTCCCCGCCCCAGAAAGTCCTATCCTTCCTGGAGGCCCTTTTTGTCACGCCCCGCTCCCGTAGGAGCGATCGTCCTCGCTAAGGCGTGATGCCGCACGAACCTAGATTGCGCTCGTGCAAGACGGGTTCCATAATGGCCGATTTCAGTAGCTGCGACGAGGTCGTCGCACAGAAGTCCCTAGTAAAGACATTGAATAATAGCAGCGGAATTTAGAACAAAACACAAGTTATACAAAGAAGCTCTTTATTGATATTAAAACAACGGTTACATTGGGGGCGCAAGGCCAAGATTACAAGTCTCTCATGCTCACATTACAAGTCACTCAGCTCTCAATATATTTGCCGATCCAGCGGAAGCTTCGGAAGGCGATGTCCATACATTATGTCCCGTATAAGTCTTGACTTCACGCGGTCGCACGCTTTGAATCGCCAAGGAACTCCGTGCCTCGACGCCTCCAAAAGAGCTCCGTGCCACGAGCTTCTACCTATGCCTGCACATGAAACACTATGTGGGTGTCAGTACTCAACTGTACTGGTGGAGTGAGCTCCTCGCCCACCCATACAAAACTAACACGTTTACTTTACTTTGTGCAACATAGTCCCCTTTTGTATTATCTTTCTACTCTTGCCTTAGGATCAGTTTTACGACCGATGCCTTGCCTATTTGTGTCTTTAGACCATCCCATACTTGCAACAACAATGTCGACTCAAACAACGTTAACCTATCAAGTCGTGCTTGCCTTTCGGCCAAAATCAGAGACGCAACTACGTGATGAGGCTCCATTCCCGTGTGACCGTGCTACAATCCTTTGTGCCGTGCCTCGCAACTACGTGCGACTCAACCATATCGCCGCCTCGCGATCCTTTGCTACCAAATCATCAACCGACCCAATCAAGACTTGTGGGTTAAGTGTCACTCGACCAACTTTGCCTTGCGGCCTGTAACGCCCCAGTCCCAAAATACGAAGGACTAGGAACGTAGACATGCCAGCTATATACATACGAAGTACACTCCAATATATGGAAACCTCGTATGAATACATAAGCTGTAAAATGCAGTAGAACCAAAACTAATCTCATCCACACAAAATAAATAAATAAAAGATATCATAAAAGTAAAGAATTGTCTTGATACAATATGTTGGGCGGAGACAAATCCACTACCAACAAGTAAAGGAAAAATACACGAGTAAAGAGATGAATTTGGTGAGCGAAGCGAAGACGATCCAAGTGCAATCATCCTCGAAGAAATAGCGATGGTCACGGCTAGAGCTAGAACACCTGCGAAAGACAATAGCACACACCTAAAGAGATAACCAGGTCCTCAGAGGGACATAACAAGACACATAATATCATGCCATATAAACTGAATAAATATTGCTCAAATAAATAAGTAAATCGAATTATAACATGTTCCAATACGCACTTACTGAACGAGCGTACCATCCCCCCAACCAAACAAGGATAGGAGATGGTAAACTAATTTACGGTAACATATCTTCCCATGCTAAGAATCTAATATGGTATCCGGACCCCAACAAGGTTCAATACCTTCTCATCGAAGTAGTAAGTCACACCTACAACTAAACGAGGACAAGATGTGACGAACTAATCCGCGACAAGTTATCGTTCCAAGCCACGGTCAGATACAAGTACCCAAACCGAAAGTACTCGTACCTAACGGATAAAGGTGCCTAACCATTCTAAGTGAAATGTAGTTAAGAACAATCCTTCCTACGCATGGACCCTGGCTGAATAGGATCGACATAGTCCCCCTTGGGCACCAGAGGCCCCATCAGTAAGAGCATGACATTCCGCAGAATCATCAGTAGCCGTCAGTAATCATGGGTCATCAATCCCGTATCTCCAGCGGAGAGTCCAGGTCACAAGGGAAGTGCATCGAAGCCCATACGCTAAGGAATTGTCCTCCCCGCCCAATGCCTACTCTGTTGTATCCACTACAGTAAACCTCTATAACCGCTAAGTCAAACTAGCATGCAACCTCTATTAGCGGTTATTCCTATCGTACGGCTTGTACGTACTGGTGGCCAGCCAATCACGCACTTCCGTATCCTACATGCGACACACAACTTCGTGTTACAACGTGTCAATGCCAATGAATGCAACACACAAGGTGGTCCCTTAAATCTAGGTTTAATGTGAGAAAAATAATACATAGCAGGAAATAGTAATGAACAGTAAGTTCTAACAGGTTATGCCATGTATCACAATTTATTTTGCATAAAGAAAATAAATAATGCATGAAATATGAGCTAGAATAAATAAACAGCAAATGGCAAGGTGTCTTGCCTGGTAGAGCGCCTGGTGTGCTGCGATAGTCAATGTGGCATGAACCGTGACTTCGGTGCAACAACTGCACAAGATGACCTCTGTTGGTGGCACGGACAGTTCCATTGGGTTCAGAAGGGTCAAAATAGTTAGGGTTGACATAAGGTAGACTTGAATTGGCGAGGGGACATGAATAATGGGATTGGTTATGGACAGGAGGAGATTCAAAAGAAAAGAATAATAATTATATGATTTTAGAAAAATAATTTATAATACTGGAAATATAATATTTATTAGTCAAAATATGCTTTCAAATAAATATCCAAAAATCAAAAGTCGATTTAAGGCAAACTGTAAGTTTTGTCAAATAATATTTTAGACAAAAATATTTTAAGCGAAACTACATAATATTAGAAAATTTATTTAAGGCTAAGAAACATGTTTTGTAGAAATAATATTTTGATAAAATCTATACTTTTATTGACTATTGAAAAATCGAAATATATTTATAGCTATTTAAACTATACCTTTTACTAATAAAATAGAAAATAATTTAGGTAGAAAAATTCATTCTCCACATCCTAGGAAACTAGATTTTGTAAACATTTGGATATTTGTAACCTAATATGGAAGCAAAATATATCTATAAAATTTTGCCTAAAATTATAATAATAAAAATAATAATAACAATAATAATAATAATACTAATAATAAAAATAATAGTAGTAATAATAATAATAATAATAATAATAATAATAATGATAATGAATTAAGTTAATGATAATGATAATAATAATAATAATAATAGATAATAAAAGAAGAATAAAACAAACAGTAAAAAAATATATAAAGTAAAAAATAAATAAAAATCAACGGCAGCAACCCAAGCTGCTGTCTCGAATCAAAACAATCAGAAAAAAAACAAAACTGTTTTCTTTCCTTCTCGTGAAATGAGAGGAGTGCAGTAGCAAAAACAAAAAAAAGGAAAGAGAAAGCAAATAAAGAGAGAGAAGACGAGAGGAAGAGAGTGAAGCGGGAGAGAGAGAGAGAGGTGCGGGCGGTGGGTCTGAGCGATGGAACGGCGAGAGGGCGGTCGGCCGGAGGGAAAAGCGGGGGTTTTCGCGGTGGTGGACGGCGCCGGTGGCGCGCAGGCGGCGGCGAGAGGGTTTTGGAGAACGGGGCGGCTGAGGGCTGGCAAGGGCGGTCGGGCGCGCTGGAGTGGTGAATGGGGCGCCGGCGGCTCGCGGTTTAGGGGAGGACGCCGGCGGTGGGGGATATCGGTGGGCTCTCAGGGCGGAGGCTAGGGCGGCGAGCCGGAGGATGAACGGAGAGGTTTGGTCACGGCAAAAGACGCGGCGGCAGAAGGGTGAACGCGGGAGAGAGACAGGAAAGTCGGACGCGACGAGGCGGCGGGCGGCTCTGGTGAAGAGCGGAGGGTGCGGTGCCGGCGGAGTTGGGGGTTTCGATGGGCGCGGAGGAGAGCGCCGGCATTTGGGCGGAGGGAAGTGAGGCGCGGGGCGTAGGTTGGTCGCCAAGGCAGGCAGACGCGGCGGCCGTGAGGGCACGGCGGAGCAGACGACGGGGCTCAGGACTGCGGAGGACGGGTCACCGGAGGTATTTTTAGGGTTAGGGTTTTATTCCTCTTTTCTCTCTTTTTTTTTGGGTAGCGGCCGGTGATGGTCGGGGTGGCGGTGGTGACGAGGTGGGGGTTATGTCGGTGATGTCGGGCTGGTGGCTGTACTCCGGTGGCCGGAGTGGAAAACGGTGGTGGTGTTAGTGTCGTCGGAAGACTGCTGGTGGTGATCGGGGCGAGGCTGGCGGAAGCCAGGGGTTCGGTTGGAAGTCTGAGGTGGTGGTGAGCCGGAGAGGACTATGGCCATGGCGATGGTGGTGGCAGCGAGTGGTGTCGGAGTGGTCAGGATGGTGGTGACAGTAGGTTTGGTTGATCCGTAGGTCTGATGATGGGGGTCGTAGGGAGACGGGTTTGCTGGAAGGCTGGCGGGAAGTCGGCCATGCCGTGGAGGAGCTGGAAGGGGAACGGCCACGGTGGCGAGGGAGGGCATGGTTAGGTTCTTAGGGTTAGTTAGGAATTGGGTCGTGTCAGGTGTGTCTGACACGATGATGGTGACGAGGAGGTACGTCCGGGTGTGTCGGACGCGATAAAGATAATATATTTGTAAAGAATTAATTAGTGGAAAGACACCTGCCGACACGGGCTGACACGGAAAAAGGTTGGACACCGACACGATGCACGGGTTTGAGTTGTAGAAATTTTGTGGAGGAATTTGTGGAGGAAAAGTAATAAAAAGTTTGAGGAGTACCTGCCTATTTATAGGATGTGGAAATTCCCAATTAGTTAAGAATTAGGATTCTTAAAGCCCAATTTGGATATTTCCATATTTAGTTTAAAAGCAATCAATCAAAATCCAAATCCAAATCCAAATCTAATTTAAATCAAATTAAATTCTCTTAGTTTAAAATCAAATCAATAAATCAAATTTTAATTATTTAACTATTTAAATAAATACATAGATTCAAATCAAGATTTAAATCTCCACAATAAATTCAAAATATGCTTTCCAAAAATACTAATAATATTAATTTCAAAAATTGCATTTTTATTTAAAATAAACTAATAAATATTTATGAGCTATATGTATGCACAAATATTCTTTACATAAATATACTTTATAATATACCATTTTATGGGAAAATACTTTATAATTATAACTGCATAAATAAAAGGCTTATCATAATTAAAACCATAAACTTGAAATGATAGCTAGAAATAATTATTACCTATATTATTTTGAAACCATAAAAATAGAAAAAATATGTTTTTCTAAAATATGTACACTCGCACATATTCGCAATCGTCGAGCAATTTCGAAAAATAAAATTTTCGTACACGACGTACAATACGACTACGTGACGTATAATACAAAATTTTAAATCAGTACAAATTTTAAATAATAATAAAAAATAGTAGAAATTTAGGGGTTTTATATCCTACCAACTTAGAAGAATTTCGTCCTCGAAATTAAGAATTCATACGGGGGTGAGGAGACACAAGGGGTATTGATGAGGAACAATCGATAACAAAATTACGCCGTAAGAAATTACGGTCTAGATCATAGAAAAATATAATACGGTATGGTCATGGGGACTGAATGAGGGTCACGATTAATAGAACGAAAAAGATTCACTTAAACTAAGCGATTAGAGGTTCTTGATAGGGTCGAGTAGTTTGGGATGAAGATATAGCCACATCGAGTGAGAATGGTCACAGTCGATAGAAAGGCTAGAGGAAGTTCTAGTATAACGCCTTCGTCCTCCTAAAATAGGTGAAGGCGAAAGCAATATAAAGTTCGAAGGAGGCGTTATCGAATACGAATACGTGATTCAAAGACGATCGAATAATTTCAAAAGAATTGTCAAGACAGTCGTGGATGGGATTGTAAGGGCCACGTTTAATTATGTTCCCATCCACGTAGAGTAATAGACAAAAGTGAACCAAAGTGCACTTGGTTGATCAGACCATTATGCACCGGTTCTGATTTAGACAATAGGCTAGTGAGTGGCCACTCTATAGCATATGTCTTGATCAAGCTCGATAAGGATTAGCTTGCAAATACTAGGCTATATTAGCATCATTTGTTTAGATAGTAAAACATAGGGACGAGGGTAGATGAAATAAGAACTAATATAAATAGTCTAAGTGTCATAAGGATCTAAGTCTTGTTTATTCCTATTCCATCTTCCTACGGTTTTATTGATCAAGGCTTGGTTGACCTAATGGATTGAATTCCTCTAGTCTCTATGGTCTAGATAATACTATTCATATTCCCTTAATGGTCAAGGACATGTTCGGTCGTGGGGTATTCTACCCAACTTAAAGAATTAAGCTAAGGGTGTTTGGGGACATCTAACTAGTAGGGTCAATCTCTAGCAAGCACGAAGGGAAGATTAGAATAGGGATGGAAGGAAGCAAGCGAGATGCAATTGATGAGTCAAACGGTAGATAAAATCAAGAAAGAGGTCAAGTATGTGGATGAGATCCTAAACTTCTAATCCTATACACAGGCTTGCTTGGTACGGTAAAGTGACCAAACAATTTATGTTGACCTGCATGGGCCACCACAAAAAACATATAACGCCCCAGTCCCAGAATACGTAGGACTAGGAACGTAGACATGCCAACTGTATACATACGAAGTACACTCCAATATATGGAAACCTCGTATGAATACATAAGCTGTAAAATACAGTAGAACCATAACTAATCTCATCCACACAAAATAAATGAATAAAAGATATCATAAAAGTAAAGAATTGTCTTGATACAATATGTTGGGCGGAGACAAATCCACTAACAATAAGTAAAGGAAAAATACATGAGTAAAGAGATAAATTTGGCGAGCGAAGCGAAGACGATCCAAGTGCAATCATCCTCGAAGAAATAGCGATGGTCACGGCTAGAGCTAGAACACCTGCGAAAGATAATAGCACAGACCTGGAGAGATAACCAGGTCCTCAGAGGGACGTAACAAGACACATAATATCATGCCATAAAAACTGAATAAATATTTTTCAAATAAATAAGTAAATCGAATTATAATATGTTCCAATACGCACCTACTGAACGAGCGTACCATCCTCCCAATTAAACAAGGACAGGAGATGGTAAACTAATTCACGGTAACGTATCTTCCCATGCTAAGAATCCAATATGGTATCCGAACCCCAACAAGGTTCAATACCTTCTCATCGAAGTAGTAAGTCACACCTATAACCAAACAAGGACAAGATGTGACAAACTAATCCGCGACAAGTTATTGTTCCAAGCCACGGTCAGATACAAGTACCCAAACCGAAAGTACTTGTACCTAACGGATAAAGGTGCCTAACCATTCTAAGTGAAAGGTAGTTAAGAACAATCCTTCCTATGCATAGACCATGGCTGAATAGGATCGACATAGTCTCCCTTGGGCACCAGAGGCCCCATCAGTAAGAGCATGACGTTCCGCAGAATCGTCAGTGGCCGTCAGTAATCATGGGTCATCAACCCCGTATCTCCAGCGGAGAGTCCGGGTCACAAGGGAAGTGCATCGAAGCCCATACGCTAAGGAATTGTCCTTCCCGCCCAATGCCTACTCTGTTGTATCCACAACAGTAAACCTCTATAACCGCTAAGTCAAACTAGCATGCAACCTCTATTAGCGGTTATTCCTATCGCACGGCTTGTACGTACTGGTGGCCAGCCAATCACGTACGTCCGTGTCCTACATGCGACACACAACTTCGTGTTACAACGTGTCAAGCCCAATGAATGCAACACACAAGGTGGTCCCTTAAATCTAGGTTGAATGTGAGAAAAATAATACATAGCAGGAAATAATAATGAACAGTAAGTTCTAACAGGTTATGCCATGTATCACAGTTTATTTTGCATAAAGAAAATAAATAATGCATGAAATATGAGCTAGAATAAATAAACAGCAAATAGCAAGGTGTCTTGCCTGGTAGAGCGCCTGGTGTGCTGCGATAGTCAATGTGGCACGAACCGTGACTTCGGTGCAACAACTGCATAAGATGACCTCTGTTGGTGACACGGACAGTTCCATTGGGTTTAGAAGGGTCAAATTAGTTAGGGTTGACATAAGGTAGACTTGAATTGGCGAGGGGACATGAATAATGGGATTGGTTATGGGCAGGAGGAGATTCAAAAGAAAAGAATAATAATTATACGATTTTAGAAAAATAATTTATAATACTGGAAATATAATATTTATTAGTCAAAATATGCTTTCAAATAAATATCCAAAAATCAAAAGTCGATTTAAGGCAAACTGTAAGTCTTGTCAAATAATATTTTAGATAAAAATATTTTAAGCGAAACTAAATAATATTAGAAAATTTATTTAAGGCTAAGAAACATGTTTTGTAAAAATAATATCTTGATAAAATCTATACTTTTATTGACTATTGAAAAATCGAAATATATTTATAGCTATTTAAACTATACCTTTTACTAATAAAATAGAAAATAATTTAGGTAGAAAAACTCATTCTCCACATCCTAGGAAACTAGATTTTGTAAACATTTGGATATTTGTAACCTAATATGGAAGCAAAATATATCTATAAAAATTTGCCTAAAATAATAATAATAAAAATAATAATAACAATAATAATAATAATAATACTAATAATAAAAATGATAGTAATAATAATAATAATAATAATAATGAATTAAGTTAATGATAATGATAATAATAATAATAATAGATAATAAAAGAAGAATAAAATAAACAGTTAAAAAATATATATAAAATAAAAAATAAATAAAAATCAACGGCAGCAACCCAAGCTGCTGTCTCGAATCAAAACAATCAGAAAAAAAAGAAAACTATTTTCTTTCCTTCTCATGAAACGAGAGGAGTGCAGCAGCAAAAACAAAAAAAAGGAAAGAGAAAGCAAATGAAGAGAGAGAAGACGAGAGGAAGAGAGTGAAGCGGGAGAGAGAGAGAAAGAGGTACAGGCGGTGGGTCTGAGCGGTGGAGCGGCGAGAGGGCGGTCGGCCGGAGGGAAAAGCGGGGGTTTTTGCGGTGGTGGACGGCGCAGGTGGCGCGCAGGCGGCTGCGAGAGGGTTTTGGAGAACGGGGCGGCTGAGGGCTGGCAAGGGCGGTCGGGCGCGCTGGAGTGGTGAACGGGGCGCTGGCGGCTCGCGGTGAAGGAGAGGACGCCGACGATGGGGGATATCGGTGGGCGCTCAGGGCGGCGAGCCGGAGGATGAACGGAGAGGTTTGGTCGCGGCAAAAGACGTGGCGGCGGAAGGGTGAACGCGGGAGAGAGACGGGGAAATCGGACGCGGCGAGGCGGCGGGCGGCTCTAGTGAGGAGCGGAGGGTGCGGTGCCGGCGGAGTTAGGGGTTTCGATGGGCGCGGGGGAGAGCGCCGGCATTTGGGCGGAGGGAAGTGTGGCGCGGGGCAGAGGGTGGTCGCCAAGGCGGGCGAACGCGACGGCCGTGAGGGCACGACGGAGCAGACGGCAGGGCTCAGGACTGCGGAGGATGGGTTGCCGGAGGTAATTTTAGGGTTAGGGTTTTATTCCTCTTTTCTTTCTTTTTTTGGGTGGCGGCAGGCGATGGCCGGGGTAGCGGTGGTGACGAGGTGGGGGTTGTGTGGGTGATGTCGGGCTGGTGGCTGTACTCCGGTGGCCGGAGTGGAAAACGGTGGTGGTGTTGGTGTCGTCGGAAGATTGCTGGTGGTGATCGGGGCGAGGCTGGCCGAAGCAAGGGGTTCGGTTGGAAGTCTGAGGTGGTGGTGAGCCGGAGAGGACTATGGTCGTGGCGATGCTGGTGGCAGCGAGTGGTGTCGGGGTGGTCAGGATGGTGGTGACAGTAGGTTTGGTTAATCCGGAGGTCTGATAATGGGGGTCGTAAGGAGACCGGTTTGCTGGAAGGCTGGCGGAAAGTCAGCCATGCCGTGGAGGAGCTGGAAGGGGAACGGCCACGGTGGCGAGGGAGGGCATGGCTAGGTTCTTAGGGTTAGTTAGGAATTGGGTCGTGTCAGGTGTGTCTGACACGATGATGGTGACGAGGAGGTGCGTCCGGGTGTGTCGGACGCGATAAAGATAATATATTTGTAAAGAATTAATTAGTGAAAAGACACGGGCTAACACGGAAAAAGGTTGGACACCGACACGATGCACGGGTTTGAGTTATGGAAATTTTGGAGAGGAGTTTGTGGAGGAAAAGTAACAAAAGTTGGAGGAGTACCTGCCTATTTATAGGATGTGGGAATTCCCAATTAGATAAGAATTAGGATTCTTAAAACCCAATTTAGATATTTCCATATTTAGTTTAAAAGTAATCAATCAAAATCCAAATCGAAATCCAAATCTAATTTAAATCAAATTAAATTCTCTTAGTTTAAAATCAAATCAATAAATCAAATTTTAATTATTTAACTATTTAAATAAATACATAGATTCAAATCAAGATTTAAATCTCCACAATAAATTCAAAATATGCTTTCCAAAAATACTAATAATATTGATTTCAAAAATTGCATTTTATTTAAAATAAACTAATAAATATTTATGAGCTAAATGTATGCACAAATATTCTTTACATAAATATACTTTCTAATATACCATTTTATGGGAAAATACTTTATAATTATAACTGCATAAATAAAAAGCTTTTCATAATTAAAACCATAAACTTGAAATGATAGCTAGAAATAATTATTACCTATATTATTTTGAAACCATAAACATAGAAAAAATATGTTTTTCTAAAAATATGTACGCTCGCACATATTCGCACTCGTCGAGCAATTTCGAAAAATAAAATTTTCGTACACGACGTACAATACGACTACGTGACGTACAATACAAAATTTTAAATCAGTATAAATTTTAAATAATAAAAAAAATAGTAGAAATTTAGGGGTTTTACACGGCCTTTCCTGACTTAGACTCAGGACAACTCACATCCAAACTATGCAACTTATATGCTGACAACATTAGACTCGACGCCACATCTCGTACCGAAGCACGTCGCCTATGTTGATGCCACATCTTAGGACCAAACATTGTATTCCAACTGTACACACATTCAACAACTCAACTCAATCCAAAGGCACACACGCGGATTGCCGCCATGCCGACTCATCTATATGATTTGGTCACTGACTCCCAGAGCCATCCTGAACTCCTTTAGCTTGTTAGGCGTCTGCCCTTGCCAGCGTGGGTAGCTAGCCCCGCTGGCAAGCCTCTGCGCTAACTTGTGCGGTCATCCAGCATGTGCTAATGCTGCTTCTCAAGAACCGGTCTCCTTCCGTCGGGCTACCGTTCGAGAAAACTCTACCTTGTCGACAAGTTGTCTATGACCATGCAACACTCGACTCAACTGACGTCTCACACAGTCATTCCACCTATAGTGTTATCATCTCTTTCAGGGCCAAGTTCAATACGTCTCACCTCTGAGATCTTTCCTCGACGACCCGTAGTCGCGAGCATTCTTCTTTCTTGCCCTATCATTTTACTCAACTCAAGAACAAATATTCACAACACTTTCCAAACTTAATGAATCAACCGTGGCCCGTGCCTGAAAACACTAAGTTCGTGACATCGTGTCTTAAACCAACTTGAACTCTACGCGATGCCACCACCCAAGACTTACTCTATATGACGGGCTTGAAACCGTAAGACTAAGTTGTCATACCCAACCGTAGAACTCACAGGACCGTGCTTGTAATGACTTAGGTCGACCACCATTCACTTTGCCTAACTTCACCAAGCCTACAACTTAACTCAAGGGACGAGCAACGGCTGTGCCAAGCCTTGCATCAGGGAAACGTGCATGCTTTATCGAGCATTTACGCGGCGACGCCTATGACTTAGGCTACGTTCATAACTTTGCCTACTCAACCAACTTTCCTTCTCCCAAGCCACTGGACGAAGGATCGAGTGTCATTTTCAAAGCACGCCGTACACCAACTCTAAGCCGACCGTGGGACGTTTTCCATGTTCTAACTCAATTTGACTCGTCGGGATTATTCCCTTTAGCTATATGGATTCGTCTCTTTTATTATCAAGCCTACTTGTGCAAGTTGAAAACATACGATTTATTATGTGAAGGCTAAGATGAGGCAAGTTCACCGAAACTGTCCCACCTGAGTGAGCGGTCGCCTCGACCGAGCGATGTCTCCGAGTAGCCGTTGCAAGGCTAAGTCCGAACGCCGTCGGCGTTTCGATTCCTCCGATTGACTGAGCGGGATGGGGTACTACATCATACACCACTCAGAAAAAGTTTTGTCCTCGAAGCTAACTGAGTACACTTATCGACTTATCACTTTACTCAACATCTCCGAACTCTCGCACACACTACGCCTATGCATTTCTCAAATCCGAGCCGCGCTCGTGCTACCCTCAATCCTTTCTTCAAAACTTACGATCTCAAAATCCTCTACACTTTCCTGTTCCTCAAGCCTCACTTGAATTCAACGTATCACTTAGTATGGATTGTGCACATATCTTAGGCGTCCCTAAAATACATGTATTTCAACCAAGCCTCGTGATAGCGAATCCCGCCATCACCACTCGAGTCGGATCGTACACGCATTCAAGCGTCCTTGATATACATACCTGTCAATCGAGCCTCATGAGTGGTGCCTCCTCAATTCCTATCGCTTCGTACCGGAACGTCTGCCTAACTGCTAGGCTATGTCTTTCCGTCAGTATTGGAATCATAGTTCCCAAACAATAATATCAACACTGACTCCATCCTGAGGTCAAACCAAGTTGATAGTACGGGGGTTTTCTACCCAAGCTCGCATGACTCCTATTTCTAAACTTCGAGCATCGATTTCCTACGCACATCCTAATATTTCGTCGTACGGGGTCTGAGTCATTCAGCAAAGCCATCCTACGACAACTCTCGTTCAACCAATTTCACGACGTATCAAAATTACTTCATTCATCAAGCCATTTCGCATAGTCTATTTTTTCGAACACGTTCGACATAATCTGCCTATCCATCCTTCCAAGTGAGGCACGCTACGACATAATTCATCGCTAGACCCAAATTCACATTCTATACTCCCTAAGTCATCTATCCAAATCCACGAAATCGATCATAAGGTCATCTGACTTAACAATACGTTGTGTCCCGATCTCACGCGAGTCAGATTTTCCACGGTGGTTCATGAATCACCATACAACGCTCCCGCAGAATAATCATTCTCAACGGGACGTAACTCTTGTTTTCGTCTAGACTAGTTCATTTCCGATACGCAGATTGGACCTACTCAATCCTCAAGTCTATTTCATTCATCAATTGCAAGTCCTAACATCCTCAAATTTTCCTTCGCATCAAACCGACAAGTCGAGACAATCAAAGTTGACATGTCTTGATTTTCCGAGTTCGATCATTCCTGCGACATGAATCACCATATCAGCGCTTACGCGGAACGATCGCCTCAAATCCGACATGACGTATGTGCGAGACTAGAGTTGCGCTCGTGCATGACAAGACTGTCGACGCTGTGGTTATCCGCGTAACCATCAAGACACTTTCATTTTCATCCAACATTCATCTCGATCAAAATCCTAAGTATCGCATCCAACCGAACGATAACACACTTGCACGATCGTCCTTCGCCGAGTCAGAGTACCTCCGAGTTATCGCATATCGATCTTTGATACGCCTCAATACCATCGATGACATGCGTAACCTGACGATCTTCCCTTGCAACAAGTTTCGAGTCGTGCGATTGATGCCATCGTCCGACTGGGTAATCTCCTCGACATTCAACTTTAAGTTCGATCATTATCCCTCGAATCATTCACAACATCGATTTCCTCAAACCCGAATTCACATTTGTTCATCCGTCTATCTTAAGTCATCGACCAACGTATTTCCTCAATTTGTAACATTCCTTGCTAACTCAAATCATCGAGCAACATTCAATCCAATCCTTAGAGTCATTCGCGTAACTTCAAACTTAAACTTTTTATGCATGCTATCTTCCGATCGTGCTAACTTTTCGTATACGATTCTTATCGATTTCCTCGATCAAGTCATCCATTCGCACACATTTACTTTTCCTCGATTTGATTTGCCTACTCTATCATTTTTGCATTTCATACTTACGCAATCTTCAATCCCGTGCACGTTCCGTGCGCGTTATTTCTAATCTGTTCGAATCAACACGTCAAACTTCAAGACTACATTTTGCTCAATCATATTCAATCTAAGGCTTTGCATAATGTGACGCTTGCTGATAGACTCACGGACACCCTGCATCCTTAATTGATCGATCGATATTCCTGAGCCTATCGCATACACCACTCAGGAATGAAGTCATTCAATAAATTCTCAAAACTATCCTTTGAATCAAAATCGACTTCTTCAAATTTTTCGTTCGAACCATTCCTCGAATATCCAAGCACGTTCACCTATATCGCATCGACGTTATCGTCGCTCGATGGCACCCCTATCGATAGTCATCTCATTATACTCAATCGAGTTCAACTCATTCTTGCTCGACGCTATTCAATTCTCGCACTCGACTTTTCTAAGGTCGACGCAACTTTAGTGTATATGCCCAACCCGACTTAGCCAACCGTGCTTACGCGAACTATCTTTTTGTTCCTTATCAAAAACTATTCTCCGACATTTTATAAATAGTTAGACTTATTGTATGGACATCCCGTGGGACAATTGAGAGAGAGCGCACCAACGATATCAACTTGCGGAAACAACAGAGTTTTACGGAAACAACGAGTTAAAGAATTCAATCTATAGTCCAAGGACGTAAAGCCGTGCTCTAATACCATTACGTCACGCCCCGCTCCCGTAGGAGCGATCGTCCTCGCTAAGGCATGATGCCGCACGAGCCTAGATTGCCCTCGTGTAAGGCGGGTTCCATAACGGCCGATTTCAGCGGCTGCGACGAGGTCATCGCACAGAAGTCCCAAGCAGAGATATTGAATAATAGCAGCGGAATTTAGAACAAAACACAAGTTATACAAAGAAGCTCTTTATTGATATTGAAACAACGATTACATTGGGGACGCAAGGCCAAGATTACAAGTCTCTCATGCTCACTCAAGCTCACATTACAAGTCACTCAACTCTCTCTCTTATCTCTCAATACATTTGTCGATCCAGCGAAAGCTTCGGATGGCGATGTCCATACATTATGTCCCGTATAAGTCTTGACTTCACGCGGCCGTACGCTTTGAATCACCAAGGAACTCCATGCCTCGATGCCTCCAAACGAGCTCCGCGCCACGAGCTTCTACCTGTGCCGGCACATAAAACACTGTGTGGGTGTCAGTACTCAACTGTACTGGTGGAGTGAGCTCCTCGCCCACCCATACAAAACCAACACATTTACTTTACTTTGTGCAACATAGTCCCCTTTTGTATTGTCTTTCTACTCTTGCCTTAGGATCAGTTTTATGACCGACGCCTTGCCTATTTGTGTCTTTAGACCAACCCGTGCTTGCAACAACAATGTCGACTCAAACAACGTTAACCTATCAAGTCTTGCTTGCCTTTCGGCCAAAATCAGAGACGCAACTACGCGATGAGGCTCCATTCCCGTGTGACCGTGCTACAATCCTTTGTGCCGTGCCTCGCAACTACGTGCGACTCAACCATATCGCCGCCTCGCGGCCCTTTGCAACCAAATCATCAACTGACCCATTCAAGACTTGTGGGTTAAGTATCACTCGACCAACTTTGCCTTGCGGCCTTTCCTGACTTAGACTCAGGACAACTCACATCCAAACTATACAACTTATATGCTGACAACATTAGACTCGACGCCATATCTCGTGCCAAAGCACGTCGCCTATATTGATGCCACATCTTAGGACCAAACATTGTATTCCAACTGTACACACATTCAACAACTCAACTCAATCCAAAGGCACACACGCGGATTGCCGCCATGCCGACTCATCTATATGATTTGGTCACTGACTCCCAGAGCCATCCTGGACTCCTTTAGCTTGTTAGGCGGCCGCCCTTGCCAGCGTGGGTAGCTAGCCCCGCTGGCAAGCCTCTGCGCTAACTTGTGCGGTCATCCAGCACGTGCTAATACTGCTTCTCAAGAACCGGTCCCCTTCCGTCGGGCTATCGTTCGAGAAAACTCTACCTTGTCGACAAGTTGTCCATGACCATGCAAGACTCGACTCAACTGACGTCTCACACAGTCATTCCACCTATAGTGTTATCATCTCTTTCAGGGCCAAGTTCAATACGTCTCACCTCTGAGATCTTGTCTCGACGACCCGTAGTCGCGAGCATTCTTCTTTCTTGTCCTATCATTTTACTCAACTCAAGAACAAATATTCACAACACTTTCCAAACTCAATGAATCAACCGTGGCCCGTGCCTGAAAATACTAAGTTCGTGACATCGTGCCTTAAACCAACTTGAACTCTACGCGACGCCACCACCCAAGACTTACTCTATATGACGGGCTTGAAACCGTAAGACTAAGTTGTCATACCCAGCCGTAGAACTCGCAGGACCGTGCTTGGAATGACTTAGGTCGACCACCATTCACTTTGCCTAACTTCACCAAGCCTACAACTTAACTCAAGGGACGAGCAACGGCTGTGCCAAGCCTTGCATCAGGGAAACGTGCTTGCTTTATCGAGCATTTACGCGACGACGCCTATGACTTAGGCTACGTTCATAACTTTGCCTACTCAACCAACTTTCCTTCTCCCAAGCCACGGGACGAAGGATCGAGTGTCATTTTCAAAGCACGCCGTGCACCAACTCTAAGCCGATCGTGGGACGTTTTCCATGTTCTAACTCAATTTGACTCGTCAGGATTATTCCCTTTAGCTATATGGATTCGTCTCTTTTACTATCAAGCCTACTTGTGCAAGTTGAAAACAAACGATTTATTATGTAAAGGCTAAGATGAGGCAAGTTCACCGAAACTACCCTACCTGAGCGAGCGGTCGCCTCGACCGAGCGATGTCTCCGAGTAGCCGTTGCAAGGCTAAGTCCGAACGCCGTCGGCGTTTCGATTCCTCCGATTGACTGAGCGGAACGGGGCACTACACTCTTCGCCAATTTTTTCTGGGGTCATCACGACAGCAAGGACAAACACCACTAGGCCAGCTGGGACACGATGGCCAAACCCACTGACGAGGGGGGGTCGGTTTCATCAAATTAGCGCACATTGTGGATGCCTGCTCTATGAAACTGTGGTGGAACATCAGATTGCACAATTCCATCTGGACGCGGTTCATGAAAGCCAGATATTTCCAACATTCCCACCCAGTGATGGCGGCAGCCAATAGTCGTTCATCGGCTTTCTGGCGCCGCATACTGCGCGGATGCCACCTCGCAGAACCCCTCATCCGATTGAAGCTGGACAATGGTCTCTCTAAGCCGTCCCGCGAACGGTAGATTGGTAACGCAGTTTACTATCTGTCCCCGAATGCCCCCCTAACTGCGCCATCCGGGATCTCTGGGACGTCGTATCAGGTTGGAGATGGCAGCGGGTCGGAGACTGGATCGGATCTGAGACGACGACGGCGTTAGCAGCGACGGATGTCAGGATCAACGAGCACGCAGACGCCTTTATTTGGACCCCCAATATAGGAGGCTCCTTCAACATGGCCTCCGCCAGGCACGAGGGAGGAGACGGGGGTGTGCCATCCCCGCTTACGGTATCCTTTTGGCAATCTTGCATCCCCACCAAGTGGTCCTTGCTGATCTGGCGTGCTCAGCGCAATAAGCTCCCGACCGACGACTCCCTAACAACCATCGAATTTAGTCTTGCATCCAGCTGCCACTGCTGCAACTCCCACCAAACAGAAACTGCTGAACACATCCTGCTCTCTGGCGATCTTGCGCATCAGATGTGGCACGCTCTTGCTCAGCGCTACGGTAAGAGACACTGGGCCGGAGGCTTCAACGATCTCTTGCTCAACTGGGCTGAGTCCTATTGTCACCAGATCGCTGCAGCAGCTGGCATATGGGTCCTCTGGAAGAAGCGAAACAAATTCAGGTACGAAGGTCGCCTTTACAACCCGGCACAACTTATCAGTGAAGTTTGTCGTCAAATTCTTAAAAGACGGCACTGGTGTTCCTACTCCTCGGACCGGTTTTGGCAGACGCTCTCTTAGCTTAGTCTGTAGCGTCTGTGGGCGTGCGGTGTCGGCCCTTTCTCTTTTGTTGCTTTCGCGCTCGGCGCGCTTACTTGTATAGGCTTCGACATTTTGCGCCTGATACATTAATAATATTCTCTGGTTGCTCAAATATATATATATATATATATATATATATATATATATAAACGAAAAGGCATTTTATTGAAAAGCTAAAGGGAGCTCAGGAAGAGCAATACAGACAGGTACATAGCCAAAAGACACAAAAGGGCCCTGTTAAGCAAGGTAAGAAATTCAAAAGGTTGAAATTTGAAATTTCGAAATTTTAGAAAACGAAAATTTTGAAATGCATCAAAATTTCAAAATATTTCGAAATAATGAAAACCGAAAACCAAAATTTCGAAAAAACGTGGGCTGATGACTGCGGCAACGAAAGGCCCAAGGGGAACGAGGCACTGCCCGAGGAGGGTGGGGGCACTCAGCCCGAGGGGAAGGCTCTCGGCCCATGTCACGACTCGCACCCAGATATACGGGTACGAATACGTGGGCCACGCCCAGCCTACACCACAGTATCGGCAGTAGAGCGCTGTCAAGTACCCGATACTAACTACAATATCTAAGATCCCTAACTATAGAGGTACTCGTATCACAACACACTAACTAAGGAAGATAAGACAAGAAATAATAACAATATCACTCGAACAACTAGTGTCTACGAGGATCATATGAGACAAAAATAAAACAGAGGGAAACAATAACAAAACTAAATAACTACCAGACCTAGAACTCCTAAAAGACTACTCACGGAGAAGAATACCGGGAACCACCCCAGCTAGCAACATCCTGTAGTCCAATACTGAGGGCACAACAACTCCTAAAATATTTTTAACATATCCAGTCAGGATGGAACGAGCACAAATCTCAAATAACAGTTCTAGTTAGAAGATATTAAAAATATAGCAGTAAATAGAGAGAATATACAAGGAATCACGAAATGTACATGTGAGTATCACGACAAGGTAAGCTGTAAATCTAGAGCTAGAACAAGACAAGTAAAACTGATCATGGCATGCAAAAGAATCAAGAATCATCCATCTAGGTGTGTGAGTAATAGCTACAACATATGGCCAGCCTTGGAACTTGCACAATAGTAACAGTCCTGGCTAATCATACGTGGGGTGTATGATCAACACTCACAATCAATAGGTACACAATGGGTGCACAATAGGAATTGACCACATATTTATACTAATACTTCCCGTACCTGACTAGTATAGTGGATCCAACCATGACATGTCATGACACAAGATTCTTCGAGAAGGTAGCAAGTCTCCCCGAGAATCGTGTCTACACAATCCACAAGGAACAAGACAAGACTTGCACAATATATACCAAGGAAAGCAAGGAATAACATCTCATGCCGGAATCCAGACAAATACCAATTCGTGTGAACTATGTGTCAAGAGAACAAGAATATGTACACTATGTACAAAAAATATAGACGATATAATAAAATAGAAATATTATCAGAGAATGTTCTCGCCTGAGATCTGGTGGAATATGTCAACTGTGTAATCTGGCTCAGAGTGAAATAACAGACCTAAGACGAGATAGATAAGCTAATAAGGGTTCAACAGTGTTAGGCATGATAATATACTATAAGCTATGTAATCTAGGTCAATCTCAGTCCACTAAGTCAAACTAGGTCACACTGAGTCACACTAGGTCAAACTAGGTCACAGAAAGTCAAACCAAGTCAAACTAGGTCACACTAGGTCAATGGTTGACTTACAGTTGACTTTTAGTCAACTGGTCAACTCTAGTCAACTCTGGTCAACTCTAGGTTAAACTAGGTCAAATGTTGACTCTACTTCGACGTTCAGTCAAAGCAGTCAACTATGGTCAAACATGGTCAAGGCTAGTCTCTCTAACTATCTACAGGATCAACACATTCAATTTCAGTGGTTGTGAAATCACTGGAATCGATGGATCTCAAAATATAACAAAAGGAGAAAGATTATAATAATAGGGTAAAAACCTACAGATGTTGTCAGATGGTGAAACAACCATCACCAACGTGTCCAGAATGGTCAAATTAGCTAGGATAGCCTATCCATAAGTCCAATTTGGACACAGGGGCAAAAAAGGTAATTTCGGGTCAAAATGGTGTCCGTGTTGGACCCACTTTGTACCGAAAAATGTGCCAAAATAAAAGTCCTCAAAATGTAGAAAAATATATGCCCATGAATCCAGAATGACGATACGAACTCAACAGTATATCCAGAATTGGATTTCGATGAGCCGATCTCAAAATGGTCCGTTGACCCGGATATTGGAATCCGATTTGCACGAAAACTCAGCAAACTATATGTCAACGAATCCATAATGACGATATGAACTCAATGGTATATCCAGAATTGGATTTCGATGAGCCGATCTCAAAAATTCCCGTTGACTCGGACCGTGGGGCCCACGTTTATATATATATATATATATATATATATATATATATATATATATATATATTTATATATATATATATATATATATATATATATTTGAGTGTATATATGTAACGCCCCAGTCCCAAAATACGTAGGACTTGGTACATCGACATGCCAGCTGTATACATACGAAGTATACTCTAATATATGGAAACCTCGTATGAATACATAAGCTGTAAAATGCAGTAGAACCATAATAACTAAATCTCATCCACTAGATAAATAAATGATATAAAAGCAACTTTGAATTTGTTATGTATACAATCGTTGGGCGGAGACAAAGTCCACTACCAACTATCTCAAATAAAATGTACAAGAAGTGATCGATAAAATAACGAGACAAACCAAGCGCAATCGTCTTCGAAAGAATGGAGCAGATCACGGCCTCGGCTAGAACACCTGCAATATCACATAAGCACACACACACCTAAAAAGATAATCAGGTCCTCAGAGGGACGTAACATGATACAGGAAGAACATGCCATAAATACTGAATACAAAATATGTCACAAACCAAAATAAGTGACAAGACGACAATAAGATAATCTAACCGTACTACAGTGTTTATGCAGTTAAGAACAAACCTCCAACGCATGGGCACTCTGGCTCAGTAGTAGTAATCTCAGGTATGGCCCATCAGGATACCAGGGACCTCAAAGCATAACATTCATCGAATGTCAGAGGCCAGCAGTAAATCGGTATCAGGATCCAGGACCGTATCTTCCACGGAGATAACCGGCAATAGGGAAGTGCATACTTGGCCCATACGTTAAGGAACTGTTCTTCCCAACCAATGCCTAATAGAGTCACATCCATGTCTCATATACCTCTACTAACTGCTAAGTCTCCTAACATGCCTCTATTAGCACTTAGCCCTATCGCATGCGCATGGGGATCAGCCTACACACAAGAACCTCTATATGCTACTCATCTCACACATCCTCGTGGTACAACTGTGTCAAGGTATATGCGATACACTACTGACGGTAGTCTCTTAACTCTAAGTCCGCATGCAATCAAAGGATAATAACAAAGTATATCTAATATCACTGAGCAGACAGTAAATCAAGAACGATAAGAACTGGAAATAAATGAACAGTGATATGTAATAAAATGTATACAATATAATGGCAAGGTATCTTGCCTGAGGGTGGTGCGAGAAGCAGCAAAATCCAACAATCAGAATCGTCAACACGAAAGTCAAAATCTACAAGAAGCTCCGGATGCTGAAACAAACATCACGAACGAGTTTGGAATAAAAGATATGCCTAGGAAACGCTTGTCCAAAAGTTAAATTCTGGAACAGGGGCAAAATCGTAATTTTGGATCAAAACGATATCCGTCGTTGGACCCGCTTTGCACCAAAATGCGTGCCAATATCTACGGTCTCTAAAGTCATCAAAATACATGTCTACAAATTTGTTTTGATGAGACGAATCCAACGGTATGTCCAATTTTGGATTCCGGTGGGCTGTGCACAAAATTGGCCGTTGAGTGGGATTGTGGGCCCGCCAAAATAGCGTCCCGATCAACGGTCTCAGAATCGGACCAAACTTGGCTCACAGGACCAGAAAAATATTTTGAGTCCAATTGTGCAAGTTTTATCGCGTTATGATGAGTGTGCACAAAGTTGTGAATTAATTTGCAAAGGGTCGATACGGGGTATCACGACGGATATGCACTGATTTCGTCGCGCACATGCAACAAAATCGGGTTCCGTCAGTTTCCACATGTCGACAACATCCATATGCGCCTTTTGATGCATATAGTGCGCGACCACGTCGCCCGGTTTATCGGGGCGCACGCCGTATCGGGTGTTTTTCCACTTTTTTGAAAACATAATTTAAAATTTTTCGGAAAACTTTAACAACGTGTAACTTTCTACATACTAGATGAAAAGTGAATCCAGAAGGTGCATTACAATCTCGGTTATGTTGTCTTTGACTGCCTTCAATTAGTTTTTACGAAAGTTTAATGGACAGCGAGAAAAGTGGCCGATAAGTTGATGTTTCAAAACAGTTTTTAATAATTCAGAAAAGTAGTTTTTCTCCAACTTCACCTTGATTTTTCGTGCAAGTTGGATGGCCATGTCAAATTCCACCTGAGGGATCTCGAAGAGGGTCATGAGGGCTTTCTACACGAATTTACGGATCTAAAAACGGATTAGAATTGAAGGAAAAATCGCATGGTGAAGGTGCTTACCTTAATATTAAATTTTGTTCTTGTTGTTGTTGATTGTTGTCGATGTTGTTTGCCGCCGTCGCGATGTTGACGCTACTGTCACGCTGCTGGCCGAGGGTTGCTCACCAGAGAGAGGGAGGAGGAGAGAGGAGGAAGAAGATGGAGAAGAAATTACGGTTTATATATATATATATATATATATATATATATATATATATATATAAAATATATATATATATATATATATATATATATATATATATATATATTATATATATATATATATATATATTTTTTATTTTATATATATATATATATATATATATATATATATATATATATATATATATATATATAATATATATATATATATATATATATATATATATAACTATATGTATATATACATATATGTTAAAAGGGGGAGGGGGCGGCCTATGCTTGCTGCTGTTGCTACATACCTTATAAAGGGGCGCACAAGAAATATAGCATGCTGCTGCTGCATGTGGTCGGCTCCCACTTGGTGGGGCCGACCACTTGCATTATATATATTTTTTTAAACAATTCTTTTTCAAATCTTTTCTTTTCTAAAACTTTTTAAACTTCTATATATATATATATATATATATATATTTTTTTTTTTTTTTCTATATATATATATATATATATATATATATATATATATATATATATATATATATATATATATATCCAAAATCTATTTAAATCCAAATAACACTTTAAATGTTATCTAATCCAAATATTTAATATATTTAAACATATATATATATATATATATATATATATATATATATATATATATATATATATATATATATATATAAATTCAAAAAAAATTAATATATATATATAAATTCAATCAACTCAAGATAATAATAACATCTCAATAAACGTATTTATTAAATGTTCACAAAATAACTTTAATATTAATAAAATAATAAAATTTTCTCCAATGGGTAGACTGTAGCACACACCATTATCCGGGTCCAAAAAAATATACTATTTTTGTAAAATATTATTATAATAATAAAATACCAATAATTGTACAAATATTTAAATAATTAGAAATTGTACATAAAACTCTAAAATAGTTTAGGAAATATTTCTAAGTACATAAAATAAGTCTACATGGCCATATTTGGTCACACTACCTGCTTACATGGGCTAAAATTTGGCTCGGGCCCAGTTCGGACTGAATTAGTCAAACCGGGTCACTTAAAAGTTGAAAATTAAATTAATATATACATAAATTTGTCGGTGGAGGTTGAGTCACAATTTGGCCTGGTTTTCCTAGTTCGCTCTTCACCATGGCTAGGCCTCCCATAACATGGCTAATACACTAGTCAAGGCACACTGCTACATCTTTCGTGCCAAAATTCATGGTAGTCTTGTGTTCCAAAATTCAACAATGGCTAAGGTCATTTCTAATGAAATAAATAATAAAAATCATAAATTGCATAAATTAAATTTGAAGTCTAATAAAATAATAAATAATAATTTTAAAAATAGGGGTTTTACATCCTACCCAACTTACAAGAATTTCGTCCTCGAAATTTAGGAATAATAGGATAGATAGGATTAGGGGATAGGGAGAGTTCGTCAATACCAAAATGCAATTAAATTTTAGAGGAGGCGATAAAACGGCGTTCAACACTACCATGCAGTAGAAAAATTTTGGAGTCGATATATACAAAAATATATCATGGTTATGGAATTGAATAAGGATCGCTAGTGAAGGTAACAAACTTTTGAATATCCAATTTAGAATAACAGTAAGGAAATGAGTAGGCCAAAGAGAATAAATTAAACATTTAGGAGATGTGATTTCTTAAACGAGAACTGGATACTAATCGTCTTGGTCGAGGGTTTGATTAGGTGATGATTAGAATCACTCTCGTGTGTTCAAGAATAATTGGAAGGACACGATAATAATTCTAGGGTTGAGAAAATGAGGAGTAGTTAAGGGCGAGGATATAGCCACATGAGTCGGTCGGTGGCTATCTACACTTGTGTATAAATAACCGATTGGGCAACCAAAGATGATACCTTGAGTCTATCTTAGCAAGTATAGTGCCTTGTCTTTCCAAAATAAGTAAAAGACAAGAATAACAAAGGTTTCAAAGACGGTGTCATATATTGAGTACGAATTGCGGGGTTCATAGGCGGCAAAAATAATTCAAAAGAGAATTGTCAAGACGGTCGCAGATGAGACTCTAAGACAAGTTTTACTATGTCTCCATCCGCATAGAATAAATTATGATAAGCGAACCAAAGTGCAATAGGTTGATCAGACCATCATGCACCGGTTCTGATTAGACAATATGTTAGTGGGTGCACCCAATAAAATATGTCATGATCAAGCTTGACAACGAAATAAGCTTGCAAAACTGAAGCTACATTAGCAGCATGGGGTAGTCAAAATATGTGCATGGAAGGTACTGATGAAGGAAATTAAATAGTCCAAGATCTTTTAAAATCAAGGCTCGCCCAAAGTTTGGGCCTTTACAGTTGTCCTAGTGTTTCTTCATTTATGGATTGGTAGACTAGATAAGGTAGGGTCCTCTAAATTTATAGTCTAAGTGAACTTACTAATGTTGTTCACAAGAAAAAAGGTTTGTTAGGTCGTGAGGTATTCTACCCAACTTACAACAGTTAAACTACTAGTATCATGGGACAATGGGTCAAGCAATCGAGCTAAAGTACAAATTTAAGCATTTAAGGAATTTAGTAGAACACAATCACATATCGGTCGAAAGAATTGAGTGATGGAATCCCTATCCGTGGTCAAAATATATCGGTATCATGGTAAAGATTATAGTTTGGCCATTTTGACCATAAGGTCATATCAAGAAATAGAGTACAAAGAGATGGGTTTTGGTGGGACATGATATGTCTACAGGAAGGTGGGCTTGTCTAGGTCTTATATGTAAAATTTGTTGGAAGGAAAAGTGTAATGTTGTACTCCAACTATCCAAGTCACGGTAAGGGACGCCCAAAAGATCAAAAATAGAAAGTGAAAGTTCACGAGGTGATAATTAATACACAAAATAAAGATGCTCAAGTTAAAGCATAAAATAAAATTAATTAAGGAATCCAGTAAAAATAATTCAGGAACACAATTCCGGAGAGAAGATAGTCGCCTAGATGAATATAGTTAAGGAACCATTAACTCATTATTCAAGCTGCAAATGGGTTAGAAGGTCGCAATTAAAAGATCTAGAATTGAAGGAAGGTCGAGTAAGTCGATGTGGAAATACAGTCACATAGCTGGGTAGATGACTAACAACACTTGTGTATATACTACTATCATGGTCATGGGTGTCATGGCAATTAGTGTGGAATACTCAGTAGGGTTATCTTGGGGCCTACCATTTAAATTTTCAACTCGAGTTTCCTCCAAAAAAAAGTTTCAAAAATAAACTTTCAAAAATAAACCACCAAAATTTGTATTCACTCCAATCCGTTCAAATTCATCATAAAAAATTTAAATCACTCTCATAAATCTCAAAGCAAAAATTTATCACGTTACTACTAACCCTTTCCAAAATTAACGTTTAAATTCAACTATTTAACTCAAGAGTTCATAATTTACGAATCCATAAAAATTTCACAATCAATCAAAAATTTAGCACTCTAACATTTTCAAATAACTCATAATAAAACTCTTAGCATATTAAAAGCAACCAAAAAAAAATTAAGCTCAATACTCTCATCAATTTTAACTATATTCATGCTAAGTTATTCAATAAAATCATAACTTTTAAAAGGGTAGCTTCCTTTAATCAATCAAAATAACTTTCCATCACATCCTTCGAAATTCTCCCAAAAATTTTAATATTAGCAATATCCCTCATTAAACTAAATTTTCAAATAACCTTTATTAGTCAAATTCTTTTTACCAAAAATCTAAATAGATTTGTAAATCCTCAATCATAGGACACCATTTAAAATAAAAATTTCTCAAAAATCATTTTCATAACTGTCAAATATTTTATACCAAATTTTACCGTCATTACTTCCACTTAAAATTCAAAATTTACTAAACCCGAAAATCGCAAGTTGTACAACTCAAATTTAAATAATTCCTATGGCCATTTTTAAAAGCTAAGATCATTTTCAAACCAAATTTATAACTGTTCAAAGGCGTATAACTATAATACAATAATCATAAACATCAAAAATCGAAAATCAAATAAATTTTATATTTGTTCAAAGATGTATATCTATTACCCAAAACTCATAAATATCACAACTCGAAAAGCAAATCAATTTTATACTTGTGCAAAGAATTATAACTATAACCCAATAAATCATAAATATTAAATCTCAAAAAGGCAATCAATTTCTTAAACCAAGCATGAAATCTTATAAATCCTCTGATTTTTACTATTTAGAAATCTCAAGGTAAAAACTTTTCGTGGTAATATCCTACTTTACCAATTACTAATCATTAAATCACACAAAAAATATTTTTAACTCAATTAGAGTCTTGAATGTATTCAAATTGCCAATATAACCATTCTAGCCATGTGTTTGACCTATGAGCATATACTAGTGTAGTCATCTTCCTAGTTGACACTAAGCACGAAAATAAGAATTAACGGTAGAAAGGAATCAAGCAAGATGCAATTCAAGGAAGTTGAACGAGAGTTCGAAATTTGAAGCCAAGGAAAGAGGTCAAGCTGTATGGATGAGATTCCTATAATTCTAATCCTATGTTGCAGGTTCACATCGGTACAGTAACGTAACGGAAGTGACAAACTCGACCTGCATGGGCCACCACAAAAATATGTAATGCCCTAGTCCCAAAATACGTAGGACTAGGTACATCGACATGCCAACTGTATACATACGAAGTATACTCCAATATATGGAAACCTCGTATGAATACATAAGCTGTAAAATACAGTAGAACCATAATAACTAAATCTCATCTACTAGATAAATAAATGATATAAAAGCAACTTTGAATTTGTCATGTATACAATCGTTGGACGGAGACAAAGTCCACTACCAACTATCTCAAATAAAATGTACAAGAAGTGATCGATAAAATAACGAGACGAACCAAGCGCAATCGTCTTCAAAAGAATGGAGAAGATCACGGCCTCGGCTAGAACATCTGCAATATCACAGAAGCACACACACCTGGAAAGATAACCAGGTCCTCAGAGGGACGTAACAAGATACATGAAGAACATGCCATAAATACTGAATACAAAATATGTTACAAACCAAAATAAGTGATAAGACGACAATAAGGTAATCTAACCGTACTACAGTGTTTATGCAGTTAAGAACAAACCTCCAACGCATGGGCACTCTGGCTCAATAGCAGTAATCTCAGGTATGGCGCCAGCAGTAAATCAGTATCAGGATCCAGGACCGTATCTTCCGCGGAGATAACCGACAATAGGGAAGTGCATAATTGGCCCATACGTTAAGGAACGGTTCTTCCCACCCAATGCCTAACAGAGTCACATCCATGTCTCATATACCTCTACTAACTGCTAAGTCTCCTAACATGCCTCTATTAGCAGTTAGCCCTATCGTATGCGCATGGGGGATCAGCCCACACACAAGAACCTCTACATGCTACTCATCTCACACATCCTCATGGTATAACTGTGTCAAGGTATATGCGATACACTACTGACGGTAGTCTCTTAACTCTAAGTCCACATGCAATCAAAGGATAATAACAAAGTATATCTAATATCACTGAGCTGACAGTAAATCAAGAACGGTAAGAACTAGAAATAAATGAACAGTGATATGTAATAAAATGTAAACAGTATAATGGCAAGGTATCTTGCCTGAGGGTGGTGCGAGAAGCAGCAAAATCCGACAGTCAGAATCGTCAACACGAAAGTCAAAATCCACAAGAAGCTCCGGATGCTGAAACAAACATCACGAACGAGTTTGGAATAAAAGATATACCTAGGAAACGCCTGTCCAAAAGTTAAATTCTGGAACAGGGGCTAAATCGTAATTTCGGGTCAAAACGATGTCTGCCGTTGGACTCGCTTTGCACCGAAATGCGTGCCAGTATCTACGGTCTCTAAAGTCGTCAAACTACATGTCTACAAAATTTTTTTGATGAGATGAACCCAACGGTATGTCCAATTTTGGATTCCGGTAGATTGTGCACAAAATTGGCCGAGTGGGATTGTGGGCCCGCCAAAATAGCGTCCCGATCAACGGTCTCAGAATCGGACCAAACTTGGCTCACAGGACCAGAAAAATATTTTGAGTCCAATGGCGCAAGTTTCATCGCGTTATGATGAGTGTGCACAAAGTTGTGAATTAATTTGCAAAGGGTCGATACGGGGTATCTCGACGGATACGCACTGATTTCGTCGCGCACATGCAACAAAATCGGGTTTCGTCAGTTCCCACATATCGGCAACATCAATATGCGCCTTTCGATGCGTATAGTGCGCGACCACGTCGCCCGGTTAATCGGGGCGCACGCCGTATCGGGTGTTTTTCCACTTTTTTGAAAACAGAATTTAAATTTTTTCGAAAAACTTTAACAACGTGTAACTTTCTACATACTAGATAAAAAGTGAATCCAGAAGGTGCGTTACAATATCTGTTATGTTGTCTTTGACTGCCTTCAATTAGTTTTTAAGAAAGTTTAATGGACAGCGAGAAAAGTGGCCGACAAGTTGATGTTTCAAAACAGTTTTTAATAATTCAGAAAAGTGGTTTTTCTCCAACTTCACCTCGATTTTTCGAGCAAGTTGGATGGCCATGTCAAAGTCCACCTGGGGGATCTCGAAGAGGGTCATGAGGGCTTTCTACACGAATTTACAGATCTAAAAACGGATTTGAATTGAAAGAGAAATCGCATGGTGAAGGTGCTTAGCTAATGTTAAATTCTGTTCTTGTTGTTGTTGATTGTTGTCGATGTTGTTTGCCGCCGTCGCGATGTTGACGCTGCTGTCACGCTGCTGGCCGAGGGTTGCTTGCCAGAGAGAGGGAGGAGGAGAGAGGAGGAAGAAGATGTAGAAGAAATTAGGGTTTGTATATATATATATAACTATATGTATATATACATATATATTAAAAGGGGGAGGGGGCGGCCTATGCTTGCGGCTGTTGCTCCATACCTTATAAAGGGGCGCACAAGAAATATAGCATGCTGCTGCTGCATGTGGTCGGCTCCCACTTGGTGGGGCCGACCACTTGCATTATATATATATATTTTTTTAAACAATTCTTTTTCAAATCTTTTCTTTTCTAAAACTTTTAAAACTTCTGTATAATGTTCACAAAATAACTTTAATATTAATAAAATAATAAAATTTTCTCCAATGGGTAGACTCTACCACACACCCTTATCCGGGTCCAGAAAAATATACTATTTTTGTAAAATATTATTATAATAATAAAATACCAGTAATTGTACAAATATTTAAATAATTAGAAATTATACATAAAACTCTAAAATAGTTTAGGAAATATTTCTGAGTACATAAAATAAGTCTACATGGCCACATTTGGTCACACTACCTGCTTACATGGGCTAAAATTTGGCTCGGGCCCAGTTCGGACTGAATTGGTCAAACCGGGTCACTTAAAAGTCGAAAATTAAATTAATATATACATAAATTTGTCGGTGGAGGTTGAGTCGCAACTTGGCCTGGTTTTCCTATTTCGCTCTTCACCATGGCTAGGCCTCCCATGACATGGCTAATACACTAGTCAAGGCACACTGCTACATCTTTCGTGCCAAAATTCATGGTAGTCTTGTGTTCCAAAATTCAACAATGGCTAAGGTCATTTCTAATGAAATAAATAATAAAAATCATAAATTGCATAAATTAAATTTGAAGTCTAATAAAATAATAAATAATAATTTTAAAAAATAGGGGTTTTACAATATATATATATATATTTTTTTTTTATTTTTATTTTTTACAATATATATATATATATATATATATATATATATATATATATATATATATATATATATATTGTAAAACCCCTATTGTAAATATATATATATATATATATATATATATATATATATATATATATATATATATATATATATATATATATATATATATATATATTTACAATAGGGGTTTTACAATATATATATATATATATATATATATATATATATATATATATATATATATTTTATATATATATATATATATATATATATATATTTTTTTATTTTTTTATTTTATATATATATATATATATATATATATATATATATATATATATATATATATATATATATATATATATATATATATATATATATATATATATATATATATATATATATATATACTCTCCTAGAAGGTTTCAAGAAAGTATTTTAAAATTGAACGTTCTAATATTTATAAAAACATATATTTAATTTATAAAACAAAAGGTTTCACCTAAACATACTATTTAATACAAATATTTATTAAATAAATAAAATCATATAGTAAAATGTCTAATCAATTTATAAAAAATATAATTTAAATTATACTATTTTAAGAAAATTGAAATAATTCCATTAATTTAGTAGGGTTTACATGTGGAAACTTCTAGGAATTTCCCACAAACTAGTCACATGGCTTTGGCTAACTAATCACCACTATTAGTTAAAGCATAGTCTTAACTAATAGTTAGTAATGATTAAAAATTAAAACAAAAATCTTTTCTTTATCCTTTTTTTTATTGAAAAAGCATTTAGAATAAATTAAAGAAAATTCATAATTCATTATTTATAATTAGGAAGAATTTAGGAAAATTTTATAAATTGAAAAAATATAGAATATCGATTATAAGGGGTTACAAATCTACTATCTTTAGAGAAATTTCGTCCTTCAAATTTGGATAGATTCAAAGTTAGAAACTTTGTACAATATCACTAAAAAAGATTAAGAAAAAGCACTCTCTTATCTTATCTCGTCCTCATGTTCCCAGGTCGACTTACCTAGAGAATGATGATTCTAAGATATACGGACTAGATGAATAATCTGGTTCCTCAGCTCCTTCTCTTAGCGATCGACGATCCCTACGGGCTTCTCATGGTAGGTGAGGCTTGGTCCCACATTGACCTCTGAATGGTCTATTATATGACTCAGGTCAGGGACGTAATGCCTCAGCTGCAACACATGATATATATTTACTCCCTCCAATATAGGCGGTAGGCAAGCTGTCACGCCCCGATTCCGAAGAATCGATAGTCGTCCCCAGGGCGTGATACCGTACGAACCTAAGTTGCGATCGCACAAGGCATAGTCATAAGGTTATCCAAAACAAAATATCAAATAGAGTACACAGAGAAATTGAACAACACATTTGAAATGAAAGAAACTTTTGTTTTCATTGATAATAAATACATTATTTACATGACTCCATTACAATCATTGCCGCACGGGTTACTACATGACTCGATTATAAAATGAACGCTAATGAGATAGTCGTTCCATACATTACATCCCCATTTACAACAAAATATTTCCAAAGACCTGGAATCGTGGGGAGTCGAGATATCATTTCTTCTGGACTGAGTGTGGAGTCTTCAAAAGGATCAAACAAGTTTTCAACACACGTACGAGGCTTCAAATGTATTTGCGTCGCCTTGAGCTTAAATGGCACGCCCTTCTTGGTTCGGGATACCTGTGGAGAGCGAGGAACAATATATTACTACTGGTGTATGGCAAATTAAGTTCTATGCTCTCATTTGATTGAAGAGTTTATATGACTTGGTTTGTGAATCTTTCTAACCATCCTAATGAATTTTAGACAAGCATATGACAGGCATAATGTAAATTACGCTAGAACTTACCCACGGCAGAGCATGCCGTATAATGTGCGACTTACTATGTTCTTTCCTGTCAACTGTTATCGATAGCATAGCGTATGCAATTTGTGTAATTGGTCACTGACACAAACCATCCTGGACTTATAGCTTTGTTAGTCGGGGCCCTTTCAACGCAAGTAGCGAGCCCCACTGAAAGTCCCCGCCTAACCCGTACTATTATTCTGCACAGTTATACCGTGTTTCCTTCTAGGCCAAAACGGTCCCGTGGCCCCGGAATACCGCTCGAGGAAACTTTTACCTTGTCGACAAGTTGTTCATGACTTGGTTAGAACAATTTAGTTACTAAAGCATGGTCTATATATTGGCGAACTTAATTATTTTATCGTGTTCCACCTTGTCGTGGCATCAATTTGTTCAATGAGTCAATCCTTTGTTCAACACAGTTTTATAAGACAAGTAGACATGTTCGTACCCTTGCATCTATCATTTTATTCACAATAATATTATCGATTGAACTAAGAAGGGGGTTGAAAAGAGAAAGGTCAGCCACTCACCTTGATTTTTGCTCAAAGCGAGAGACTTGTTGGTCGCGTTAGTCGTCGCCTATGCGATTACCTAAAATCGCACAAGAAACTGATTAGAATACTGTATTATTCAAGGAGTTCGATATGTAAAGGCTAGTTCGAAAATGCAAGCCATAAAAACTATCGAAAACATTCACGAAAATGCATTTAGAAAACCAAAGCCAAAGAAGCAAGTACGACATGAAAAGCAGAGCAATGGGAGGTCTCTCTCGACTCAGCCTCATAGTCTAATCTCGAGGTACAATCCGCTGAATACGTGACTTGATTTCGAAGAAGCCTTTCCATAACGAGAAAAGAATCTTAATTTAATCGTTCTCGTTCAACGTTTCAATCGATCCCGATCTATCGGTTCTGACTGAATCGGTAGCGACAGTGTTCCTTTTTTGCACATCCTATGGTTAAAAATAGGGCATGATATAGGGATAGGGTACGACACCATAATCAACTAAGAAAAAATTTTGTTCTCAAAACTTAAGAATAGAACCTACCTCTAAGAGAACAATAAAGAAAATTTTTCCTTAATCTCCAATTCACGCTCCTAGGTCGATTCCTTGACCGAATGGTTTCTACAGAGAATGCGGACGAGAGGGATAGCACAATTTTGAAGCAATTTTTTCTTTCCCTCCAAGATTTGCACATGCTCTTTTACATATGATAAGTCTACCTGCAAATTCAACTGACCAAAATCTACCACACAGCTCGAATCGTGCACATACTTCTGCAACTGAGAGACGTGGAAGACATTGTGCACATCCAACAGTGTTGGCGGTAATGCGATCTGGTCAGCTACTAGGACGACTTACTTTAATATCTCGAAAGGACCGATAAATCCTGGACTCAACTTTCCTTTAGCTCCAAATCTCGTAACTCCACGCATAGGTGTCATCGGTAGGTGTCGGTGTATCTCTTCTACCGACTCTGTATAATCTTCAGTCTTTCCTCAATGAGCTTGACCTTCTCTACGGTCTGTTCTACCAGCTCCGGGCCAAGAATCTGCCGTTCTTCGACTTTATCCCAACAAATGGGTGATCTGTACTTCTGGCAGTACAAGGCTTCGTATGACGTCATTTGGATGCTGGACTGACAGCTATTGTTATATACAAATTTGGCCAATGGTAGATGAACATCCCAGCTTGACTTCAAGTCGATTGCACAGAGGCGTAACATGTCTTTGAGAATCTAGTTCACCCGTTCTGTTTGGCCATCGCGCTGATGATGGTAAGCTTAGCTAAAGTTCAACTTGGTTTCCATTACTGACTGAAGACTACACCAGAAGTGTGACACGAACCGTCCATCCTGATATGAGATGATGGATACCGGTATCCCGTACAGCCGATCTATGTTATCAAGATAGATCTGAGCAAGGCGATCGACGCTCTAAGTGACTTTAATGGCAATAAAGTGCGCTGACTTAGTTAATCGATCGACGATAACCCAGACGACATCGTTCTCCCGTGGCGTCTTCGACAGGCCAACAACAAAGTCCATAGTGATGTGATCATATTTCCATTATGGAATGGTAAGGTTCTGCATCTTCCTGTCCGGTCTCTAATGCTCAGCTTTCACCTGTTGACAGGCCATGCATTGCGATACGAAGAGTGCCACATCTCTCTTCATTCTGTGCCACCAGAAGGTCGTGCGGAGGTCCTTGTACATCTTAGTGCTGCTGGGATGTAAGGTATATTTTACATAATATGCCTCCTTCAATATCTTCTTTCTAAGTTCGAAGTCGTCCGGAACTCATAGTCGGCCTTTCAATCGTAGCACGTCGGTGTCATCTTCCGCAAAGTCAGTCGACTTTTCTGTTAAATCAGCTCTCGCATCATCTTCAGGTACGGATCATCCTTCTGAGCGGTCTTGATCTTTTCTCGCAAGCTCGGCTCTAACTGTAATTGTGCTAATTGCACATCTCTGAATCTAACTCGAAGGTCGATACGTATCTCTTCAAGGTCCTATAGTAGTCGGCTATTGATGTACAATAAGGTAAGATTTTTATGACTCAGAGTGTCTGCCACAATATTTTCCTTGCTCGACGTATAGTCGATCGTCAAGTCATAGTCTTTGATTAGTTCTAGCCAACGTCGTTGTCGTAAGTTCAGCTCCTTCTGAGTGAAGAGATACTTGAGGCTCTTATGATCGGTATATATCGTGCATGCCATGACATAAAGATAGTGATGCCATAATTTTAACGCGAGCACAATAGCCGCTAACTCTAAGTCATGCGTAGGATAGTTCTTCTCGTGCGGCTTCAACTGTCTCGAGGGGCAAGAGATCACCTTGTCTTACTGTATGAGTACACATCCTAAGACCTGGCCAGAAATATTGCTAAATATTTGAAAACCCTCTACCCTATCTGAAAGTACGAGTATAGGGGCCAAAATAAGCCGCTGCTTCAGCTCATAAAAGGAAGCTTCATATCGTCCGACCACTCATACACGACTCCCTTTTGAGTGAGGTGAGTCAATGGCAATACAATCTTCATAAAATCTTTCATGAAGCGTCTGTAGTATTCTGCCAAACTAAGAAAACTTTGAATCTCACTAGCCGACGCAGGCCGCCTCCAATCAGCAACGACTTTAACTTTTTCGGGTCGACTACAATACCTTCATATGAAATGATTTGTTCAAGAAAGGATATCATGCTGAGCCAAAATTTATATTTGCTCCTCTTCGCAAACAACTGATTATCTCGGAGGGTCTGGAGTACGGCCCGCAGATGTTCTGCATGTTGTGCTCGATCCTTCGAGTAGAAGAGGATATCGTCTGTAGAGACAAACATGAACTTGTCGAGGAACGGACGGAACACCAGATTCATTAGATCCATAAAGGCAGCATGAGCATTTGTCAGGCCGAATGGCATTACCAAGAACTCATAGTGGCCGTAACGAGTGCAGAAGGCTGACTTTGGAAGGTCGTCTAACTTGATCTTGAGTTGATAATAACCTGAGCGGAGGTTGATATTCAAAAATACTGTGGCACCCTTAATTGATCGAATTGATCGTCTATATGGGGCAATAAATACTTGTTCTGGATGGTGTCTTTGTTCAGCTCGAGATAGTCGACGTATAGACGCATTGACCCATCCATTTTCTTTACAAACAACACGGGTGCTCCCCATGGCGAAATAGTAGGACTAATGAATCCCCTATCGATCAACTCTTGTAATTGGATCTTGAGCTCTTTTAGTTATGTAGGTTCCATTTTGTACGGGGCCTTAGAAATCGGTCGGATATCAGGGAATGTGTCAATATTAAACTTGATTTCTCGGTTGGGTGGCATTCTGAGTAGCTCGTTCGATAATACGTCGAGGAATTCTGCCACAACCTCGATCTGATCTACGTTTGTACCATTTTATTGTGTGTCTCGAATGGATGCTAAGTAGCCTTCGCATCCTAAATATAGCATCCTTCGAGCAGAAATTGTCGAGATCACCATATAGGTCGACGATGCTTCACCACATGAGTAGCAGAATTTGGGCACTCCAGGTATGCGGAAGGTGACCTTCTTTCCTGTGCAGTCAATGGTGGCATTGCAAGGGCCGAGCCAATCTATTCCTAAAATGATGTCATAGTCCTTAATGTCTAGAATTATCACATCGAGATAGACCTTTTTCCCTCATATACAGATGATTCTGTCCTTGCAGGCTAAGTTTGTGGGTTGTGACGTGCCCGATGGTATGTGAACGCTAAGATCAAGGCCTAACGATGTCATAGGAATTTTGTGCTCGACGGTAAAGTTTACCGATATAAAACTATATGTGGCACATGAATCAAATAGTATATGAGCAGGTTTATTATTGTAAAGTAGTATACATGTCATGACTGTATCTAAGGCAGATGCCTCATTTCGAGTTATGGCGTAGATGTGTCCCTGGGTATTAGGTCAACGGTCTCGGCTATTGGGTTGTGTGGCTTGAGAAGGTCGGAACACCAGTCCTCGGTTTTCTTGATAGTTTTGTTGTGGCAGGGTATTGCGATTTGGTCTTTGAGTCATGCAGTCTCATGATTGGTGACCCTTTTTTTTGTAAAAGAAGCATCTCCCTCGGGGACAAAGCAATTTTTAGCATCGTGTCCGAAGTAGTTGCACCTAGTGCAACGAGGCAATAGATTCCGTCCCAAATAGACGCTTTGACACGTGATTGTTGCCTCCTGTATAGCTAGGAGGTTTGTGGTTGGAATGGTGCACAACGTCGACAGCAACGGAAGGGTACTGGCTCTCAAGACGGAGAGCATGATTTAGAGCATCGCCCATGGTCTTATACTTCAGAACCGCCACATGAGCAGCAATAGAGGGCCCTAGACCCACTTTGGACCGTCCCATACGACACTCCTTTGTATGAAGAAACACACCAGCAAATTTGGACAATTTGTTGAACTCCGTGGCATACTGTTGTACTGTCCGGTTCCCTTGCTTCAACTGCAAGAATTTATTTTCCTTCTTTTGATGAACGACTGAGAGAAAGTACTCGACTTCAAAGGCTTTACGATACGTGGCCCAAGAGATCGATGCTGAGTTGTTGTCGCGTTGGATCGCTCGTTTGTGCACGGCCTACCAGTTGTGCATGTTGAAACGTAGTTGAAGTTGTGTACAGGCGACTTGCTTAGAATCTTTAAGCAGAGGAGCTCGAAGTAATCTTCCATCTCTTTCAACCAGTCGATTGCCACAGAAAGGCCTTCGGTGCCGCTGAAGGAGGTACGACATGCGTTCTTAAATTATGACACTTCAAAGTTATAACTTCTCGGTGTCGCAGGTTAACGCTTGGGCTCCTCTCGATCGACTTCGATGGGTTGACCCATCGGCTCGGTAACAGTAGGCACAGTTGTAGAGTTTCTATTGGCCACAATCATTTGGACGTTCTGTTGCAGAGTATCAAGCTGCTTTTACTGCATCTTGGTTTGGGCATTGAAGCGAGCTTAAAATTGGGCCAGTCATGCCTCCGTCTACTTAGGTCGGTTCTCGGACTATTTCTGCTGTGCCTCTATTATGTATAGCATCCTCTCGATGTAATTGTTAGAAGGCCCGGCCCGCGAGCTGCTCGAACTGCTCGAAGTACTTTGTTCTTACTCGGTCACAGTTTCTGCCACGGGTTCCTTTACTTCTACAATACGAAGACACACATATCAGTCTCAAAATATTATGGACTCATTGTATGGAACAACTTATCTCATCGATACGAGGTCAAAGGTTTAAGACTCTAGACGAAAGGCCAAAAGATGTAAAGCCGTACTCTGATACCATTATGTCACGCCCTGATTCAGAAGAATCGATATTCATCCCCTGGACGTGATGCCATGCGAATCTAATTTACGATCGCACAAGGGATAGTCATAAGGTTAAACGAAATACAACATCAAATAGAGTACGCAGAGAAATTGAATAACACATTTGAAATGGAAGAAACTTTTATTTTCATTGATAATAAAACATCATTTACATGACTCCATTACAATCATTGCCACATGGGTTACAACATGACTCGATTTCAAAATGAACGCTGATGAGATAGTCGTTCCATATATTACATCCCTATTTACAACAAAATATTTCCAAAGACATGGAATCGTGCGGAGTCGAGACATCATTTCTTTTGGACTGAGTGTAAAGTCTTCAAAAGGATTAAACAAGCCTTCAATACACAGACGAGGCTTCAAATGTACTTGCATCACCTTGAGCTTAAGTGGCACGCCCTTCTTGGTTCAGGATACCTATGGAGAGCGAGGATCAGTACATTACACTTTGTACTGGTGCGTGCCAAATTAAGTTCCATGCTCTCATTTGGTTGAAGAGTTTATATGACTTAGTTTATGAATCTTTATAACCATCCTAATGAATTTCAGACAAGCATATGACAGGCATAATGTAAATTATGCTAGAATTTACCTATGACAGAGCGTGTCGTGCAATATGCGACTTACCATATTCTTTCCTGTCAATTGTTATCGCGGGCATAGCATGTGCAATTTATGTGTGATTGGTCACTGACACCGCAAGTCATCTTGGACTTATAGCTTTGTTAGTCAAGGCCTTTCAACGCAAGTAGCGAGCTCCACTGAAAGTCCCCGCCTAACTCGTGTTATTATCCAGCACAGCTATACCATATTTTTTCCTAGGTCGAAACGGTCCCATGGCCCTGGAATGCCGCTCGAGGAAACTTTTATGACAAGTTGTCTATAACCGTGTTAGAACAATTTAGTTCCTAAAGCATGGTCTATATTTTTGAGAACTTAATCATTTCATCGTGTCCCGTCTTGTCATGGCATAGATTTGTTCAATTTTTTGTTCAATATAATTTTATAAGACAAGTAGACGTGTCCGTGCCCTTACGTCTGTCATTTTATTTGCAATAATGTTATCGATTGAACTAAAAGGAGGTCGAGAAGAGCATGGTCAGCCACTCACCTTAATTTTTGCTTGAGACGAGAGACTTGTTGGTCGCGCTAGTCGTCGCCTACACGATTACCTGAAATCGTGCAAGCAATTGCTTAGAACATTATATTATTCAAGGAGTTCAATATGTAAATACGAGTTCAAAAAAGCAAGCCATAAAAAGCATCAAAAACATTCACGAAAACGTATTCAGAAAACCAAAGCCAAAGAAGCAACAACGGCATAAAAAGCAGAGCAACGGGAGGTCTCTCTCAACTCAGCCTCAGAGTCTATTGTTTGCCATGAAATATAAAAGAGCAGAACAATTATCGGAGGACTGGACTTTTACTTTACGTTACAAAATCGCTTGTACAAAGAAAGCCTAGGGACGAAACCTAGGTACAGCAGTCTAAGTACAATTGTTTATTTTAGATTTTGGGGGGTGACGATAGAGGCTCGGGAAAGCTACGACAGCTCTGTCTTACTCCTTGGACGATCGGTATGCAGCCTTGGCTCCAGAAGATTGCTTGGTGTTGAAGAAATGCTCTCTTTGCTCTCTCACTACTTTTTTTCTCTAAGTATTCTGGTGCTCTCTGATCTCGAATAAAGGTCTTCTCGCAAGGGAATGGCACCTTGCTATTTATAAGAAAGGAATGCTATTATTAGGGTTTACAATGATTGTCCCTTAAAGTAGCGGTGGCCTGTTGATTGATCAATCTGGGCCATTAGTTTTGAGTGTAATGAATCTGGGCCATTAATGTAGATTGTGCCAAATCATCTCAGTAATTAATACTGATTGGAATAATTCTCCCTTATAATGATCTGCTGATGTCTACGAATCTGAATGAATAAGTTTAATTCATTCTCCTACCACGTGTCCCATATTATTGGGATTTGACCCAATCTTTGATTGCAGTAAATCTGGGAAATTGATTGGCTTTATGACACGTTTCCTGGGAGCCACTGAAGGATCTGAGCCGCACGAGGATTGAGCCGCATAAGCTCGGCCACGTGTCAAGGCTGTTGGGGAGTGGCCTCCGAACCTTCGAATAACATGATAATCAGGACCGCATGGACGTAGGTGGCCGCATAACGGGTAACCCCTTCGTGAGCCGCATGGAGATGGTCCTCATGAGCCGCATAGGGGAGCGTCTGCTTGAGCCGCATAGGGGGAGCCTCCGCTTGAGCCGCATAGGGCTGTTTCGATCTGGGCCGCATAGGGCAACTTCGGCCTGAGCCGTATGGGGGGTTTCCGCTCGAGCCGTATATGACTGTCCACGTGCCTAAGCTGCATGGCATTTTCTAGATTTCGGGGGATTATGGAAGAGATTTCCTTCATTTCCCTAGGCATCTGTCATTATGACAGAGTCATAATTACATCTTTGTGTCAGGGCTGTCGTCTTGTCAGAGCTGTCAACCGTCAAGGCAATTAATGCAGTAAGGGAAGAGTTGTTTGTATGCTACATGGCACCTCTCTGAGCCGTATGGAGATCATAGAGCCGCATAGACGCATTGAGCCGCATAGGTCCTCTAAGCCGCATGGGCTTTCTGAGCCGTATGGGGTTTCCTGGCTGCATGGCTCTTTCTTTATTATTTTTCTTGCTTCTACAAGACCCCCTTCAAAGTTTTTATTTTGTAAAATTGAAATACTTTGAATAAGAAGCATGGCTGTATGCAAGTTCTTCTAACCGCATATGAGGTCCTAGCCGCATAGATGTCTTGGCCACATGGAAATTCGGCCGCATGACCATCTGAGTCGCATAGTTGTTTCAGCCATATGGCCGTCTGAACCGCATAGGCTCTTTGCCACGTCATTATGCCATGCGTGCAAATCTTTTTGGGGCAGCATCCCAAGAGTTTAGTCTTTAATTGGCTAGTTTGGCTCGATAGCCGAAGAGTCGATCACGTTGTACGAGGCATCGGTCCGTGGTCCTCCTTGTCTATAAATAGAAGGGTATTTGGACGGTCTTCTCTCTTAGACTCTTCTTGACTTAGATTCCTGTCTTGTTTTCTTCCTCTGATCATCGGACAATGATGGCACCCAGGGCTTCTAAGGCTATGAAGAAGGCTGTGGCGAAGAGTAAGAAATCGACTTCGTCATCGACTATCATGCCCCCCGTTCGTCTTGATGTTCATATTGCCATCGAAGGTAAGGATTATGTAGATGATTGAGTACTTTGAAACCCTAACAGAGCCTGCTTTGCTGCATGCTTCGTGCACAAGCCTTTGACGCAAACTTCTCAAACTACATGGTCCGCACACACGTCCCATGACTGAGCCGCATGGGGGTATACCCCATGTCCGAGCCGCATGAGAGTTGTCTTAAATGAGCCACATGAACCTTTCTGAATGTCTTCTGACTGTTTTTATTTTCTTCGTCTTTGGTTCTTGCAGTATCTCCACCGAATGCTGAGATTGCAGTGTCAGAGGAGCCGCAGCCTCCTGTCATCAACCAGGGGTCCTCCTCTGTTAAGGAGGAGGTGATGAAAGAAGAACCGGCGCCTGAGGGGGATGGCAGCCCTCCAAATATCGAAACTGTTGAAGGTGGTAGCGCTAGGAATTCTGATTCTCCTATTCTGGATGAGGATCTTCCTCAATTGCATCCTTCATATGTGAGGTGGTTGAGGGAATGGTATATGCGCTTCTGCAACTAGGATTTAGGGGCTTCTCGTAGATGTTTATCTTTTGTCTGTGGTCTTTGTTTTGCTTCGCTTTTCTTCTTGTCTGCATGAAGAACCTCTTTGACTTGCTTGTAGTCGTGTGGATGTAACCGATTTCTGAATGAATGGAATATATTTGCTTCACTCTTTTGCTTTGTAATAGTCATCTTATTGAGACATTTTGCGTGGACCCATTGCCCCTAACGTACCCTGGTTTTGGATACGGACAACAAGTTAAAAAGGAACCAACATACTTACTCAGAGGTACTGAGGACATGGTGAGCATAAGGGTTTCTTTGACGGGGGGTACATAGAACAACTCAGAGCTATTGAGGACATGGAAGTTCTATGTAGAGGGGTGATTTGTTTTTGGCGGAAGTGAAATGACTCAGAGGTAATGAGGACATGGCCGTTTTGGAAATTTGTGGATCAGTTACCCTTTTTGTGCACTGGGAGTGCGGGTAGTGGATCATGAGGGAGGATCTCTTCCAGGAAGAAAGTTCAGGGGTATGATTATACATGACTTACTATCTGAGAGAGTGACCGGAATATGAGTTCAGAGGCACCAGCGGATACGTGACTCGATAATCTGGAATGTTGAAATGTGAGTTCAGCGGCACCAGCGGGTACATGACTCGGTAATCTGGAATATTGAGATGTGTGAGTTCAGCGGTACCAGCGGGTACATGACTCGATAATCTGGAATATTGTGGATGCGAGTTCAGCGGCACCAGCGGGTACATGACTCGGTAATCTGGAATATTGAGATGTGAGTTCAGCGGCACCAGCGGGTACATGACTCGGTAATCTGGAATATTGAAATACGAGTTCAGCGGCACCAGCGGGTACATGACTCGATAATCTGGGATGTGTCGTTTAGACATAATATTTCTTCAGGAACTTGTCATTGACGGGCAACATGAGCAAGTCTCCGTTTTGCTTGGCGAGACGGTAAGCACCGTTGGAGAATACAGCCTCGATTGTAAATGGACCTTCCCATTTTGGCTGGACTTTGCCGGCGGTCTTGTGAGTCATGACCATCGGCCTCCGGACTGCCAGAACGAGATCGCCCACTCAGAATGTTCTGATTTTGACCTTCTTGTTGAAGGCTCCGGAGATGCGTGCTTGGTATAGCTCGATTCTTTGCTGAGCCAGGAGGCACTTTTCGTCTAAGGCCTCTAACTCTTGTAGTCGGCGTCGGTAGCTATCATCCGTCGTCAATTAATAAGTGAGGGTGACACGGAGTGAGGGTATTTAATTCTCTAATAGGAGAACTGCCTCACTCTCGTACACTAGGAAGAATGGTATGTTTCCTGTGGCTGTTCGGACCGTGGTACGGTACGCCCATAAGTATTCACCAAGCTTCTCGTTCTAGTCGCATTTGTTGGACGATACGAACTTCTTGAGTAACTTGATGATGGTTTTGTTGAATGCCTCTGCCAATCCATTTGCTGCCGGGTTGTATGGTGTCGAAGCAATATTCTGGATGCGATGCTTGTCGCAGAACCGATAGAAGGCGTAGCTTGTAAACTGCGGACCATTATCATGGATGATCCTTCGGGGCAGTCCAAAGCGATAGAAGACGTGATGCTTGAGGAAGCTGATCACGTTCGAAGTTTTGACTTCTGCAAGCGGGACAACTTTTGCCCATTTGGAGAAGTAATCTGTGATTGCGAGTATGAAGCGATGTCCTCAGAAAGAAGGTGGAGTAATCGGACCAATGATATCCATCCCCCATGCTTCGAATGGCCAGGACACCACTGTCGGATGTAGAAATTCGAATGGCTGGTGGATGAAGTCAGCATGGACTTGGCAGGCTTTGTACCTTCTTGTATAGTCTATCGTATCTGCTACCATCGTGGGCCAGTAGTAGCCCATTCGGCGAAGACGGTCTTACAATTTAGTGCCAGGCTGATGGGCCCCGCAGACACCATCATGAGCTTCTCGTACGACTTCTTTAGCTTCTGTGTTTGACAAACACCGAAGCAATAATCCATCATAGGATCGACGATACAGCATTTTTGTCTCTATATCGTAGAAGAATCTGAGAGAACGTCGTTTGATGAAGGTGGCTTCCTTTGGGTTCTCGGGCAGGATGTCGTAAACGACGAAGTCAATGAATGGTTGTCTCCAATCTGGGACATCATCGATCGTCTGAGCGGAATAGCTCGCTATGAATTGAACATTGTTTTTGGGGTAGACCAGTTCTTGGCCTATTACATCTACCGATTGGTGAGTATGATTTGGCACTGCTAGGGAAGCGGCCAGACCTGCTAAGGCATCGGCTTCAATATTTCAGAGTCTGGGGACGTACTCGATGAAGAACCCCTCGAACGATGAGATGATGTCGATCGCTATCTGGTGATAGGGGATCATGTCTTCGTGGCGAACTTCGTATGAGCCACGGATCTGATTGACGATTAACTGAGAATCACCGTATGCTTCAAGATATTCTACCCCCAGCTCTCTTGCAAGTTAGAGGCCAATGACCAAAGCGTTGTATTCGGCCACATTGTTAGAGCAGGGTTCTGTGAGCGAATAAGCACGGTTAATCACCAATCTGGAAGGGAAGACTAGCACCACCCCGACTCCGACGACGATGTTGCCTTTGGGTCCCGTTCTTGAAGCACCGTCGAAGAACATTCGCCATATATCATCGTGAGAGATTGCATGCGAGTCGGCGACCTCATCTGGGATCTCTTCATATATTCTGGACGACTCCGAGCCCGGTATTTTCCATAAATAAATTCACTTTATTTATTGTGTTTCTGGGAAAATTACAACTGTGGGAATCTGATCTAGAAGACGATCACTTTATCCCTTGGACTATGCAAAGAAGAAAAGCTCTCAAAATTTTGACAGTAAGTTTAGATAACTATGTATCTGTACAATGAATGAGAAAAAGAACTCTATTTATAGAGTCAAAAATAACTGAAAAGATAACTGTCTTCACAGCCTGTGCCTAGTTAAAAATCACGCAAGATTTAACATACGCAAGGTTGTGAGAAGTTACTAGACATGGCCTGTAACTATTGGACACATGGCAATCATGCATGAGTCGTGTGCAAGTTACAGGACACGCAGGCGAGAGATCAGTGGCGTGACTGCCACGTACTCCAATTTGATGAAATCCACGCAGACTTGTTAAAGACGAAATCCACGCAGACTCGGGGTAAAAAGCTTCAAAATCCACGCAAACTTGGGGCAAGAAGCTTCAGGATCCACGCAGACTTAAGGCAAACAGCTTCAAAATCCACGCAGACTTGAGGAAGGAAACTTCAGAATCCACGCAAACTTGAGACAGAAAGCTCAAAATATACGCAGACTTTGGGAAGGAACATAATCCACGCTCGATTGAGGTGGGACTGCCAGCTGTCTTGATTCGACATGCCTCGACTGACACAAAATCTCTGATAGTGATTACTTTTGTCAGTCGCATTAAATGATAAGAAGCTCTTTTGGTACGCCAACTTGACGAAGGCTGAGTCTTGCTGAAGAAGATTTCGAAAGTCACGCAATAGTCGGCTGTGATCTCTCGAGTTCTGTGCATACGTGGCATACGAGAAGACATTCTTCGACTGTCATGCTGTCAGTCATAATTACACCCTGACAAATGATGAGCTGTCTCCCAGTGTGACTTTTTTAATATTGTCCTGATCAACTCAGCGTGACTTTTGGACCTTGTTCTGATCAACTCAGCGTGACCTTCATTTTTAAGGCCTACAAAACCCCCTTCAAAGTTTTCGAAAGTTGAAAAGACTTCAAAATTTCGAAATACTTTGAAAAAGATAAACATACAAATGAACTTATTAAATGTCATGATGACTCTTCATTTTTTGAGACTGATTCTATCCAATTTATGATGGAATATGAACCGTCGGCAAGCTCTGTTATATAAACAGGGAGAAAATTCAGCTTTGATGTTCATCTTACGTCAACATGACTCATAAGGAAGAAGCTGAAGAAGAAGCAAGAAAGTTGGGTTTTTGTGCCCATGGTGACCCTACTTTTGGGGGTAAGGAACCGGAGCCTTTTGTTTTCGAGTTCAAAGATGACCCTACACAACTAGGCAAGAATTTCTTGAGCTATTTTGGCCTGGACGGCTCGTCTTCTTCCAATGGGCGCAGCCTCGCAGAGCAGCGTGAAATGTTCAATGTTCTGTTACACCGTACAGGAGTCAAGAGCGTAGAAGAATTGGGCGCCAAGCTCAGTCGCTCTGCTTTGAAAAATGTAGTACAACTTTATGCTGAACAGCGTGCATTAATGAAGAATATTAAGTGGCACTCTTTGAATGTTTCAAATAATGTGCTACTTTCTAAAGCACACGTGACACCCATTCCATGGTTTATGAGTGCTTTTTATTCGGATCTTTTCCAAGAATAGGCTTGCACTTTGTCCTTTAAATAGATAGGTGAGTTTCATGCATACTCATCTCTTCATTCTTCTTCTTCTTCTGAGAATGACCTTTTTGAGAGATTCTATTCTCAACAAGAAATTAATGATAGCAATGTTCTCTGATCTTGATTTTGATGGTGAGTCCAGTATAGTAGCCCACTTTTCACTGTTGAAGATAAGCTCTTTTTTTTTATTTCTGACTGAACAGAGTGTGCGTGACTGGCCAGTGCGTGCCAAATGACATTTCTGTTGATCTCTTTTTCTTTGCTATTTTCTGCAGAAGCTTGGCTGTAAAATTTTTTCAGAACTGGCATTGGTGATTTGGATGCTGTGGGGAGCGGTCTTCTGACACCAACATCAGGGAGCTCATGCGCTTTTGACGCGCAAATCAGACAACTCAGAACTCTTCGTGGGATAGAAGGGTCTTCTTCCGATGGTAGGAAGAGCCTTTATACACGGAGAGTTGGACGGTGGAGTCGGCCCTACCCCGAGAAATCGGGTAGTAGAGTTCCTTTCACGGCAGAACTAGGAATTGTATCCTAAGGTTGGATACATTCCTGTCTCCTCTGAAAGGCCGCTCCTAATCCATCAGTTGTATTGGCAGCAACACGCCTTCGGGCTGCCGAACTCTGTGGTTCTCCTCTCGTCTGAGAGAGAAGACCAGAGTTTGATTCCTGCTGGACAATCAGGAATTGCCACCAACAACGAACCCACCAGAGAAGATCCAAGGAGAAAAATAGATCTCTATTAGGTTATTATTGTGTGTGTAGAATGAAAAATCCAAAATTGTAATAGATTTCCATTATGATTTGTAAGAAAGTCTAAGAAAAATGTAATAGACTTTTTATAATGATATGAGAGTGGAAATGATAATTCTTCTATGCTCAATAATTTGTATCTATCTGGATGAATTGTGGACATGATAGAAAATGAAATCTTCTTTTCTGATTTAGAATACCTAATACTATCAGAGGTAATATGGACGTGACAATATGTAGGAACTCGATAAGAAAAATAGATTGATTTCTATGCAGAAAATGGAAAATGATAGATGAGTAGGTAGATTCAGCATTTATTCAGAGGTTTATGAAAACATGATAAATAACGAATCCCCACTTTTTTTTAATAAATTGATAGAAGATAATGAACGGACAAATGTCAGGTGATAATGAACAAGTAAAACGTCGGATGAATATGACAAATGAACGGATGAACCGTCAAGTATTAATGAATGGACGAACCGTCGGATGAATGTGTCGTTTCATTATTCGAGGAATTTTTGTCTATAAATATAGCAAAAATCTAACAAAGGACGAACACTTCTTCTTTTCAACATAAAAATGTCGTCTGAAGAAGCATCCAAGAAGGCTGAAATCGTCTCGAAAGTTCAGAAGGATACTGAAGAACGCCCTGTTGATCTAATTCAGCCGAAAGAGGTAGAAGCAGGCGAAGGTTCGTCTGCACCCAAGCCGCCACGAGACATTCTGGACTTTCTGCTTGATCCAGAAAGGTTTGAAGAAGAGGAAGCCATAAGGATGGCAGTCTGCAAGTTTCTCGTGGGCTCCAGCAAAGAAGTTCTCAATTCTTTTGCTGATCACATTTTTGAGAAAGACGGCAGCAGTCCACGTCCAAATATAAAGAAGGATGATAGTGATCTTCCTTAATATCATGTAATATCATTCATGATAAAAATAAAATTTTATTTATAAATATGAACTTGTCTGATAATTTACAAGTATTTATATTTATACATAATACTTTTTAAGGAATTTACCGTTGATAGACATCATAATTTTCCGACCATCAAGTTCTGAGAGTTGATAAACTCCATTTGAGAAAACTTTGCTCACAATATAGGGGCCTTCCCACTTTGCGTTGAATTTACCTTTGCTCATATGAGTCATAGTCATAGGACGTCTGACTGTTAAAACAAGTTCCCCTTTTTGATATGCTCGAACTCTGACTTTCTTGTTAAAAGCTCTTGAAATTCTAGCTTGATAGAATTCAATATTCTGTTGAGCAGATAATTGTTTTTCATCCAAAGCTTCTAACTCATGAAGTCGAAGACGATCATTATTCTCAGTAGTAAGCTCATTAGCGATTGCTATACTTAAAGAAGGAATTTGAATCTCTAATGGAAGAACAGCTTCGCATCCGTACACTAGAGAGAAAGGTGTACATTTAGTGGCATTACGAACTGCAGTACGGTAAGCCCACAAACATTTGCCAAGTTTCTCACTCCAATTACATTTGTTAGTAGAGACAAACTTCTTTAGGAGTTTGATGATGGTTTTGTTGAAAGCTTCTGCTAATCCGTTAGCTGCTGGATTATACGCGGTAGAAGCTATATTGTTGATCCAATGATCGTCACAGAATCGAGTAAATTTCTGGCTGACGAATTGTGGTCCATTATCATGAATAATGCGTCGAGGAACACCAAATCTGTAGATGACATGATGCTTAATAAAGCTGATGAAACTGGATGTCTTAACTTCAGATAAAGGAATGGCTTCGGACCATTTGAAGAAATAATCGGTTATTGCGAGAATAAACCGATGACCTTTGGATGACGGCGGATTGATCGGACCAATAATATCCATGCCCCAAGCTTCAAAGGGCTATGATGCTGCCGTCGGATGTAGAAATTCTGAGGGTTGATGAATAAAATCCGCATGGATTTGACAAGCTTTACACTTCTTTGTATATTCGATGGCATCTGATACCATAGTGGGCCAATAATAACCCATACGTCGAATACGGTCCTGAAGTTTTGGGCCAGGCTGATGTGCTCCACAAATTCCATCATGTGCTTCACGAATAATTTGTTGAGCCTTGTCACCGGCAACACATCGAAGAAGTAAACCATCATAAGCTCGACGATATAAGGTCTTTGTAGTATGATTATAATAGAATCTGAGGGATCGTCGTCTGATAGATGCTGCCTCACTCGGATTATCTGGAAGAATATCATACAATACAAAATCTAAGAAAGGAAGTCTCCAATCTTTATCCGTATTCTGAGTCTCAGTTGAATTACTGAAGATGAATTCTATGCTAGAATCAGATGAAGATGATAAAAATTTACGACTAAATCCAAATCCTCTTGTTGTGTTGACGTCATGAGACGTTGATTCTTCAATGTCAATTGGAAGTCCTAGAGTCAGATTGTTTTCGAGATGAAATAATTCTCGATTGCGAACAACAATCATTTGCTGACGTCTGATTAGAATAGCTAACACTGCCGCAAGATTAGCAAGAGCATCAGCTTCTGTATTACATGCTCACCTAACATGTTCAATGAAGAATTCTTTAAACGAAGAAGCCATAGATATAACTGATCTATGATAAGGAACCAAATCTTGATGGCGAACTTCATAAGTACCCCTTATCTGATTGACAATGAGTTTAGAGTCTCCGTACGCCTCCAAATGTTGAACATTCAGATGTTTAGCGAGTTGAAGACCAATAAGTAATGCATTGTACTCAGCTACATTGTTCGAACATGGCTGATCGAGAGAATAAACTCTTTGGATAGCAAGACCTTCTGGTGATACAAGAACGATTCTAACTCCAGCGACAATATTACCATTAGGACCTATCCTTGAAGCTCCATCAAAGAATAGACGCCAAGTAGGATCTTCTTCAGCAATTTTGTTTTGAATCTAGAACTTCATCTGGGATTTCATCATAGAGTTTTGAATCTTCTGGAATTGAATGAGCAGCCAGAAAATCGGCTAAAGCTTGTCCTTTGACTGACTTCTGAGGAATATAGTGCATATCATATTGAGCAAGTAGGATTCCCCAATTAGCCAATCGAGAATTCAAAACACTAGGTTTTTTTATCATGACCCGTATAGGATTGATCTTAGAGATGACATGAATAGTCTGGCCAATGATATAATGTCGTGTCTTTTGGACAGCGAACATCAAGGCTAGACATTCTTTTTCGATCGGTGAATATCGAGGTTCAGCTCCGGTCATAGTTCGACTGAGATAGTAAATGGCTTGTTCATGACCATTTTATTCTTTTGAGCAAGCAATGCACCCAATGAATGACTCATTGCTCGGGTATATAGGAGGAATAGAATTCTTAAGACGGGAGGTACCAATACTGGAGGGCTCATCAGATATTGTTTTATATCGTCAAATGCTTTCTGACATTCATTATTCCAGACAAAAGAAACACCTTTCTTCATAAGTTTGTTGAATGGTCTGCAGCATCCTGATAAATTAGAGATGAATCTCCTAATATAAGCAATCCTTCCTTGAAATCCTCGTAGCTCTTTTAAGGTGCGTGGAGGACACATCTCTTGGATGGCTTTGATCTTCTCGGGATCCACGTGTATACCTTTAGAGGTAATGACGAAGCCGAGAAATTTACCACTAGAGATGCCTAAGAAGGACTTAGTAGGGGTCATCTTTAACTGATGCTTACGCATTAGATCAAATATAGTCTTCAAATCTTGGATATGATCCTCCTTTTGTCGACTTTTGACTGTAATATCATCAACGTAGCATTCGACTATTTTCCGCAAATGTTCACGGAATATAATGCTCATGGCTCATTGATAAGTTGCTCCTGCATTCTTGAGACCGAATGGCATAACTGTATAACAGTATGTACTAATCGATGTTCTAAAAGAAGTGTGTTTCTCGTGGTCTGGAAATATTTTAATCTGATTGTATCCAGAATACCCGTCCATGAATGACATCCTTTCAAACCCATAAGTATTATCGATCATAACATCAGTGATTGGTAGAGGGAATTCGTCTTTAGGACATGCCGCATTGAGATCGCGAAAGTCTATGCATACTCTGATCTTGCCAGTCTTTTTAAGGACAGAAACTATATTAGCCACCCAATCAGGATGTTGTTCCTCTCTAATAAACCCAGAGGCCATGAGTTTATTGACTTCAGCTTCAATTGCATCCATAATGTCCGGACAAAATTGTCACTGTTGTTGTTTGACCGGTTTAGCATTTGGCATGATATTGAGTTTATGAGTTGCAATCTGTGGATCAAGTCCTGGCATATCTTCATAACTCCAAGCAAAGACATCGATGTATTCACGAATAAGTTTGATCATGTCTTGCTTATCAGTTTCTGAAAGACTTTCACTGATGAATATTGGTTTGGGGGATCCCTCTTCACCAATATCTATTTGAACAAGTTTATCTTCAGTCAGAGGTTCTTTTTGCTCGAAATGGAACTCCCATTGATTATCTAACCTTTGGGCCCATTGTTCTGATTCAGGTGAGATTTCAAAATCATCTTCGTCTTTATCACTTTCTTCAGAACGATCAATAGAAACCATGTTGGAAGACAGAATGTTGCAGTAGAAATCACCGATACTCGTATCGGAATCCCAAGAGGTGGTACTAGAAGAATCAGATCTCTTATCTTCATCAGATCAGGATCTTCATGGATAGTATTGATAAAAGGAGTATGAGCAATATAGCCCAATCCGCATTTTGTCCTTCCATATTTCAGAGGAGGAATCCGGACAGGCATTTTTCTTCCTTTTCCACTATTGAGGCCAGTCCTGAAGTCATAGCCCATATTTTTAATGATGTCTTTAGATTGATGACTATAACGACGTAGTTGTAATCTTCTAGTATCATCATTTTTGTCATCATCTTCTAAATCAGAAGGACTTTGGGGCCCTTTGTAAAAGAATATTGGAATGTCTCCTGGCTTTCTGCTGGGAACTAGAAAGTATGAAGATTGTACAGGTTCTAGGGATACATCTGTATGAACAGTCTGTATAACTCCTATGGTTATTGTGCTCAAGTCATCTAACAAATGTAAATAACTATGAACATAATTACACACATCAGCGTACTGCAAAGATGGAGACTTTTTATTAAATATAAAAGCAACAATATTTATATTGGAAGAAGGCCGAGCTTTAGAGACCTTAGCCCAGTCAATGACTAAAGGGGAAGAAGAAGAACGAGAAGAAGCTTTGTTTCGATTAAGATCGATAACAAATGGCTCAGAAGAGGTGAGCTCCCTTGAAGCTTGAGATGGAAGAGTAATCCGCCCTCCAACTGGAATTAGTAGAGTATCCTGTGAAGATACAGGAACTATAGTACGCCCACTAACAGGAATGATCATTGTATCTTGAGCAGACGACTGAGGTAACGGAGAGATCCGTCCACTCACCGGAATGATGAAAGAACCTTCTCCGGAGGATTTGGGAGATTGTTGCTGAGTAGTTCGACCTTTAACATGGATTATTAAAGTCTTACTTTGTGAATCCTCTTTCTAAATAGCTTGTATCACCCTTGTATACTCTTCTTTATACATTCGGGAATCATTGAAATAAGCTTCAACCACATGGAAGGGATTTATATCAGCAACTTCTTTTTTTACTCTTCCATTGCTATCAATGTACTTAAAACACTGATGAAGAGTAGAAGGCACCACATTATTTTCATGAAGAAAGGGCCTCCCTAAAAGAAGATTATAGGATCCCACGATCTCGATCACATAGAAAGTGACTTTGGATCTGAAATCACCTATCTGAAGCTTCAGATGAATCTTTCCCAAAGGCTCGCTTCGGCTTTGATTGAATCCCAGGATAGTAGTAACCGTCTTGGAGAGCTTGTGAAGAGGAATTTTTAGTTCATCCAACAGACTCTTTGGCATTATACTTATAGCAGACCCTAGATCAATGAGGATACTATCTATCTTCATTGTATCGATATAACCAGTGTAGTAGAGAGGCCGATCATGTCGATTATCCTCCAATAGCATGTCGTCTTGTGTAAAGGTGATATTTGGGATAATCTCCAATACACTGTTACAATGTAAGCAAGTGGCAGGTTCTGCATCTGGCTTCTTCAATTGTGCAAGACAAGAGTCGGCTTGAAGAAGTGCTTCACTTAACGTCTCCCGAGTCTCTTTAGAAAGACGTAGAAGTTCAAAGAGGGACATTCTAGCTGGAGTATTAGCAAGTTGAGCTAGAATGTCGAAATTATAAGGCTTCTGAAGCCCAAGAGGAGGGGACTTCTTGATTGGTTTATCAAACCGAGCCTGTTGTTTGCCTTTTTCAAGAGCCGTAGGCTTGGGAGAAACAGGTTCAACCGGTGTAGTTGAAAGAACAGGTGCAGTGGATGATTCTTCTTCAGGAGGAACATTAGGAGCATCTTTATCAGCTGGAGGGATATCAGGAGTATCCTCAGGATTCTTGGAATAATCCTTTAGATAAGGTTTCCCTATTCGAGTAGCAAGTGCTTTTTCCTTCTCTTTTGGCTCTGTGTCAGAGGTAGATCTAAGAGAAGTCATATGACATGACTTAATTTTTCCAGCCTTCTTGGACTTTCGAGAAGTAGTCTTTTGAGGAGAAGGAGATTCAAAATCTGCCACTAGATCAGGATGAATCCACATGATTTCTCCTGTTCACAAAGTGATTGGCACTAATCCTTCAGACTGTGGAGGAGGAATATTTACTATTTCAAGAGTTGCCTTGGGAATAGGAACGATCCTACTTTCAAGGAGTTGAGGAGGGAAATCTTCGAATTGCATAGAGACGACGTTGGAGGTGACGGTCTTCTCTTTTGGAGTAAGGGAGATAGCTCCAGACTTAATCATTTCTTGGATCTTTCCTTTCAGTACATAATATATACGAATTGTGTGATCCAACATTCTGTGGTATGGACAGTATTTAGGATGATCTGTCTTCCCAGCTTCATCAGGTTTCTTGATTTTAGGTAATTGTATTTTATTACCTTTCAGCAGACATTCAAAGATACCAAGGACATCGTCGTCATCGAAAGAGTACTCTTCTTTGGGGTGAGGTGTTCTTGGTTGTTGAGTTGTAGAGGTAGGAGAAGTTTGAAAAGTTGATGCATCTTTACTCTGAAGATTAACTTCAAGAGTTTCTTTTCCCTTGCGAGCATTGTTTTTAGCATTATTGTTAGTACCTTGACCTGTTTCTTTGGGAGTCATCTGCACTCCTAAACCTTTGAAGGTTTCAGCACTAATTTCTGCGGCCTTGGCACTGACTATGAAGGAAGGCCAATCTTGAAATTGAGTAGATCCTGTCCACATGCTGATGATTGGCAACAAGTTTGATTTGCATGTGTCGATTGTGACCGCATCTGGAGTTCCAAGAGGCATCTTCAGAGCTTCTCTTCGAAACCGTTCAATGAAATCCTCTGTAGTTTCATTATTTTTCTGCTTGATTCTAATAAGAGCAGACATAGTCATGTCATTGAGCCCTTCATAGAACCGTTCAAGAAACATCTGTTTGAAACTGACAAATGAGGTAATGCACCCATCTGGGAGACTTCTATACCATTCATAAGCCGTTCCCTTGAGACATCCAACAAACACCCGAGTAAGGAGGGCGTCACTTGGTTGCAACTGGTCAGTCATCACTTCAAAGTGATTAATAAACTGACTTGGAGAAGTGGTTCCATCATAGAATGAGATAGTAGGAGGCTTGTATTTAGGAGGATACGATACTTGCTTCCATTCTATCGGATAAGGTTGTTTGATGCCTAACCTTTGTAAACCATCTTTCTGTTTGAATGCCTCGAATTGAGTTTTGAGATTCTTTAATTCTTCAGAGACAACTCCGAAAGATTGTGGAGTTGTAGCTTGTAGAGAATAGTTGGAAGGAGGAACAACATTATAAGCACTACCCCCAGCTCCAGAGAGACTAGGATTTGTTTGAGCTGGTCCAGGAGTATTGGATTGTACTACTGGAGGAACTTGTATTACACCAGTATCAATTGGTATGGCATTTGGTACAGTCTATCGATTTTGTATCTGAGTTGCCATGAGTTCATACATCGACTTCATAGTATCAGCCATGGATTTCATTTGTTGTTCCAAAGAAGCAATCCTTTGATCTTGAGGAGTCACCGAAGAAGAAGGTTCATTGTTCAATTCAGTATTCCCATCCACCATATATATCGTGACTGTACGAGGGATTATTGATAAATTGGTGGATGTTGTATGTTCTGAATCACTGTTTCGTGTATCAAAGTCATTTATAGGAGAACTACCCCCAGTAGGAAGAGGTAGGAAGTTAGATTCTCCAAGAAATTCAGAATCATCTTCAGAGATCAAAGTTCTTTGACTAGAGGCTAAGACACTTGCTCTAGTGTTTCTATATACTCCATCTGGACTATCAGTTCTACCCCCAGTATCCCGAGAGGTCATGTTGACAAAAGCAAACAAAGGCTCATCTTCATCAGGCATAGGTTCACACTGAATCCGATTGAAGACAGATTGTCGTTTAGTTTGACATCTGTATTGCATTGTAACTCTCGGCTGGAAGTCACATTCATGATCAACATAGTCTTGAACCAGTGATTGACATTTGCATTGAATTATGACTCTTGGCTGGAAGTCACATTCAGCATGGTCCATTGTCATAGAATTACAACTTCTCTTCTGTTGAAGGTGCTCTCGTAAATCTCTTTGTGTATTTTTAGGAGTATATTTCCTGTTCTTGGGTCTTGATGGCTCTTGATTATACAGGGAGTGATTAATATGAGCCACATAGTTTCTAGCATACTCTGCATCCGGATCTTTTATTTTCATTTTCGATTGATGTGGTTTCTTAACACCAGAAGTGTTTCCCAAACGGATTTGATTAAATTTTGTTCTTAAATCAGTTTGAGGTAACACATTGGTTTTAGAAACTTTGAGTTTTCCTTCTATTGATCTGGATATTTGCAGAGAAGGAAGAGTTGAACCACCCTCTTGATTAGGAGTTGGTAACAGACCCTCTTTCATAGACAAATTCTGTGCCCAATTTGAAGAAGTCGTAAAAGAAGACATTACAGAATGTTTCTTCTTATACTTATTCAAGTTTTGAGACATAGAATGTCCAAAAGGAAGAGTAGTCAAAAGACCATCTTCTTTTTTTTGACTAACAAAATTGTCAGTCAAAGCTGTTCCTGAAGTAAAAACTACAGGAGCAGAAGAAACAACTAAAGAGTTATCTCTTTTCGAAGGGACTTTGTGTGGAAGACCACCCCCAGTTCTAGTAGAACATGGCAAAGAGGAAGAGATAGCTAAAGAGCTATTCTTCTTAGATGATGTACACGCTGAAACAGGCTTGGTTAAAGAACCAGTGCTGTCAGCGTGACTTTTGATTTTGGAATTACACGCTGGAACAGATTTGGCTAATAAGCCAGTGCTGTCAGCATGATTTTTGATTTTGGAAATACACGCTGGAACAGATTTGGCTAATGAGCCAGTGCTGTCAGCGTGACTTTTGGGATTAAATTTGCACGCTGGAACAGATTTGGCTAAGGAGCCAATACTGTCAGCGTGACTTTTGGATGTGAGATTGTACGCTGGAACAGACTTGGCTAAGGAGCCAGTACTGTCAGCATGACTTTTGAATGCTGTCATCTTCGAGCGCACAAGAGTGTGCGTGCTTGCAGTAGAGTCTTTGCCAGTGTTAGGAGTAGACACTGTGGCAGAGACTTCACCATTGGCTGCCAACTGAATCTTAGGGACATAGACAGAGTATCCCTTCGACTTGGCAGTGATGATGGAGGCTGAAGTGGGCTTGCCACTCTTAGCCCGCTGTATTTCTTCGTAGGCGAGTTGATCGAATTGGATCGTCATCACCTTCTTCATCGAGCCGATTGACGAAGTGTCGCATTGAGTTGTTGCCATCTCAGAAGAGGAGATAGTTTTCCCCAGCAGAGTCGCCAATTTGTTTTCCATAAATAAATTCACTTTATTTATTGTGTTTTTGGGAAAATTATAACTGTGGGAATCTGATCTAGAAGACGATCACTTTATCCCTTGGACTATGCGAAGAAGAAAAGCTCTCAAAATTTCGACAGTAAGTTTAGATAACTATGTATCTGTACAATGAATGAGAAAAAGAACTCTATTTATAGAGTCAAAAATAACTGAAAAGATAACTGTCTTCACAGTCTGTGCCTAGTTAAAAATCACGCAGGATTTAACATACGCAAGGTTGTGAGCAGTTACTGGACGTGGCCTGTAACTGTTGGACACATGGCAATCATGCATGAGTCGTGTGCAAGTTACAGGACACGCAGGCGAGAGATCAGTGGCATGACTGCCACGTACTCCAATTTGATAAAATCCACGCAGACTTGTTGAGGACGAAATCCACGCAGACTCGGGGTAAAAAGCTTTAATATCCACGCAAACTTGGGGCAAGAAGCTTCAGGATCCACGCAGACTTAATGCAAAAAGCTTCAAAATCCACGCAGACTTGAGGAAGGAAACTTCAGAATCCACGCAAACTTGAGACAGAAAGCTCAAAATATACACAGACTTTGGGAAGGAACATAATCCACGCTCGATTGAGGTGGGACTGCCAGCTGTCTTGATTCGACGTGCCTCGACTGACACAAAATCTCTGACAGTGATTACTTTTGTCAGTCGCATTAAATGACAAGAAGCTCTTTTGGTATGCCAACTTGACGAAGGCTGAGTCTTGCTGAAGAAGATTTCGAAAGTCACGCAATAGTCGGCTGTGATCTCTCGAGTTCTGTGCATACGTGACATACGAGAAGACATTCTTCGACTGTCGTGCTGTCAGTCATAATTACACCCTGACAAATGATGAGCTGTCTTCCAGCGTGACTTTTTTAATATTGTCCTGATCAACTCAGCGTGACTTTTGGACCTTGTTCTGATCAACTCAGCGTAACCTTCATTTTTAAGGCCTACACCCGGGTGGGCTGCTAAAAAGTCTACCAGAGCTTGAACTTTGACAGCCTTTTGCGGGACGAAGATTATATGATAAGGGGACAACAATATAGCCCATGTAGCGAGGCGAGAGCTGAGTGCCCCTGGCTTAGTCATGGGGACCCTGAGAGGGTTGACTCGTGAGATCACATGTATTATTTGTCCAGTGACATAGTGCCGCATCTTCTGAATTACGAACACCAGGACAAGGCACTCCTTCTCCACAGCGGTGTATCGGTGCTCTGGCCCAATCATTATTCGACTGAGGTAATATATGGCTTGCTCATGGCCTGCGTTGTTGTTTTGTGCCAGTAGGGCTCCGAGGGAATGCTCCATTGCTCGTAGGTAGAGCAGGAATTATTTTCCAGCAACCGGGGCCACCAGGACTGGAGGGTTCGACAAATATTCTTTGATGCTGTCGAAGGCCCGCTGACATTCTTTGTCCCATACGAATGAGATGCCTTTCTTCATGAGGTGGGTGAATAGTCGACATCGCCCGGAGAGGTTAGAAATAAACCTCCTGATGTAAGCTAGCCTCCCTTGAAGGCCTATAAGTTCGCGGAGATTTTTCGGAGGACCTGGACGGTGATGATGAAACCCAAAAACTTTATGATTGCCTTTGAAACTGCTGATTGCCTTTGTCTTCTCAGGGTCTACATGGATACCCTGGACGGTGATGATGAAACCCAAAAACTTTCCGCTGGATACGCCCAGAAAGGACTTCATAGGGTTCATTTTTAAATTGTGCGCTCGCATCAGGTCGAATACCGTCCTCAGATCCTGCAGATGGTCTTCTTTACAGCGACTCTTGACGGCGATGTCATCAACATAGCACTCTACCGTCTTGCGTAAGTGGTCTCTGAAGATGATGCTCATGTCTCTTTGATATGTGGTGCCGGCATTCTTCAAACCGAAAGACATGACTGTGTAGCAGTATGTTCCAATCGGTGTTCAGAATAATGTATGCTTTTCATCGTCAGGAGACATCTTGATTTGGTTGTACCCCGAGTAACAATCCATGAATGACATACGTTCGAAACAGCAGGTGTTGTCAATCATGATGTCTGTCATAGGGAGGGGGAATTCATATTTGGCGCATGCCTCGTTCAGATTGCGGAAGTCGATGCAAATTCGAATCTTTCCATTCTTCTTGAGGACGGGTACTATATTGGCGACCCAGTCAGGGTGTTGTTTCTCACGAATGAAGCTGCTGGCTATCAGCTTGTTGACTTCGGCTTCGATCGCATCCATAATGCCTGGGCGAAAGCGTCGCTGTTGTTGCTTGACTGGCTTTGCGTCCGGCCGAATGTTGAGTTTATAAAGAGCAATATCGGGATTTAACCCCGGCATGTCTTCATAGCTGCAAGCGAACACATCGATATATTCTTTGACAAGTTTCAGTAGCGATTCTCGCTCTTCGTCTGTTAGGCTTTTACTGACGAAGATCGGTTTTGGAGAAGATTTACTGCCGAAATCTACTTGTATGACCTCATCTTCAGTAGGAGGTTCTTTCTGTTCGAACCACTTTTCCCATTGTGCATCCAGCTGTTGGGCCCACGGCTCTAGCTCGAGGATTTCAAGGATGTCTTCATCTTCTTCATAAGCGTCGGCGAATGCCATGTTGACTGACAGGACTTGTCTGAATAGGTCTCCGATACTGGTATCCGAGTCAGAAGTTGGTGACCCGGTTGAATGTGAATGCCAGTCACATTCTTTATCTGAACTCTAAGGGGTCGTTGTGGGTGTTACATACCCTAATCCATATCGAGTCTTGCTATAGTAGTCCCGTGGTTTATCTGCCGGGACCGATGGCTTCAAAGGTAATCGTCGTCCAGTACCGTAGATCAAGCCTGGCGTCGTCTCCAGATCATACCCCTATTTCTGCATGAAATATTTGGATTGGGGGCTATAAAGATACAGAGGCAGTCTCCCGGCATCTGGCCCAAGGTCGACTTCTTCTATGGTGAAGGGATGCGGATCGTCCTTCCGGCCGAAGATGATTGGATGGTCCCCTCCCTCGATTATGCAGTAAGCGTCTTCTACCGGGGTAAGCTGGATTGCGGTATACATATTTGTCACCTGTGTACGTAGGTGAGTGCCTATACCGTGTTCTATAGCATACATTGTACAAAGCTTATTAAGCTCGAGGTAGTTCAAAGATAGCCCTTTATTGATGAAGTAAGGTATCTTTTCTAGGGAGATTACATCATCTGCGGAGGGAACATCAGTGTGGGCAGCCACATACTTGGCTAGCTTCGGTTCCTCTTCGGCTACCCCCTGCGTAAATGAAGACTGAGAGGACGACCTGGGCAGCTTGATCGTCAGAGGTTCAGCTGGTGGAGCAGAGCGTGGAGTTGTTGGCAGACTAGCGACCCTCAGTCTGGTGCTCGATGCTGGGCAGGGAGTGGTTGGTTAGCTAGAAGTTCCAGGTCTTGCATCGGGGTGACGACCCTTCTTGGGAAGGCGTATCGTTATTGGCTTGTCGGAGGGATTGAGCCTCTCCGTTTATGGTTGGCCGACTCTCGGCAGCCTGATTGTCAGTGGCTCCGTTGAGGATCTTGGCATTTGGCCGGACCTTGGCAGCCGGATTATCATTTGCTCTTCTTCTGCCGAGAGGCTGATTACATTCTTACGCAGAGTGGCGATAATGGGTGCAAACTTGCCAGGTTTGCGAGCTTGGAGGTGGATCGTCAGAGGTTTTTCTGATCCTGTGGCTGTCTCAGTATGAGCTTGCACATCTCCTTCACCAAGATGCTTCTTCGATTTTTTGTATAGACAGGAGTCTGAGTAGTAGGATTCGACCCCCTTAAAGGGATCAATATCGGCATATTCCGTCCTCATGAAGCCGTGTTTGTCGACATATTTGAAGCACTGGTGCAGTGTGGAAGGCACGATCATATAATTGTGTATCCACGGGCACCCCAAGAGGATGTTGTAAGAAATGTCTGCATCTATGACGTAGCAGGTGACTTCCGATTGGAGATCGCCAATTTGACACTTCATACGGATCTTCCCAATTAGGTAGCTCCTGCCCGAATTGAAACCGCTGATGGCGGTGCTTGTAGGCGTCAGGTGATGCATTGGGATGCGGAGATGATGTAGCAGACCCTTCGGGATAATGCTTATGGAAGAGCCAGGATCAATGTGCATCCGATCCAACTTTACGTCGACAATGTATCCAGTGTAGTATAGCGGGCGATCATGCAGGTTGGTTTTGATGAGCATGTCCTACGGAGTGAAGACAATATTGGGCATTGCTCCCGTACATGAGCTGTCTTGGAGATCTGCATGCAGGTTTTCTCCCGTGAGGTTGACCTGAGCCAGGTATGCGTCGGCATTTTGGAGTGCATCGCTCAAAGCCGCACGAACATCCTTGGAGAGTCTCAGAAGCTCGTATAATGACAACTTGGCCGGTGTGTTGGCCAATTGTGCTAAGATGTCGAAGTTGTAGGGCTACTCTAGCCCTTGTGATGCCTCTTTTCAGAGGGATTTGTCAAAGCGAGTCTCCCTCGGCCTAGGCTTGTCGGTCGTCGGAGGCTGAGCCGGCCCCGGAGCGTCCATTGTTGCGGGCTGATGATCTTCAGCCGGATTGTCAGCCACAGGTTAGGATTGTGCCCCAGACCGTGTGACTACGGCTGTAGCTTCTTCGATATCTGCCAAGATTGTGCGACAGGACCTGACTTTTCCACTCTTTTTCTTGCAAATGGAAGATGGTGTGGGTTGAGTTGGACCCACATGACCTCCCCTCGTGATGTGGTGAGGGGTACTAGACCAGCAGCCTGATCTTGGGGAGGTAGAAGATTAGCAATCTCCATTGTCACCAGAGGGATGGGGACCACGCCGTCTTGAGTTTCTGTCGGAGGGAAGCTGTCGAATTGTACTAACACCATAATGGCTGCGACTGTTACTTCTTCGAAATTGATGGCCAGAGCGTTCGAATCGATGAGGTTTTGGATGTACCGTTTTAGTTGGTAGCAGTCGTATGTGGTATGGTGGACGTAGCGGTGGTAATGGCAGTACTTTGGGTTCTCCATGTCTGCCTGCCGCGGTTTCCGTCTTGGTGGAGGAAGCTGAATTTTGTCTCCTTGTATGAGCATGTCCAAGATGGGCTTGATGTGACCATCTTCGAAAGAGTAAGTGATTTGCGGCCATTGTTTGTCTGCCGGCTTGGGCTCAGGTTTCTGTGCTGTGTCGGCCACCATGGCCTGCTTACCCCTGCTGTCCTGATTGTTGGAGGGGCTACCCCCATTGTCGTTGTTAGGACGCTTGCCTTTGTTCTATCCGTCCGAGATGTACAGTCCCAATTGGCGAGCCTTCTTCAATCGTTCTTCGGCGCTTGTGGCGTTGATGATGAACGTCTTCCAATCTTTGAATTGACTTTCGCCCATCCATAGACTGATTGTTGGGAGCAATCTCTTTTGGCAAATTTCGATCAAAGAGGAATCGGGATTTCCAGATGGCATCTTCATTGCGGTTTGGCGAAACTGCTCGATATAGTTTCTTGTCAGCTCTTTCTCCCCTTGGACGATGTACATAAGGTTGGACATTGTGATGTCCTGTCCTACTTCATAGAATCTCTCCAAGAACATGCGCTTGAAGCCGGCGAAGGAGTGGATGCAGTTGTCTGGCAGGTTGCGATACCAATCGAAGGCGACCCCTTCCAATGCCCCGATGAATAATCGTGTGAGAATGGCATCGTCATGGGGCAGATGGTCGGTGGTAACCTCGAAGTAAGTGATGTACCGACTTGCTGAGGTCTTGCCATCATAAGGATTGATATTGAACGGCTTATATCTTGGCAGGAAGGGGACATCCTTCCATGCAGCAGGGTATGGTTGCCGTATTCTGAGGTCTTGAGAATTTTCTCGAGCGTGAAACATGGCTCGGAGCTCTTGGACCTCTTTTCTCACTTCGCAGGCTTCGTCCACGGCGGTGGGGGCCGTTGTTTCAGGAGGATCGTTGCCCGGGTTCGGTGCCGTCGAATTCGAGTCCGCATTGACCGCATGACTCGTACTTATTTGGCCAGGTGTCCCTCCTTGCAGATTTGGAAGGGCCGCTTTGATCTCGTCCACAGACATGACCAAGGCAAGCAATATGGCTTCGAGAGTGTCGATGCGTTGGCGATCGCTGGAACCACCTTGGCTGCTGTCTGTCATGAATACCGTCTTTACATTTGGAGAGATGGACGGAGCGGTGGAGGAAGCGCCCTCCGAATCATACCCATGTAGTGAGAAGTCATCGGGGTATGTGGGAATGTTCTCCTCTGGTTCGGATTCGGAAGGAACGGTACCCCCAGTCTCCGAGTTCGCCTCGTCTTGGGAATTGTGGACGTCCTCGGGGACGTCGGGGTTTGCTGCATCTGATGGGAGAGTTGTCTTCCCCGGCCTGTCTTCTTGGAACATCGAATTTTCGTGGACGTTCGGAGGATTGCTACCCCCAGTCCCAACAACCCCCAGTGTTGTGGACGACGATTCTCCCACTGTAGCAGATTTCGTCTTAGAACAGGTACCTTAGAAAGGTCTGGTGGTGGGCACCCACATAGACGACAGTCTTTTAGTCGAAGTGGTTGAGATCTTCGGGCTGGGGACATTTGTCTTCTTCCTTCTTCCATCAGCGGGGACTTTCTGAGCCGAGTTGCAGGAGACGACGGGAAGTGCCTCGTCTTCTGAAGACGGCTGTTGCAGTCTTTGAAAGACGGACTGCCGGTCTTCTTGTACCGTCGCATTATTGCAGCAGCAGTTGACGATGACTTGGGTGCAGTGGCGTCCGTGGGAGGACTTTTTGCACCCCGATGCGTCTTCTCTTTCCTTGCGTTTATGGAGGATGGCCTCACGCAAGTCAGATGGGTCTGGATCGACCATGTTGGCTTCCTGGATTTTGGAAGACTTTTGCGAACCTCTCTGTCCGTTTGCCGCCGGGGGCTGGATTCGAGTGGTTCTGTACAACTTCTCATCTGAGGCCTGTATAACGGTATGTAGGACGCTCAGATGATCAGAGACAGGATCAGCAGACCGAGCGTGCCAAGCTCGCGCTGCCCTAGACTCCTTCGCTCTAGTGCGTAAAGGCACATAGTAGAAAGAGTCTAGGTGATGCTGGAGAGAGTAAGACATTTTTTTTGGGAGCACAAGAGATCAGGACCATAAGACAGGCGGTCGAAGACAGAGCCGCGCGGGGTAGGCGTCATGCTGCCATCCTCAACAATCTTTATGCGGCTGGCAGACGTAGCCGCATAGGCTTTCTTCATGCGGCTGGGAGTCTCAGCCGCATGAGTTTTCTTCATGCGGCTGGATGATCTGGCCGTATAGACTTTCTTCATGCGGCTGCTAGATTCACCCGCATGAGCCTCCTGCATGTGGTTGGCAGATTTGGCCATAGGAGTGCTCGGCTTCTTCTTGGGGCGCATAGAGTCGCTCTTTGTCCTTACAAGTCCAGCATCGTAGTGCTTTCCTCTGCCGGACTTGGGGACAGCAGAGTGCTCTACGGCTCGAAATGGAGCCGTATGAGAGTCGTCTTTGCCGTCTTGGGTAGCAGAGAGTATCCCGTCCAGAGCTTGTGGAGGAGCAAACAATTTTGGCCTCCACTCGCAGCGAGCTTTCTTTGTGCGGGTTTGCTTCTGGATCGGGCCGGCACTTCCTTCAGAGAGCATTTCTTCAAATGCCTGTTGGTCGAAGCGGACGACCATTTTCTGTTGCGTGGAGCCAAGTTTGGCTGCATCCGATTGCGTCACCAACTCCTCAGCCGTGGAGAAGTTTGTCCCCAGCAGAGTCGCCATCGTATTTACCATAAAATATAAAAGAACAGAACAATTATCGGAGGACTGGACTTTTACTTCACGTTACAAACTCGCTTGTACGAAAAAAGCCTAGGGACGAAAACCTAGGTACATCAGTCTAAGTACAATTGTTTATTTTAGATTCTGGGGGGTGACGATAGAGGCTCGGGAAAGCTACGGCAGCTCTGCCTTACTCCTTGGACGATCGGCCAGTACATGGGCTTCATTGCATCACCTTCAAAATAGAAGCAGACCTTCTCCCTGATGCCTTTTGGTTGTGACTTATGTGCTATGGCATCCCCAAACAGAAAAGCTGGTTTCTTATGGAACACCCGGTCAAGACTCTGAAGTGGTTCACCATTTATTAGGCAGAGCAGAGTGGTGTGATCTTGATTCTTCAATAAAGATAGTCTGGTTTCCGGAGTGTCAAACTGAGGAAACTGTACATGAGATAAATCATGTTTGAAAGAGAAGCTCAAATGTCCTTTATAATCAGCTTCTTCACTTCGGATGTCCACTACAAAAAAGAAAAGGAAAAAACATCAGATATGTTTTGTCACGCAGACTTCGGAAAAATTTATGTCTACGAGCCTTATGCGTGTTTTAACAGTGTTCAAAGAAAATTTCATAAGTCACGCAGACTTCAGACAAAGATCAAAAAGACACGCTGACTGATTTATTCACGCATGTGATTAATTCACGCAAAGTCTAGACAGATTAGAATGAAAAGTCACGCATCATTGCCAGAATCACATTGAAGTGAAAATAACAAAAAAAATACGCTGACAGATCAAGACTAATCTATCCAGAGGATGACTCTCAGAAGTCTGCGTGAATAATTCAACATCGACATCTCTGCCAACATATGAAAAATCACGCAGAGTCATGAGAGCCATGCTCATTTGCGTAAAACATAGAGCTTCGTAAACACGAAGATGTGAAGTATAGCCAACCCTAAAGAGGGGGCATACTTTATTAATATCCTTTGCCCTAAGAAGGGGGGATATATTTCGAATGTTCATTATCTTTGTTTTAAGAATCCTAAAGAAATTTCTATGTGGAGTTCGTCTTCATCAGTTCATATCCCCCATCATCAACATGCTTACGTTGAATGGGGGGATGAGTAGCTTCGCGGCGAGGAAATCTGTCGGTGGTGGCACGCAAAGATGTCGCAGGGGCCTTGCCCTTAGCCTGAGCGTCGATTTTAGGAGCCATTGCTGAGAAGGAGAAGGAAAAGTCAGGAAAGACGAAGTTTCTCTTCTGTGTGGGATTTTCTCTCTCTAAAGCAAGTAAAGAAAGAAGGAAGTAATTTATGGCCTTTTTATAGGCTCACGAAGAATTTCAAAAGGCAAAGTCATCATTTGCTTCGATATAGGAGTTTTGTACGGGATCCTAAACCGCACAGAATCCCAACAGCCCAATCATTTCGGCAGAAATCTTTCCCTGAATCATCTCAGCGTGACTAAATTCATTTTATCATCTCGATTTCAAAGTATTTCGAAATAATTTATCATTTTTTGAAAACTTTGAAGGGGGTTTTGTAGGCCTCAAAAATGAAGTCACGCTGAGTTAATACAGCCTATCAGAACAATGTCTAAAATACACGCTGAGTTCTATCAGACCATTTCCTCAAATATACGCAGAGTTTAAATGGTACACAGAGACAACTCATCATTTGTCAGAGTGTCATTATGACTGACAGCACGACGGTCAAAGAATGTCTCCTCGTATGCCACGTATGTACGGGACTCGAGAGATCTCAGCTGACTATTGCGTGACTTTCGAAATCTTCCTCAACAAGATTCAGTCTTCATCAAGTTGGCGTACCAAAAAGACCTTATTGTCATTTAATGTGACTGACAAGGCAATCAATGTCAGAGATTTTGTGCCAGTCGAGGCACGTCGAATCAAGACAGCTGGCCGTCCTTTCTCAAGTATGCGTGTATTTTGAACTTCTATGTTCCTTCCTCAAGTTTGCGTGAATTTTGAGCTTTCTGTCTCAAGTTGGCGTGTATTCTGAAGCTTTCTGTCTCAAGTTGGCATGTATTCTGAAGCTTTCTGCCTCAAGTTGGCGTGTATTCTGAAGCTTTCTGTCTCAAGTTGGCGTGTATTCTGAAGCTTTCTGCCTCAAGTTGGCGTGTATTCTGAAGCTTTCTGCCCCAAGTCTGCGTGGATTTCATCCTCAACCAGTTGGCGTGGATTTTATCTCAAATTATCAGATTGGAGTACGTGGCAGACATGCCACAAATCTCTCGTATGCGTCCCCAGTAACTTGCACACGACTCATGCATGATTGCCATGTGTCCAACAGTTATGGGCCACGTCCAGTAACTGCTCATTAACCTTGCGTACGTTTGAGTCCTGCGTGATTATCAACTATGCATAGGTTATGAAAACAGTTATCTTTTTAGTTATTTTTGACTCTATAAATAGAGTTCTCTTCTCATTCATTGTACAGATATACAGGATATCTAAATTGCTGTCGAATTCTTGAGAGCTTTTCTTCTTCGCATCGTCCAAGGGATAAAGCGATCGTCTTCTAGATCGGATTCCTAAAGTTGTATTTTCCCAGAATCAAAATAAATAAAGTGAATTTATTTATGGAAAACATAGAATAGTCTAAGATAATATCCCAGCAATATCCATAGTACATATCTCAGCTAATGAATATGAAAGAATATATACAACTCCACATCTCTGGACAGAAGTAAAGTCTAGCTAAACAGTCTCAAGACAACATAAAAATAAGATAAAACCTAACTAAACTAGTCTAGGCAGTGAGGGTGATATCCTCAGCTAGAGCTGTCCCGTAGAAGGTAACCTCCCAGGCCTCCTCCTCGTCCGCTGTAATATTTTCAACAGGTCCAGTCAGGACAGGAGCGAGTACAATACATCTCAACAGTTCATAGCAGGTTAGAAAATATAATCATGCAGTAAAGTAAGATATAGATACTGAAGAAATGCAGTATGTAAACAGAGAGAGAGAACTGTAATAGAAATATCTAATATAAGTAAAGAGCTACCAGTGACTAGTGATTTAGAGCACAAAGTCGACATATGAACGGCTTGATTTGTACATGGCTATACTAAAGAAGCATACATGGCTATTCTTTTTTGGAATTGTTCACATGGCTATTTATACTCCCCCGTACCCCCAATTAATACACAAGGATCCAACCAGGTTATGTTATGATTCTATGTAACAGCCCCCGAAGGGTGATAAGCCTCCGAAAGGTGATAAGCCTCCGAAAGGTGATAAGCCTCCAAAAGGTGATAAGCCCCCAAAGGGTGATATACCCCCAAAGGGTGATATGCCCCCAAAGGGTGATAAGCCTCCGATAGGTGATAAGCCCCCAAAGGGTGGTATGCCCCCGAAGGGTGGTACATAGTAGTCCCATAAATAGGATAAGGATTCAAAGAAGACTCTGTGATCATATCGGTATATGTCACAAGTTATCAAAGAACCAAAGAAGCATATGATACGCTATGTAAGTGAAACTCACAGAACATAGAGTACCCGATGCTCCCTGAAGGGATAACATCTCAGGGAGGGATCCATATTGTACTAATCCGTGTGACCAACGTGACAGTATCAAGTAAAGTAATTTAATGCAGGAAATAATTCTAAGCAGGATATGAAATGATCAGAGAATGTACTCGCCTGTATCTGAGTGTCCGGATGAAATGTACTGTCCGAGGAGAGGTGTCTGGCTCCTAATCAGAACAGCACAGGTCACAACAAGTCTAAAATGATATAATGAAGTCCTATTATGCATTCTACATGTGTCTAGGTCAAACTAGGTCAAAGTCAACTCTTGGTCAACCCTGGTCAACCAAGAAGTCAAACCTAGGTCAACTATGGTCAAACTAGGTCTAACAAGTCAAACTAGTCTAAACAAGGCTAAACAAGTCTAATCTAGACTCCCTAGTCAAACAGACACACACAGGCCATAGGCTATATCATGCCTATAGGCCAACCCATAACACATGACTACATGTCATCATCTATATCAAAATACTACACATATTGATATGTTATATAATACAACATAGAAATACACTAGCATATAGGCTACCTATATACATATACATAGAAATAGGCACATTCACATTACATATATATATATATATATATATATATATATATATATATATATATATATATATATATATATATATATATATTTTATCTATATACGCTTTTAATATTACAAGGGTTAGAGTTATACTCATTAGGAATCATCACACATACATATATATATATAGACTTAAAACATATATACATATAGATGTACCTATATAATATATTGTATACATATATTATACATCCAAATCCCTTAGTCACATACATCTATATATAATAGAGAGGGTTAGAAAAATAGAGAGTGAGTTAGTGAGTGAGTGAGTGAGTGAGTGAGTGAGTGAGTGAGTGAGTGAGTGAGTGAGGGCTGTCCATGTGTGACAGGAACCCTGGTGTGTGTGTGTAATGTGTAGAGAATTGTGTGTGTATAGGGAAATCAGAAAATCAGTGAAGGGTGTGTGTATATTTTATGAAATGTGTGTGTGTGTTATAGGAAACATATGACAGGAAATCAAGACAGGTATAAGTTCTCAGATTTTTATGTAAAAATAGTTCTTAGCAATTCAGTTTCATGTTCATTCCTAACAGTGAATACAATGCATTCTCAGATAATGTAGGAAAGGGAAAACACATCAAACTCTCAGGTTCACAGAAAATATGTGGGACTGGAAAGTGCAAGCAGTGTCCAATGTGAACTTAGATTTGTATATGTGCAGGAAAATGTATGCAGTGTGTGTGTGATGCATCAGGAACCTGTGTGTGGTTCATGAGCTCGGGTTTTGTGTGCCATTAGTGTTCTGTGTACAGAGGTTTCATGAAGAGATGAAACATGTGACAGTACAAAATGGAATTCTCAGGAAAATACAGTGGAGAATAATCTAGTTAAGTCTCCATGTTTCATTCCTAATAGTGAATCAATTAGTCAAGGCTAGATGACAAAATTAAAATCAAATCACTAGGAACCATCTCAGGTTTTCTTAACAGTTAACATTCAATTGAACTGAAATGATTTCCATGCCTCTGGAATCAACAGTGAATGAATCAGTAAGCCCTCAATGATTTCTTAACAGTCCTAAACATGGTATTTAGTGTATAGTAATTTAAATCATAACATAATATATGATATTAAACATTGTATGAAAATTTGAAAATAAGGATCAGTGATACCCTCACTGATACTAAGTATCAGTCAACCTAGCATTTTCCAATCCCACTCGATTATCCCATCATAATGAATAGTTTATACTAACAGAGATTAGGGGATGATTAGGACCTAATTTAGGAATCAACTAATCACTAAAATCAGGAATTGCCTCAGGAAATTGACAGTTCAACAAACCAACACATATCAGTTTAACCAAACTCAGTTAGAAATTTCTGAACCATTTGACAGTAAAAAATATAGGAAGAATAGTTCACTTGATCATTCCAATTTCAGTTCGAAACTGGGATGTCAAGTCAGGTATTTAGAATAGGAATCAATCCCAGCTTAGGATTGACAGTAAAAAAAATATGAATCAAAATGACTGTTCAAAGGATTTCAAACCCAAGCCAGTTAAATACATTATCAAACCCAATGCACTATTTAATATTCCCCTTCTATGACATAAAGCCTAATCAAATGTAAACAAAATCGATCTAACATGAACTAATGATATGGTTCACTTGACAGTGCATTCAAGGGTAAAAATTCAGGTTTCATAACAGTGAATGAAGACAGTGGCCTGTTGACAGTCCAAAATTCTAATTCAAAACCCTATCTCCTAATGCTAATCACAACTAATCATTTAGGTAAAACAAAACATGTGCAAATGAGCTAACAAGGCAATAGAACATCACAACAATCGGATTTAAATTCTGGAAAAAAAAGGGAAGAACAGTAGTATAAGGAATTTACAGTTCAATTAGAAAATAGGGATTTCACCCAATTTCGAATATCAAAACATGGCAAAAACCCATAGCAAAGGTTGGTAAGCATTGTGTACAATGTGTACGTGTCTGGGTCAGTGCACTCGTGTCCACACAAGTGACACGAGGTGTCCAAACATGGTGAATACTGCACATTAGAAAAATAGGGAAAACATTCCTCGTGCAGCCGTATCGAGCTCGATTGGGCTCGACACAGAGCTCGACATATGCCGTGCTTGTGCACATGCGTGGAGGGGACCTAGGGGTGTGTGCCCACATGTCTGTACAGCCCTCAACACGTGTCGTGTCCAAGAAAAATGAGCGTATCAGACGCGATTTCCGCGTGCGTGCACACAGTGTCAAATCCGTGCGCGTGCGATTGCTCTCAAACCACTGAATAAAAACCCACAAAAATTTGTGAGCCTCGTGTCAGTCACCTAAACAGTGTCCAAACCAAATTTCGTGTCCAGAGGTGTCGTGTACAGGGAGTTATAGCCCCCGAGTAGCAGGACACTGCTACCGTGCGGGAACGTGCATGTTCACGTGTCCATGCCGACACAATATGACACAATAATCACATCAGTCAACCAAAAATTGACAAGCAAGACCAAACCCTAATTTTTTATTCAAACACATTCCTAAAATTCAATCGAAATGTCCTTTGGGACATTTCATCAAACACCTAGGTCTATAGGCTGATACGTGTCCATTTAGGACACGAAATGGACACAAAACCTAGGTCTAGGTATACCTACAGGACCAGGACACTTAGGGCTAGGTCTACATGCAAAGAAACTAGAATTTTAATGGGTGGATTAGGATTTTACCTATGGTGTTCTCCAACACAAAAACTCCTTGAATGAGGATTCCTAAAAAGCCACCCAACTCCTTCAAATTATTAGAAAACTAAGAGTAACAAATTCCAACAGTAAGAAAATATCAATTAGAACCTATTGCAATTTGTTTGGATTAAAAAGGAGTTAAAATGGATTTTCTAGGGATTTTTGAAGATGGAGACTCACCTCTTCCAAAGCTTGAGAGAAAAATAATAAAGGAGGCAAGAACAAATGGAAGAGGCATTAAATAGGGTGGGAACCCTAGGTTGGCTGCCATGGGCTGATTAGGGTTAGGCTTGGTTCATGGTGTGGGCCTATGGGCTATTAAGCCTAAGTCACAAGTCATGACTTGTGAAATCAGAAGCCATTTCTAAATCAATTCGAATCCTAGTTTCTCCAAATGAATTCTAATGAGTTAATCCTCACTAAATTAGGTTAAACTAGAGTTACATAACCTAACCAAGTCCAAGCACAACTAGGGTTAGCTTCTAGGTTAGCCTACCAAGGTCATTGCTAGTCAAAGTCAACCTAGTCAACCCTTATTCAAACTATTCCAAAATAAATTCTAAAAATTCCCATAAATTCAAATAAATTATAATAAATCCAAATAACCCTAAAAATATCAAAAATAGCCTAATCACATGGCTAGGCTCTAGGGTAGGTAGTCTCTACTGTTCACTAGCACAACACCAAAATCACAAGTCATGAAAAATAGTTTAAAAATAATTAAAAATTGCTAAAAATCATAATATGAAATTAAATATCATTAAATAATAATTATAATTATAAAATTTTAAAATTACCCTCTTCTGGAAAATTGGGTGTTACAATCCTACCCACCTTATAAAAATTTCGTCCTCGAAATTAAGATGGTCGCACCCTTTTCTAGGTTAAGCCCCCAACAATCATAGTCTCAGAAATCTATCTTAAATCATACAGTTGGAAAGTGAAACCTATAGGGTCGTGGCATGCAATATCAGTCTGGGGTCTCATCTAGTTATACCAACCATGCTACAGTACTAGGCAATCACAAGGTATCAAAACATACAAGCAATGGATGCATCAAAATTCTCAAGAAGGAAATATTAAGGTTAGGTCAAAACTCACCTCCAGCTAGGTCTGAGAACCAGAACTCCCTCCTGGAAGCAGGGCCCTGGTTGAGGCAGGTATAGCAGGGCAGTGATGTACCCAGTGTGCAGCAGAACCATAGAATAGGCACAATCCTAGTCTCTTTCTACAGTTGTTCCACTTGTGTCTAGACTTCTTGCAGTAGGCACAGATAGGCTCTGGCTCAGCTGGCCTCTGCTGGACAAGAGACTGGGCTGGGTATGATGATATAGGCTGGATAAATGGGTACTCCTCAAACTCTGGGTAGGGCTGGGTACTGCTTCTCGCCCTCTTGGAGCTAGGCTCTCCTCCTAGAAGCACAGAGTCCCGCAGACGTAGCAACCTCTGAATTTGTTCGCTCATGGCCTCCTCATGAACTCTCTGTGACTCCAACAGCCTCTCTTGGAAATATCCAAACATCTGGGCTGCGTCAAGTAACAAACCTCCGGGTGGTACAGTAGGGAGTACCATCCTAAGGGGTAGGGCAAGGCTTTCAGTCTCAGGCAAATCCGCAGCTCTTTCCTGAACGACAAGAGATGAAGGAAGACTCTCTGGCGAGGCTACCACCATCTCCTCAATGGCAGGAGGTGCCACCACCCCCTGATCAGATAGAGGGATAACTACCTCCTGAACAGTAGGAGGTAGAGGCACACTCTCAGTAGCTGTAACTGCTCTCAGGCGACGAGCTCGGGTCATGGGTGCCATACTGAAAGAAAAGAAAAGAAATAAAATATAAATCAATCATCAAGGCTGAAAAACTAGTAAATATAAACAAAGGAGAACCAGGTACAAGAATCACTATTTAAAGCCGGGCTATACTATTATTCCTAAGACAAGGGCCTAATCACAAGTCATCAAATCGTCATACTAAGAAAGAACTACATATGCATAAGCTCTATAAAGCTGAAATCTCTCTACTCCTAAATTATTTGATGATGGAAATAATTTATAATAACTGGAATGAAGATAGAGACGATATATTTAAGAACCTTTCCAAGATATAATCTGATAATCATATGCGTCTGTCCAAAAATTATGATACTCAGAATCCCCGCCACGCTAGTAAGCAAGGCTGCGATAAACGGTAGAGTCCATAACAGGGGCATGCACCTCTATAATCATATCGTCTGGAATTCTCGCTATGCCGACTAGTATAGCTGCGAGGAATTCCAAATCTCATAACCAAGAAACGTACATCCAAAGTCAGGTCTCTATGTTTCTGCCACGCCAGCTAATATAGCTGCAATAAACTCTAGGTTCCATAACCAAGTAGACGTTTTACCATCCCTGTATTCCCGTCGACATATGTTATCAAAAAAATATCGTAACTCAGACCATAAAAATTCATCTCGATAGAAAAATCAAATCAATAATGATCCAACAAAATCAAATTCAATAATCAAGGAGTGAGAGCAACAAGCAAGGGAAATGATTCAAATTGAAGTTTAATAAGATTCTCAAGGGTCGTCCCAGAAATCTTTCAAGAAATCCTAACTGTGATTGAGTACCTTTAAAATATATATCATAATCCTACTGCAGGCTGTAGTGATACCCTAGTTCGAATACCACTACATAAACTCGACCTGCATGGGCCACCACTAAAAATGTGTCACGACCCGCACCCACTGTGATGGTATGAGAACGTCACAATGCCCAGCCGATGCCGCAGTGTCGACGGTAGAACGCTGTCCTAGGTCAACATACATCTAGCAATATAATACTAAGCAGTAAATGAACTCAATCACAACTAAGGAAGAAGAAAACACGATATGATATAGAAATCAAGGAAAATCAGAAGATAGAATAGTCTAAGATAATATCCCAGCAATATCCAGAGTACATATCTCAGCTACTGAATATGAAAGAATATATACAACTCCACATCTCTGAACAGAAGTAAAGTCTAGCTAAACGGTCTCAAGACAACATAAAAATAAGATAAAACCTAACTAAACTAGTCTAGGCAGTGAAGGTGATATCCTCAGCTAGAGCTGTCCCGTAGAAGGTAACCTCCCAGGCCTCCTCCTCGTCCGCTGTAATATTTTCAACAGGTCCAGTCAGGACAGGAGCGAGTACAATACATCTCAACAGTTCATAGCAGGTTAGAAAATATAATCATGCAGTAAAGTAAGATATAGATACTGAAGAAATACAGTATGTAAACAGAAAGGAAGAACTGTAATAGAAATATCTAATATAAGTAAAGAGCTACCAGTGACTAGTGTTTTAGAGCACAAAGTCGACATGTGAACGGATTGATTTGTACATGGCTATACTAAAGAGACATACATGGCTATTCTATTTTGGAATTGTTCACATGGCTATTTATACTCCCCCGTACCCCCAATTAATACACAAGGATCCAACTAGGTTATGTTATGATTCTATGTAACAGCCCCCGAAGGGTGATAAGCCTCCGAAAGGTGATAAGCCTCCGAAAGGTGATAAGTCCCCAAAGGGTGATATGCCCCCAAAGGGTGATATGCCCCCAAAGGGTGATAAGCCTCCGAAAGGTGATAAGCCCCCAAAGGGTGGTATGCCCCCGAAGGGTGGTACATAGTAGTCCCATAAATGGGATAAGGATTCAAAGAAGACTCTGTGATCATATGGGTATATGTCACAAGTGATCAAAGAACCAAATAAGCATATGATAAGCTATGTAAATGAAATGCATAGAACATAGAGTACCCGATGCTCCCTGAAGGGATAACATCTCAGGGAGGGATCCATATTGTACTAATCCGTGTGACCAACATGACAGTATCAAGTAAAGTAATTTAATACAGAAAATAATTCTAAGCAGGATATAAAATGATCAGAGAATGTACTCGCCTGTATCTGAGTGTCCGGATGAAATGTACTGTCCGAGGAGAGGTGTCTGGCTCCTAATCAGAACAGCACAGGTCACAACAAGTCTAAAATGATATAATGAAGTCCTATTATGCATTCTACATGAGTCTAGGTCAAACTAGGTCAAAGTCAACTCTTGGTCAACTCTGGTCAACCAAGAAGTCAAACCTAGGTCAACTATGGTCAAACTAGGTCTAACAAGTCAAACTAGTCTAAACAAGGCTAAACAAGTCTACTCTAGACTCCCTAGTCAAACAGACACACACAGGCCATAGGCTATATCATGCCTATAGGCCAACCCATAACACATGACTACATGTCATCATCTATATCAAAATACTACACATATTGATATGTTATATAATACAACAAAGAAATACACTAGCATATAGGCTACCTATATACAAATACATAGAAATAGGCACATTCATATTACATAGATATATATATATATATATATATATATATATATATATATATATATATATATATATATATATATATATATATATATATATATTTTACACACACACACACACACACACACATATATATATATATATATATATATATATATATATATATATATATATATATATATATATATATATATATATATAAAATATATATATATATATATATATATATATATATATATATTTTTTTATATATATATATATATATATATATATATGCTTTTAATACTATAAAGGTTATAGTTATACTCATTAGGAATCATCACACATACATATATATAGACTTAAAACATATATACATATAGATGTACCTATATAATATATTGTATACATACATTATACATCCAAATCCCTTAGTCATATACATTTATATATAATAGAGAGGGTTAGAAAAATAGAGAGTGAGTGAGTGAGTGAGTGAGGGCTGTCCATGTGTGACAGGAACCCTGGTGTATGTGTAATGTGTAGAGAATTGTGTGTGTATAGGGAAATCAAAAAATCAGTGAAGGGTGTGTGTATATTTTATGAAATGTGTGTGTGTGTTATAGGAAACATATGACAGGAAATCAAGACAGGTATAAGTTCTCAAATTTTTATGTAAAAATAGTTCATAGCAATTCAGTTTCATGTTCATTCATAACAGTGAATACAATGCATTCTCAGATAATGTAGGAAAGGGAAAACACATCAAACTCTCAGGTTCACAGAAAATATGTGGGGCTGGAAAGTGCAAGCAGTGTCCAATGTGAACTCAGATTTGTATATGTGCAGGAAAATGTATGCAGTGTGTGTATGTGTGTGATGCATCAGGAACCTGTGTGTGGTTCATGAGCTCGGGTTTTGTGTGCCATTAGTGTTCTGTGTACAGAGGTCTCATGAAGAGCTGAAACATGTGATAGTGCAAAATAAAATTCTCAGGAAAATACAGTGGAGAATAATCATGTAGTTAAGTCTCCATGTTTCATTCCTAACAGTGAATCAATTAGTCAAGGCTAGATGACAAAATTAAAATCAAATCACTAGGAACCATCTCAGGTTTTCTTAACAGTTAACATTCAATTGAACTGAAATAATTTACATGCCTCTGGAATCAACAGTGAATGAATCAGTAAGCCCTCAATAATTTCTTAACAGTCCTAAACATGGTATTTAGTGTATAGTAATTTAAATCATAACATAATATATGATAGTAAACATTGTATGAAAATTCGAAAATAAGGATCAGTGATACCCTCACAGATACTAAGTATCAGTCAACCTAGCATTTTCCAATCCCACTCGATTATCCCATCATAATGAATAGTTTATACTAACAGAGATTAGGGGATGATTAGGACCTAATTTAGGAATCAACTAATCACTAAAATCAGGAATTATCTCAAAAAATTAAGAGTTCAACAAACCAACACATATCAGTTTAACCAAACTCAGTTAGAAATTTCTGAACCATTTGACAGTAAAAAATATAGGAAGAATAGTTCACTTGATCATTCCAATTTCAGTTCGAAACTGGGATGTCAAGTCAGGTAATTAGAATAGGAATCAATCCCAGCTTAGGATTGACAGTAAAAAAAATATGAATCAAAATGACAGTTCATAGGATTTCAAACCCAAGCCAGTTAAATACATTATCAAACCCAATGCACTGTTTAATATTCCCCTTCTATGACATAAAGCCTAATCAAATGTAAACAAAATCGATCTAACATGAACTAATGATATGGTTCACATGACAGTGCATTCAAGGGTAAAAATTCAGGTTTCATAACAGTAAATGAAGACAGTGGCCTGTTGACAGTCCAAAATTCTAATTTAAAACCCTATCTCCTAATGCTAATCACAACCAATCATTTAGGTAAAACAAAACATGTGTAAATGAGCTAACAAGGCAATAGAACATCACAACAATCGAATTTAAATTCTGGAAAAAAAAGGGAAGAACGGTGGTATCAGGAATTTACAGTTCAATTAGAAAATAAGGATTTCACCCAATTTCGAATATCAAAACATGGCAAAAACCCATAGGAAAGGTTGGTAAGCATTGTGTTCAATGTGTACGTGTCTGGGTGAGTGCACTCGTGTCCACACAAGTGACACGAGGTGTCCAAACATGGTGAATACTGTACATTAGAAAAATAGGGAAAACATTCCTCGTGCAGCCGTGTCGAGCTTGATTGGGCTCGACACAGAGCTCGAGATATGCCGTGCTTATGTACACGCGTGGAGGGGACCTAGGGGTGTGTGCCCACATGTCTGCACAGCCATCAACACGTGTCGTGTCCAAGAAAAATGAGCGTATCAGACGCGATTTCCGCGTGCGTACACACAGTATCAAATCCGTGCACGTGCGATTGCTCTCAAACCACTGAATAAAAACCCACAAAAATTTGTGAGCCTCGTGTCAGTCACCTAAACAGTGTCCAAACCAAATTTCATGTCCAGAGGTGTCGTATACAGGGAGTTATAGCCCCCGAGTAGCAGGGCACAGCTACCGTACAGGAACGTGCGTGTTCACGTGTCCATGCCGACACGATATGACACAATAATCACATCAGTCAACCAAAAATTGACAAGCAAGACCAAACCCTAATTTTCTATTCAAACACATTCCTAAAATTCAACCGAATGTCCTTTGGGACATTTCATCAAACACCTAGGTCTATAGGCTGATACATGTCCATTTAGGACACGAAATGGACACAAAACCTAGGTCTAGGCATACCTACAGGACCAGGACACTTAGGGCTAGGTCTACATGCAAAGAAACTAGAATTTTAATAGGTGGATTAGGATATTACCTATGGTGTTCTCCAACACAAAAACTCCTTGAATGAGGATTCCCAAAAAGCCACCCAACTCCTTCAAATTATTAGAAAACTGAGAGTAACAAATTCCAACAGCAAAAAAACATCAATTAGAACCTATTGCAATTTGTTTGGATTAAAAAGGAGTTAAAATGGATTTTCTAGGGATTTTTGAAGATGGAGACTCACCTCTTCCAAAGCTTGAAAGAAAAATAATAAAGGAGGCAAGAACAAATGGAAGAGGCATTAAATCGGGTAGGAAACCCAAGGTTGGCTGCAATGGGATGAATAGGGTTAGGCTTGGTTCATGGTGTGGGCCTATGGGCTATTAAGCCTAAGTCACAAGTCATGACTTGTGAAATCACAAGCCATTTCTAAATCAATTCGAATCCTAGTTTCTTCAAATAAATTCTAATGAGTTAATCCTCACTAACTTAGGTTAAACTAGAGTTACATAACCTAACCAAGTCCAAGCACAACTAGAGTTAGCTTCTAGGTTAGCCTACCAAGGTCATTGCTAGTCAAAGTCAACCTAGTCAACCCTTATTCAAACAATTCCAAAATAAATTCTAAAAATTCTCATAAATTCAAATAAATTATAATAAATCTAAATAACCCTAAAAATGTCAAAAATACCCTAATCACATGGCTAGGCTCTAGGGTAGGCAGTCTCTACTGTTCACTAGCACAACACCAAAATCACAAGTCATGAAAAATAGTTTAAAAATAATTAAAAATCACTAAAAATCATAATATGAAATTAAATATCATTAAATAATAATTATAATTATAAAACTTCAAAATTACCCTCTTCTGGAAAACTGGGTGTTATACAGGTCCTGCTCCTTCGCCACTGACGACGGACATCGTCGAGGGAGAAGTCACCAGAGGGGATCTATTGGAAGAAAGTATGCCTTCTCCCTCTCCAACTCATATCGAGGGACCTCCTGCTGGATCGAGTTCAGGAGGACAAGTAGCGAAACGGTCGGGGTGGGGAGAAATGGTCCCTGCACCCTCCTTGGTTCATGTGGTTCCAACACCGGAGGTTGACCTTTCTGTCCTGACAAGTCTTCGGATCCTTCGGGCCACGGATGTAACACCTAGTTTTCCAAATGAGGGTATTGTGGTCATTTTTAAAATTTTGAGAAATATTTGGAATTATTATGTATTATTTAGATTTATTGGAATTAATATGATTTTTAGAGATTTTTAGTATAATTGATTTTGGTGTTTTAGTTGACTTGACTTATGTTGACTTTGGAGACTAACCTAGTGGCTAACCTAGGTCATGACTATGTGATTAGGATATGGAAAACTAGGTTGACTTAAGTTCATGAGGATTAACTCATTGGGATTAGTTTGGTAAAATTAGGGGCTAGATTGATTAGGTAATGGCTTGTGAAATCACAAGTCATTTCATGACTTAAAGGCTTAATGGCCCATAGGCCCACACCCATTGAACCAAGCCCTAACCCTAAAAATCTGACCAGCCATAGTGTGTCCCCTTCCCCTATTTATATCCTCTTGAAATTAGGGTTGCCTCTTTAGAAAACTTTGCCATTTGGAAGAGGTGAGTCCCCATCTTTGTAAATCCTTAGAAAATCCATTTCTTCTCCAAATTCCTTCAAACAAATTGCAATAGGACCTAATATTAGTATCCTTGCGGTTATTGATGAGTATTTGCAGGAAGAACACAATTTGAGGAAGTTTGGTAGTTTGTGGAGCTCTTCCCATTTGGGGATTTTGAACCATTGTTCACCTATAGGTATATCTCCTTCTATTACATTTAAATTCTGTTAAAAATCATTACTAGGATGCCCTAGCCCTAACCTAGTTGTAGGAATAGCTAACCCTAAGTTTTGTATCCAATTCGTGTCCTATTTGGACACGTATCAGTGACATGGTGCATGTGTTCGACGAAATACCCCAAAGGACATTTCGGTTGAGTTTTAGAAATGTTTTTGAATAGAAATTAGGGTTTTGGTCTTGCTTATAGGTTTTTAGTGTCTTGATGTGGTTTTCGTGTCGTGTCGGGCCACGGGGGACACGGGAACACGCGGGTGCGTGTGCGCGCGTACGGCACTGTGGCTCCCCTGCTACTCGGGGCTTGCTGTGCAGTGCATACGCCACTTCAACACTTGATTTTTGACACAGACCTTGGGGCGACCACTGACACCATGTGTGTCAAGTGGCACGAACCCTCGTGTCATGTCGGACACGTATTTGCGTGTGCACGTGTTATGCACTGTACGGTTCAGTTTGTCAGTTTGTGGTTCTGTGTTAATTCGTTTTAAATGCTTTTAATTATATTTTAACTCACTAATTAGATCCTAAATGTGTTGTTTAATCTATGTTATATTAGGTTTGCATATTATATTAGGTTTCAATGTGATTTTGGTTTCGAACATGGGTTAAATGGTGTTCTTCACTGATATTCCTGATACATTGTTCTTTTCAGTAATTCCTAACACTTTAATTCCTTGTTTGCTTACTGTTGTTCACTACTACATGTCCCCACAAGATTGGTTATTCATGTTAGTTCATTATTGCAAATTGAATTGGGCTGTTGGGTTGTAAATAGGATTTGGACATTTTGTTTGATCAATATAATAACTGATACCATAATGATATTTCAGTTTTTCCCAAACCTTAACCCCTACTAAATCTGATTTAAATTGATGAATATTGTGTCTTGATTGATCCTACAGGAGTAATGGTTCATGTCAGGTAGGTTTTATATGATAGGTTAAGTTTTTGGTTCATTAATGAGATTTTGACATGGGTTTGGATTTCGAAAATACTGATTAACTGAGAATGGGTTTCAAATACCTGATATGGAATTTCATGTAAACAGTGGACTAATTTCCATTTTTTCTTAAAACTTCCCTGAACTGATTCCCTATTCCATATAGGCAAGTACAATGTTTACATTCGAAATTGGCTTTAGGTGTGAGAATGGAATTTTGGTACTTGTGTTGTATTTGAAATTGGCTTAGTTGTTGAATTAGATTTTGGTTGTGTGGTTTCGAAATATGAACTGAGATTAGTTCTTTTCTTTATACTGTAAGTGAATGTTAAATTCTTGTTTAACTGCCAATGTTGCTTTCCTTTGAACTGATAAGAACTGGAATTGATTTCCTTTCCTTTTCGAAATTGGCTTTTGAATTGAGACTGGGTTTGAATTCTTCTATAACTGAGATTTTGAGTTCACTTGTGAACTGTTTTGGGGTTGTTTCAAACTGAAATATGTGTTCTTATATGTAGTATTAACCTGGACAGTTTGTAAACTGTTTCTTTAAACTGAATTGGGTTGATTTTATGTGATTTGAGGCTAAATTTTGAGATTGTAAGCTAGGGACTGAAAACTGGGGTTTTAGTGAATTGTTTAACTGATTTTTTTTGTATTCTTGTGAACTGTCAAATGTGTCCCTTTAATGTTTTTGTCCTAGGCTTTAGTCTAGGACTGTTTAACTATTGTAAAATTGAGTTTTGGGTATTGTTGAACTGTTGGGGTTTGTGTTGGATTGAATGAGGTTGTTTAAATTCAGTTTTCATTCCACATAAATAGGTACACTGATTTTTCCCTTATTGTATATAACCCACTGTTCATGTAGCCATTCACACACATGCTTATACACACTCATCACACACAAGTCATGACTCACTCACACACTCTCAAGTCACCTACACACACTTTCATGTCACACACCTGTTGCCCCACTACACACACACACCACACTCTAGCCTATCTCACATCACTCTCATGTATACACTCATCACACACAAGTCATACCATACACACATGTATCACCCCACACACACTTGTGCCCCCTCTATATACATATGTATATATTATAAGTATTGCCTTATAGGATGAATTGTATACATATATCCTATAGGATATATTCTAAGTTACTTTGTATAGCACATCGATATGTGTTTTTTCTATTAGCTTATATGCCATGTTATCCTATTAACCTATCTAACTAGATTAATGTGTGATTTCCTATATTAGAGTATATAGTCATATTGTACTTTGTGTATTATTTTAGATAAAGAATAGCCTTGTGTAGGTGTGTTATAGGTTGGTTTAGACTTGGTTTAGCCTATGGCCTAGTCTATTAGCCTATGGCCTATGGTTGTGTTTGTTTAGATAGTGAGCCTAGAATTGACTTGTATAGTCTTGTTAGACGTAGATTAGACTAGTTAGACTAGTGTAGACTAGTTTGACTTAGGGTTGACTTGGTTGACCTAGTTTGACTTCTACGATTGACCAGAGTTGACCAAGAGTTGACTTTGGTCTAAATTGACCTAGATTCATGTAGAACGCATTGTAGTACATATTATTTACCATCCTGGACTCGTTGTGACTTGTGCTGTTCTAATAGGAGCCAGACACCACTCCTCGGACAGTACATTTCTCTTGGACACTCAGATAGCAGGCAAGTACATTCTTTGATCTTTTCATACTTACCTGGATTATATTCTTACTCTAGATTACTCTACATGATGCTGACACGTATCTTCACGGATTAATACTATATGGATCCCTTCCTGAGATGTTATCCCTCTACGGTTGCATCGGGTATTTTATGTTCTTGTACTTTATCATGTGCATCAGGTACTCCTTGTACTCGTACTAGTTCATGTTTTTACATGTTCTCATGTGCTTTATCACGTGCCTCATGTACTACTCATTACATGAGTTCATGTATCCTTAGCTGTATTCATGTGCTTATAACGTAACTTGAATGGATCCTTGTGTATTAATTTGGGCGGGGTGAGTAGAATTGGTTATGTGATCATTATCCCCAGTAGCTGTATAAATGTGCCTCTTATTTGTATTCATGTGCCCCTAAGCCGTTTACATAACCATATTATACTCTAAATCACGTAGCCACTTACAGTCTCTACTATCATGTATTTACTTTCAGTTACAAAATATCTCCTGTTTACTCGTACTTCCTTTTCAGCACTTCCTGTATTTTACTCTATTGTATGATTTATACTCCTAACCTGCTATGAACTGTTTTGAGAGATATGTGCTCGCTCCCATCCTGACTGGACTTGTTGAAAATTTTACAGTGAATGATGAGGCTCTGGTGTCTATCCCTCTTGGTGCAGCATTAGACATCGCTAGTGACTTGGACCTGCTAGCAGTTGATGATACTTCCATAGATTAGGATGTCTTATCTTTCTGGATTCTATATTGAGTTTTTGAGATATTATTTGGATATGTACTTATTTAGACACTTAGAACTCTGGGTTGTATCTCTGTATTTTTATTTCTGGATATTTATCTATCTTTCCTTTCATGTTCTACCTTAGATGTGGTTGAGTTATATTCTGTTATGTCACCCCCATTCGGGGAGTATAACTGTATATTACACTTACCTGTTAGATGTTATGACCTAGGACAATATTCTACCGTCGATACTGTGGCGTAGGCTGGGCGTTGTTACGTCCTCGTACCCTCACAGTAGGTGCGGGTCATGACACGTTTTTAGTGGTGGCCCATGCAGGTCGAGTTTATGTAGTGATATTCGAACTAGAGTATCACTACAGCCTGCAGTAGGATTAGGATATATTTTTTTAAGGGTACTCAATCACAGTTAGGATTCCTTGAAAGATTCTTGGGACGACCCTTGAGAATCTTATTTAAACTTCAATTTGAAATCCTTTCCCTTATTTTGTTCGCTCTCACTCCTTGATTATTGAATTTGATTTTGGTGAATCGTTATTGATTTGATTTTCCTATCAAGATGAATTTTAAGGCCTGAGTTACGATATTTTCTGATAACACATAATTGACGGGAATACAGGAATGGTAAAACGTCTACATGATTATGGAACTGGTAGTTTATCGTAGCCATATTAGCTGGCATGGCAGAAACATGGAGACCTGGCTTCGGATGTACGTATCTTGGTTATGAGATTTGGAATTTCTCGCAGCTATACTAGTCGGCATAGCGAGATTTCCAGACGACATGATTGTAGAGGTGCATACCCTAGTTATGGAATCTATCGTTTATCGCAGCCTTGCTTACTGGCGAGACGAGGACTCTGAGTAACGTAATTTTGAACAGACGCATATGATTATCAGATTGTATCTTGAGAAGGTTTTAAACATATCATCTCGATCGTACTATTCTGTTGTATAAATTTTACCCCATCATCAAATAACTTAGGAGTAGGAGTATGAGTAGGAGTAGCCTAGCTGTTACTATAACCTTGTGTAACTTCTTGCAATAAATTCTTCCTAATACAATGAATTGGTGATTTTGCTAGACCTTGACTTAGATTTAATATTGTAGCTCTGGTTTCAAAATGGTTCCTTCCTTTAAACAGATAAGCAGAATGGATTTTATCATTGTTTCCTTCTTGCTATTATATCTTGTATTACCTTAAATATATATATAGTGGACACAGATACTTGCCTGACACGTATGCATACTACACTTGTTTACCAACCTATCTAAATGCATATTAATATGATTGATGTTAAGTTCTCAAAATCCTAGTATTCTAATATAGTGCAGTATCAGTGACTAGTTCTCTGTTTCTCCATATTAAATTCGTAATTTAAATTTAAATTTCATGTTATTAGTTTTCCTTACATCACTACACATGTATGTTATATACAGGGCTTTATTTCTTAAATAAATTGGTTGAGTTTTGTGTTGAATTATCAAATCTGAGACTGTGTACATAGTAAACCCTTAACCATGAATTCTAAGTGTTTAGTTTAAATTGCAGTTTTAAATTGTGATGTTTTGAGCCGTATACATGGTTGTGTGCAGGTATATAATGTTAGGTTCATACTCTTACTTGTTAGGTTGTGGTTGTGGTAAACATTGAGTTGGTTTTGATGTTCGAATTTCTTCCAAATTTTGAAGACTGAATATATGTTAACATTTTTTTCTTTGCTTTCAAATGTGTAGTTCAATTTCGGATTAATATGTAATGTTGAACTAAAACTGAATGATTGAACCCTTTATTTCAAGTTTTAACCCATGTACACTTGACACTCTACACTAATGTTCACAACTGCCATGAAAACCTAACCCTTCATCTTTATGTTATGTTCATGTAGCCATATAGATATACTTATATATACGGTTAGCCATACATGTTATGAGTAAATAGTTCGTGCCTTGTAGATTGCTTAACTAATATGCCATGAATAATGTAACTTGATAGCTATAGTTGAGACCCAAATCCTCCTATAACACCTTCACGTATATGTCACACAAACCACATGACCCTTACAAAATTTGAGCTTTTCCCTCTCTAACACTCTCTCCTTCTATATATATTATATTGTGATTGGATTCCATGCTATTGACTTTCGTTCCTTAAACTTGTGGTTCTGGTTTTCTTAAATAATACCTCTTTATAGATGTTTAGTGGTTAACTTATTTTAATTTTTTGAAAAATTACCAGTTTTCAGATAGGATGGTAGACTGCTGTATAGCCTTAATGATTGTTGTGTTTTTATCCTTTCCAGTATGACACCCATGACCCGAGCCTGTCGCCTGAGAGCAGCTGCAGCTACTAATAGTGTGCTTCCACCTCCTATTGCTCAGGAGGTAGTGACCCCTCAGGCTGACCCAAGGGTAGTGGCACCTCCCGCCATCGAGGAGGTGTTAGCATCCTTACCAGAGAGTTTCCCTCCACCACCTGTTACTCAGGAGAGAGTGGCAATCTCATCTGAGACCAAGAGTCCTTCCCCGTCTTCTCATCTGCCTCCAGGAGCGGTACCCCATACCATACCCTCGGTATGTTTGTTTCCTGACGGAGCTCAGATATCCAAACTTCTCCGGAATGTGTTGGAGACACAGAGAGTTAAGGCTGAGATCCTGAAGGAGCAGGGCCGCGAGATCCAACTACTGTGGGATTTGGTACATTCAGTGAGAGAGCCTAGTTCTAAGAGGCCAAGGAGCAGTGTATACCTAGAGCCCCGTGAGCACCCAGACTATCAGCCGAGACCAGCCTACCCAGTCCAGACTCCTGTTCAGCAGAGGCCAGCTGAGAAAGTGCCTACCTGCACCTTTTGTAAGAAGCCTGGACATGTGTGGGACATCTGTAGGAAGAGAAGAAGGGTGTGCCTGTTGTATGGGTCGGCTGCACACAGGCTGCGAGACTGTCCTGCTGCACTTATCCCAGCCAAGACTCCGCCTTTGGGAGGGAGTTCCAGCCACCAGACCTAGTTGGAGGTGAGTCCTTGACCTATATCTTAGTCAGTCTTTGAAAATTGATGCACCCTACCATATTGTTGTATGTTTTGATACCTTGCGATTGCCTAGTACTGTAGCATGTTGGTGTAACTAGATGAGACCCCAGACTGATATTACATGCCATGACCCCATAGGTTACATTTTCCAACTGAATGATTTAAATAGGTTTCTGAGACTTTGATTGTGGGGGTTTGACCTAGAAGGGGTACGATCATCTTAATTTCGAGGACGAAATTTTTCTAAGGTGGATAGGATTGTAACACCCAGTTTTCCAAATGAGGGTATTGTGGTCATTTTTAAAATTTTGAGAAATGTTTGGAATTATTATGTATTATTTAGATTTATTGCAATTAATGTGATTTTTAGAGATTTTTAGTATAATTGATTTTGTTGTTTTAGTTGACTTGACTTATGTTGACTTTGGAGACTAACCTAGTGGCTAACCTAGGTCATGACTACGTGATTAGGATATGGAAACCTAGGTTGACTTAAGTTCATGAGGATTAACTCATTGGGATTAGTTTGGTGAAATTAGGGGCTAGATTGATTAGGTAATGGCTTGTGAAATCACAAGTCATTTCATGACTTAAAGGCTTAATGGCCGATAGGCCCACACCCATTGAACCAAGCCCTAACCCTAAAAATCTGACCATCCATAGTGTGTTCCCTTCCCCTATTTATATCCTCTTGAAATTAGGGTTGCCTCTTTAGGAAACTTTGCCATTTGGAAGAGGTGAGTCCCCATCTTTGTAAATCCATAGAAAATCCATTTCTTCTCTAAATTCCTTCAAACAAATTACAATAGGACCTAATATTAGTATCATTGCTGTTATTGATGAGTATTTGCAGGAAGAACACAATTTGAGGAAGTTTGGTGGTTTGTGGAGCTCTTCCCATTTGGGGATTTTGAACCATTGTTCACCTATAGGTATATCTCCTTCTATTGCATTTAAATTCTGTTAAAAATCATTACTAGGATGCCCTAGCCCTAACCTAGCTGTAGGAATAGCTAACCCTAAGTTTTGTATCCAATTCGTGTCCTATTTGGACACGTATCAGTGACATGGTGCATGTGTTCGACAAAATGCCCCAAAAGACATTTCGGTTGAGTTTTAGAAATGTTTTTGAATAGAAATTAGGGTTTTGGTCTTGCTTATAGGTTTCTAGTGTCTTGATGTGGTTTTCGTGTCGTGTCGGGCTACGGGGGACACGGAAACATGCGGGTGCGTGTGCGCGCGCGCGGCACTGTGGCTCCCCTGCTACTCGGGGCTTGCTGTGCAGTACATACGCCACTTCAACACTTGATTTTTGACACAGACCTTGGGGCGACCACTGACACCACGTGTGTCAAGTGGCACGAACCCTCGTGTTATGTCGGACACGTATTTACGTGTGCACGTGTTATGCACTGTGCGGTTCAGTGTGTCAGTTTGTGGTTCTGTGTTAATTCGTTTTAAATGCTTTTAATTATGTTTTAACTTACTAATTAGATCCTAAATGTGTTGTTTAATCTATGTTATATTAGGTTTGCATATTAGATTAGGTTTCAATGTGATTTTGGTTTCGAACATGGATTAAATGGTGTTCTTCACTGATATTCCTGATACATTGTTCTTTTCAGTAATTCCTAACACTTTAATTCCTTGTTTGCTTACTGTTGTTCACTACTACATGTCCCCACAAGATTGGTTATTCATGTTAGTTCATTATTGCAAATTGAATTGGGCTGTTGGGTTGTAAATAGGATTTGGACATTTTGTTTGATCAATGTAATAACTGATACCATAATGATATTTCAGTTTTTCCCAAACCTTAACCCCTACTAAATCTGATTTCAATTGATGAATATTGTGTCTTGATTGATCCTACAGGAGTAATGGTTCATGTCAGGTAGGTTTTATATGATAGGTTAAGTTTTTGGTTCATTAATGAGATTTTGACATGGGTTTGGATTTCGAAAATACTGATTAACTGAGAATGGGTTTCAAATACCTGAGATGGAATTTCATGTAAAGAGTGGACTGATTTCCATTTTTTCTTAAAACTTCCCTGAGCTGATTCCCTATTCCCTATAGACAAGTACAATGTTTACATTCGAAATTGGCTTTGGGTGTGAGAATGGAATTTTGGCACTTGTGTTGCATTTGAAATTGGCTTAGTTTTTGAATGAGATTTTGGTTGTGTGGTTTCAAAATATGAACTGAGATTAGTTCTTTTCTTTATACTGTAAGTGAATGTTAAATTCTTGTTTAACTGCCAATGTTACTTTCCTTTGAACTGATAAGAACTGGAATTGATTTCCTTTCCTTTTCGAAATTGGCTTTTGAATTGAGACTGTGTTTGAATTCTTCTATAACTGAGATTTTGAGTTCACTTGTGAACTGTTTTGGGGTTGTTTCAAACTGAAATATGTGTTCTTATATGTGGTATTAACCTGGACAGTTTGTAAACTGTTTCTTTAAACTGAATTGGGTTGATTTTATGTGATTTGAGGCTAAATTCTGAGATTGCAAGCTAGGGACTGAAAACTGGGGTTTTAGTGAATTGTTTAACTGATTTTTTTTGTATTCTTGTAAACTGTCAAATGTGTCCCTTTAATGTTTTTGTCCTAGGCTTTAGTCTAGGACTGTTTAACTGTTGTAAAATTGAGTTTTGGGTATTGTTGAACTGTTGGGGTTTGTGTTGGATTGAATGAGGTTGTTTAAATTCAGTTTTCATTCCACATAAATAGGTACACTGATTTTTCCCTCATTGTATATAACCCACTGTTCATGTAGCCATTCACACACATGCTTATACACACTCATCACACACAAGTCATGACTCACTCACACACTCTCAAGTCACCTACACACACTTTCATGTCACACACCTGTTACCCCACTACACACACACACACCACACTCTAGCCTATCTCACATCACTCTCATGTATACACTCATCACACACAAGTCACACCATACACACATGTATCACCCTACACACACTTGTGCCCCCTCTATATACATATGTATATATTATAAGTATTGTCTTATAGGATGAATTGTATACACATAGCCTATAGGATATATTCTAAGTTATTTTGTATAGCACATCGATATGTGTTTTTCCTATTAGCTTATATGCCATGTTATCCTATTAACCTATCTAACTAGATTAATGTGTGATTTCCTATATTGGAGTATATAGTCATATTGTACTTTATGTATTATTTTAGATAAAGAATAGCCTTGTGTAGGTGTGTTATAGGTTGGTTTAGACTTGGTTTAGCCTATGGCCTAGTCTATTAGCCTATGGTCTATGGTTGTGTTTGTTTAGATAGTGAGCCTAGAATTGACTTGTATAGTCTTGTTAGACCTAGATTAGACTAGTTAGACTAGTGTAGACTAGTTTGACTTAGGGTTGACTTGGTTGACCTAGTTTGACTTCTAGGGTTGACCAGAGTTGACCAAGAGTTGACTTTGGTCTAAATTGACCTAGATTCATGTAGAACGCATTGTAGTGCATATTATTTACCATTCTGGACTCGTTGTGACTTGTGCTGTTCTAATAGGAGCCAGATACCACTCCTCGGACAGTACATTTCTCTTGGACACTCAGATAGCAGGCGAGTACATTCTCTGATCTTTTCATACTTACCTGGATTATATTCTTGCTCTAGATTACTCTACATGATGCTGACACGTATCTTCACGGATTAATACTATATGGATCCCTTCCTGAGATGTTATCCCTCTACGGGCGCATCGGGTATTTTATGTTCATGTACTTTATCATGTGCATCAGGTACTCCTTGTACTCGTACTAGTTCATATTTTTATATGTTCTCATGTGCTTTATCACGTGCCTCATGTACTACTCATTACATGAGTTCACGTATCCTTAGCTGTATTCATGTGCTTATAACGTAACTTGAATGGATCCTTGTGTATTAATTGGGATGGGGTGAGTAGAATTGGTTTTGTGATCATTATCCCCAGTAGCTGTATAAATGTGCCTCTTATTTGTATTCATGTGCCCCTAAGCCGTTTACATAACCATATTGTACTCTAAATCACGTAGCCACTTATAGTCTCTACTATCATGTATTTACTTTCAGTTACAAAATATCTTCTGTTTATTTGTACTTCTTTTTTAGCACTTCTTGTATTTTACTCTGTTGCATAATTTATACTCCTAACCTGCTATGAACTGCTTTGAGAGATATGTGCTCGCTCCCGTCCTGACTGGACCTGTTGAAAATTTGACAGTGAATGATGACGCTCTGGTGTCTATCCCTCTTGGTGCAGCATTAGACATCGCTAGTGACTTGGACCTGCTAGCAGTTGATGATACTTCCCTAGATTAGGATGTCTTATCTTTCTGGATTCTGTATTGAGTTTCTGAGATATTATTTGGATATGTACTTATTTAGACACTTAGAACTCTGGGTTGTATCTCTGTGTTTTCATTTCTGGATATTTATCTATCTTTCCTTTCATGTTCTACCTTAGATGTGGTTGAGTTATATTCTGTTATGTCACCCACATTCAGGGAGTATAACTGTATATTATCCTTACCTGTTAGATGTTATGACCTAGGATAGCGTTCTACCGCAGACACTGCGGCGTAGGCTGGGCGTTGTTACGTCCTCGTACCCTCACAGTGGGTGCGGGTCATGACAACGGAGGAGGAGATGACTGCTATTCAGGCGTCCTATCGCTCGAAACTTGTTTCCCTAGTGATAGGGGCATCAAGCTCTGGTGCATCTTCTTCACGACCGTCTTCAACTCTGCCAGCTACTCTTCCTTTGACATCGTCTTCTTTGGAAGCTGGATGAATCGTCAAAGGACGTGGTTGATAGTTTTTACCGCCATCTGAAACGAGGGGTCGAAGTTGCCCTGGAGAGGGGGACATCTTTCGCATTGGCTCGTCAATGTGGCCGTTGTCAGATTGAACTCCTCAGAACACTCCCCGGCGGGACAGGAATGGTCGAGCTCCTGGAGCCCAGATTAGTAGAAGCTGAACAGCTGGTAGCTCAGTTTCAAGGACTGCAGCAAGTCGATCTGTCTTTAGCAATAGACCAAGAGCGTGCCTTCTTTATAACCGCCATGGAAAAGGTAAGGACAGTACGGGATAAGTCCAAGCCTGCTCTAGTAAAGGACCTTCGAGATCTATCTCTGAAGTACGATCAACTAAGCCGCAGAGGAGAGGATTGTATCGCTCGAGAATATGATGCCTCTCGTAGGATAGCCGATACGAATGAACAAATCTTCCAGCTTCAGAGGAAATTAACTTCTTTAAAATGCGAGGTCAAAGCTTCCCGCAAAGATAAGGAGCTAATTCTCCGGAAGACCGACCAGGTCACCCGAACCTCTGATGCCTTGGAGCGTTCACTAAAAAAAACTTGAAGACGGTTGGCAGGCACATGCGTATCTGGAGGATGCAGAGAGGTTGACTCAGGAGGCTGAGCGCCGGGCCAAGCTTCGGATTGAGCGGTCGACGACCAAGCTGAAGGACCGGCTTAGAGAATTGTGTGTCGCCGAACCATGATCGGCTTTTTCTTTCTATCATTATTATGTTCCTCCATTTTTTAACAGGGACGTGGTCCCAGAAAATGTAGTACTATTAATTTTAAATGAATAACTATGTTTACATCATCCTTTATCTGTTGTGCTTGTACCGTATCTTTGGTATTATGGTATTTGCCCTACTTGGGGACTTTCTGTGGACCTATTACCCTTGGTATACCTTGGTTTTAGGTATGGATAGTAAGTTCGATAGAGATACCTAGAACAACTCTGTGGTAAGGCGGACATAGAAGTTCTTGGTGTTGGGCGAAAGAATGCCATGGAACAGCTGGGTTACAGAGGCATGTGATGGTGAAAAAAGAGATGCATGTACTAGAGGACCTAGTACAACATTTGTGGTCAGCTGCGGACAATTGTGGTCAACTGTGGACATTTGTGGTCAACTGTAGACATTTGTGGGCCTATTATCCTTGGCGTACCCTAGTTTTGGGTACGGATAATAAGTCGAGAGAAAACTAACATACTTACTCAGAGGTAATGAGGACGTGGTAAATATGAGGGTTTTATAATGGAGTCTTCCTACTCAGAGGTAATGAGGACGTGGCAGGAGTGGAATAAATAAAGAATACATAGAACAACTCAGAGGTAATATAGACGTGTTTGCAAAATAACAAAAACTTATTTTATTTCTAACTTGTAAAAAGAGTACAAAGTACAATAAATTCTGGGGAAGTACAACTTTAGGAATCTGATCAGAAGATGATCACTTTATCCCTTGGACTATGTGAACTTGAAGACTGTAGCCTCTAGAGAACGCAATAGCAATTTTTGCAAGAGTTCTTCTTCTCGATGATGATTGGAAACTCTATTTATAGAGTTCAGGAAATAACTGTTTTAGCAGTTATTCTGATGTGCGCGAGGCTGGATTGCGCCATACTGGATTGCGCCAACCTCCTGTTGCGCCAACTTTCATTCAGTTGTCAATCGTGTACTAACTGTATTTAGACGCGTGGCATCGTATGATTGAGATGCGCGTGGTCATGTACAGGATAGTAGACACGTCTTGAGAGATTAGTGGCATATGTGCCCCGTTATTCTGCTTTAGAATGTAAGTTGTCTCAACTTTATCAGGTTGCGCAAGCTTCAGTCAACAAGTCAAACTGTGCTTGATTTGAGCGGTGCCTACATACGTGGAAGCTTCTGATCAAAAGTCGTTCTAGTTGCGCCCAGACGCAACTAAGGATTTCGTTTAGATTGCGCTTGGGCGCAACTCACGAAGTGTACAAGACACCTGTCCACTAACTTTTTCTTGAGCGGTACAATTCACGAGATTCGAAAAGATTTTTCTCGTTCTCTGTTGTATCAATCATCAGTATGGTCAGGTAATGATGTCCATTAAGTGTCAGATGCCACGTAGGTTTTGGCGCAAAAAGATTGGGCGCAGTCTGATATCGGGCACAATCTGATCAGTGGCGCAGTCTGCTTCATATCAGTGGCACAACTTAATTTTTGGGGCGCAACTTGATCATTGATCAGTATATTGAAGGCGCAACTTGATTTTTAGGCTCTACAAGACCCCCTTCAAAGTTTTCAAAACTTAAAGACATTTGCAAAGTTTTGGAATACTTTGAATTTAAAAAGTTTTGAATAAGTCAGGTTGCGCCGGTCTCATGCTCGATCACCATGATTAAATACCTTTCTCGAAAATATTCAATCTTCTCTTCGTCTTCCGGAGTTTTATTGATTTCTTTCAGTTTCCCATGAGGAATACGAAGAGTCAATTGGTTGATATATGTAGTTGATCTCTGTACTTTGGTCTTCACTTCTGTTCTTCAATGGCCCCCAAAAAGAAAGAGATGGAGACCAATGCTGACACCACAACCAAGTCTCCTGAAGCGAGACAGGATGTTGCGCCTACAACCTTTTTGTTGGAGGCTGACCCAGCTTTTAGGGCTGTAAACTTTCTAAACTGTTTCGGTTTAACCCCGTCAGTCTTCAATTGCTCGAGTGGCGGATCATCCTCTGAGGAGCACGCCAATTCGGAGGGATTTCTCAACCTGATGCGTCGCTCGGAGATCTGCACCATGTAAGAGTTGGACGCCGTCCTTCGTCAGACTGATGAAGGCAAGGACAAGAAATAATGTTCTGGGCAGAACAACTTTTTTATTTTTATGTCCTTGATTGTAGGGATCCACCCGTCTTTATGCAATAAAACTTAGAGTTTCTTATTTTGTGTGGCTATTTTTTCGAATGGTACTCATGGACATATTCTTTTAACTAATTCTTCATTTTACTGTTTCTTCTGAAGAACACGTGGCAATTGTTACACGGTTGTAGATGCCCATTTTCAGTTCTTTCCTAAAAATAGGATCCTAGAATGACGTATCGATCTCATCTTTAACCTCTTTAAAAAGGACATTCAGAAATGAAAGAACCATTCATATTCTCTCAAAACCAATGTCTTCCTATAGGGTTTCACTTGCGCCACTTCATTCTGATATTATTTGATTGAATGTTGTGTCATCAAAAATTGGTAAGTCTTGACGAAGAATCAATAGTATGAGTATTTTTCTTTCGCACCGCTTCTGGAGACAAGTATTAATCTGCATGTTTGTAGACATTTATTGATATGCGCTAATTATTTCTGAGAATAGGTGCACACTGTAGCCCAGTGTTTAGCTCTGATCAGAGGCGCATACTGCTGTCATATGCTTGTTTGATCAGTGTTCAGTGCTGAAATGCACCTGTTTGTAGGTGGATTACAGATGTGCGCCTATTTGTAGGCGCATTGCTGATGTGCGCCTGTCTGTAGGCGCATTGCTGATGTACGCCTGTCTGTAGGCGCATTGCTGATGTGTGCCTGTTTGTAGGCGCATTGCTGATGTGCCCCTATTTGTAGGCGCATTACTGATGTGCGCCTGTTTGTAGGCGCATACTACTGATATGCGCCCGTTTGTAGGCGCATTGCTGATGTGCGCCTATTTGTAGGCGCATACTGCTGATATATTTATGCTAACTTCTCCTGTTTCATTGATATTTGTAGGGACTTGGTTAGCTAGCTTCTTCAGAACTGGTATTGGTGATTTAGATGTTGCAGAGAATATTCTTCTGACACCCACATCAGACAGCTCATATGGTTCTGACACTCAAATTAGACAGCTCAAGACTCTTCATGTTAAGAAGGGTCTTCCTCAGATGGTAGAAAGAGCCTGTATACATGAGAGTTGGATAGTGGAGAGACAGAATTAGGAATCGTATCACAAGGTTGATCTCGTTCCTAGTTCCCCTGGCGGGTTATCTTCTCTCCACCAGTTGTATTGACAGCAGCTCATCTTTGGACTGCTGCACTCTGTGGTTCTCCTGTAGTCTTTCTCAGAGAGAAGACCAGAGTTGATTCCATTGTCGAGCTCGTTGCTTCAGGTCGAGACGACAAGGAATTGCCACCAACAAATAAGAAGATCCAAAGATGTAATAGACCTTCATTATCGATGAGAAGATCCAAAGATGTAATAGACCTTCATTTAGAATGAAAATCCAAGATGTAATAGATTTCCATTAAGATGTATCTATATTTTTAAAGAAGGAATAGAGAATGATTTTCTCTTCTTTATGATTTGATTTTGATGTGGTGATAAGAAATATAGAATCAAGGAAAAATGTGGATGATAAGTTGCTGATGTAATACAGAATTTCAAAAGAATAGAGAATGTGAACTCTCATTAGGAAAAGTGAACGGTCATTTCAATTTTCGAGATAAGGACACTGAAAATGAACAGTCACATCGGATAATGAACGAACAGTTATAAATGAACAAAAAGTTGGGCTTCTTTCAAAAAGTCGCATCAGTTCTCGAGATTGACTATCTAGTTGTTTTGTCTATAAATAGAACAAAACTTTCATAGATATCGTCACTTTCTTTCTTTTCTGTACAAAATGTCCTCCAAAGATTTGCTCATCCCGAAGCTTGAAGGAAAGACTGAGACACCACCTGCTGAGCCCTCAGTACCTCTTCAGAAAGAAAGGGGTGAAGGCTCAACTGTTCCTGCACCAGGAGAGGACTTGATTTCCATGCTAGTAGAGCCTGGGAAGACTGCCAAAGAAGAGGCATTAAGGAAGGCTGCCTACAAGTTCTTTGTGAGTTCAGACAATGAGATGTTTGAACTGTTGGCAAACTATGTATTTAATCATGAAGGGTCAGGGCCTCCTCTCTGTCCTTAATATTATGTAATTCCATTATGCTTTTTGAATAACAATGAACTTTTATTTACATCATGTCTCTGAAAATAAAGTACATTTTGTCTTTATACATAATACTCCTTAAGAAATTTGCCATTGATGGGCATCATAGCAACTCTGCCATCCATATCTGTTAATTGATAGGCTCCATTAGAGAAGACTTCATTTATCACATACGGTCCTTTCCATTTTGCCTCGAACTTGCCTTTGCTCATATGTGTCATAGTCATAGGACGTCTAACTGTAAGAACTAACTCGCCTTCTTGAAATGTTCGCACTCTGACTTTGCGATTAAAAGCTTTTAAAATCTGAGCCTGATAAAGTTCGATATGTTGTTGAGCTAATAACCTTTTCTTGTCGAGCGCCTCCAATTTCTGAGCCGGAGACGATCATTATTGTCTGTAGTAAGCTCATTAGTAATGGCGATTGTTAATGATGGAATTTGAATTTCCAAAGGTAGTACCGCTTCATATCCATACACCAGAGAAAAATGTATTCAACCTATGGGGTTACGGACAGTAGTACGATATGCCCATAGACATTCTCCAAGTTTATCACTCCAACTGTGTTTATTAATAGAGACAAACTTTTAAGGAGTTTGATGATGGTCTTGTTGAATGCTTCAGCCAACCCGTTAGCTGCAGGATTATAGGCTGTAGAAGCGACATTATTGATTCTATTGTCATCACAGAACCTATTAAATTTCTGGCTGATGAATTACGGCCCATTATCATGAATGATTCGGCGAGGGACACCAAATCTGTATATCACATGATGTTTGATAAAATTGATAACGCTACTAGTCTTTACTTCAGCCAAAGGTATAGCTTCTGCCCAATTGGAGAAATAATCAGTTATAGTTAAGATGAACCGATGTCCTTTGGATGAAGGAGGATTGATAGGGCCAATTATATCCATGCCCCAAGCTTCAAAAGGCCATGAGGCTACAGTTGGATGAAGAAATTTCGACGGTTGGTGAATGAAATCTGCATGAATTTGAAATGCACGACATTTCCTTGCATAATCAATAACATCTGATACCATAAAGGGCCAGTAGTAGCCCATATGTCGGATACGATCCTGTAGTTTAGGACCAGGTTGATGTGCTCCACAAACGCCATCGTAAGCCTCACGTAATATCTGTTTTGCTTCATCACCAGCGAGACACCTCAAGAGTAATCCATCAAAAGTTCTTCGATATAATATCTTAGTAGTATGATTATAATAGAATCGAAGTGATCGACGGCGGATACTTGTAGCTTCTTTAGGATCTTCTGGCAATATGTCATGTACTGCAAAATCAATGAAAGGTGTCCTCCAGTCCTCACTAATGACATTGACTTCAGTTAGGTTGCTGAATTCAATGTTGTGGTTGTTTTCAACACAAAATAATTCTCTATTAGAGATAACAACCATTTGTTGTCTTTTGACTGGAACTGCCAATACCGCAGCTAGGTTAGCTAAAGCATCGGCTTTTGTATTGCATGCACGATGTACATGTTCGATGAAGAATTCTTTGAACGAAGATGCTATTCTAGTTGCTGCTTCATGGTATGGTACCAAATCTTGATGTCGGACTTCATATATGCCTCTAACCTGATTAACAATCAGCTTAGAGTCACCATATACTTCGAGATATTCAATATTCAATTGTTTGGCTAATTGAAGTCCAATGAGCAAGGCATTGTATTCTGCTACATTGTTAGAGCAAGACTTCTCTAAAGAATAAGCCCTTTGAATAGTTAATCCATCGGGTGAAATAAGAACAATTCCTACTCCAGCCACAAGGGTACCTCCAGGTCCAATTCTAGAAGCTCCATCAAAGAACAACCTCCAAGTAGGAAATTCTTCTAAGATCATATTTGATTCCAATGTTTCGTCCGGAATCTCATCATAGAGTTTAGATGTCTCAGGGACGGGATGAGCTGCTAAGAAGTCACCAAGTGTTTGGCCTTTCACAGACTTTTGAGAAACATAAACCGTATCATATTGTGCTAGCAATATGGCCCATATGGAAAGCCTAGAATTGAGTGTGCTTGGCTTCTTCATTAAAACTCGAAGAGGATTGACCCAAGATATGACATGAATAGTTTGGCCTATGATGTAATGTCTTGTCTTCTTAACAGCAAACATTAAAGCTAAACATTCCTTCTCCACTGGACTATAACGATGTTCAGCTCCAATCATCGTTCGGCTGAGATAGTAGATGGCTTGTTCATGACCTTCCTTGTTCTTCTGAGCTAGTAAAGCTCCCAATGAATAATCCATTGCTCGGACATACATTAAGAAGGGTATCCCTGAGATCGGTGGTACAAGAACCGGTAGACTTATTAAATGCTGCTTTATGTCATCAAATGCTCGTTGACACTCTTTCGTCCAAACAAAAGATACACCTTTCTTCATTAATTGAGTAAATGGTCTGCAACGTCCAGATAAATTCGAAATAAACCGCCTGATGTACGTAAGTCGACCTTGGAATCCTCGTAGCTCTTTTAGGTTGCATGAGGACGCATTCTTGAAAGGCTTTGATCTTCTCGGGATCAATGTGTATACCCTTAGAGGTAACGATGAAGCCGAGAAACTTATCACTAGAGACACCCAAGAAAGACTTGGTGGGGTTCATTTTGAGTTGATGCTGGCACATTAGATTGAAGATAGTTCTTAAATCTTGAATGTGATCTTCTTTGAGACGACTTTTGACCGCAATATCGTCAACATAGCATTCGATAGTCTTTTGTAAATGATCTCGAAAGATAGTGCTCATAGTCCGCTGGTAAGTTGCACCTGCATTCTTAAGACCAAACGGCATAACCGTATAACAGTACATACCCCAAGGAGTACGAAACGAAGTATGTTTTTCATCTTCAGGATCCATCCGGATTTGATTATATCCAGAAAACCCATCCATGAAAGAAATTCGTTCGAATCCACATGTATTGTCGATCATAACATCAGTAATTGGGAGAGGAAATTCGTCTCTGGGGCAAGCATCATTGAGATCCTAAAAGTCTAAGCAAACTCGAACATTTCTGGTCTTTTTCAGGACAGGGACGACATTGGCCACCCAGTCAGGATATTGTTCTTCTTTGATAAAGCCACACGCTATAAGCTTTTTGACTTTATCATCAATTGCATCCATCATTTCAGGTTTGAATCGTCGTTGTTATTGTTTGACCGATTTGACATTCGGCAAGATGTTAACTTGTGAGTTGCAATTTGAGGATCTAATCCCTGCATATCTTCATAACTCCAAGCGAAAACGTCAATATATTCACGAATAAGGTGAATTAATTTTTGTTTATCATCTTCTGGGAGATTTTTGCTAATAAAAATTGGTCGTGATACACCTTTCTCTCCAATATCAACTTGGACCAGTTGATCTTCAGTAGGTGGTTCTCGTTGTTCAAAACGAAGTTCTCACTGATTGTCCATCCTTTGTACCTAAGGGTCCATTTCAGTAGCTTCTTCAATGTCACTTTCATTATCTTCTGAGAATTCGACGGACACCATGTTAGAAGATACTATCGCCTAATGAATATGACCAATGCTGGTATCAGAATCCCACGAGATAAAATCAGAAGAGTTTGAACGTTCTTCTTCATCAGATTCAGAAGGTTCTTGAGTTGGAAGTGGTGATATATAACCTAGTCCTCATTTCGTTTTACTGTGGTATTGTTGTGATTTTCCTTTTGGAACAGCAATACGAAGAGGGGTTCGCCTTCCTTTACCATTGTTGTGACCTGTTCTGAAATCATAGCCCATTTTATGGATGATGGCTTTGGATTATGGACTATAACGTCGTAAATGTAACCTTTCTGTATCATCTCTATTATCATTACAGAGCATGATTTTTTGTTCTTCTCTTTTATTGAAGAATATAGGCTTTTCATCTTTCTTTTGAGACGGTACTAAGAAGTACGAATCTTGTATTGAATCCAATGATACCACATTTCATTGAGATGATACGACTTCTATTGTAAGTGGCTTAAAGCTATCTAGCATATCCAGATAACACTGAGTATAGTAAAAGACATCAGTAAACTGCAAAGGAGATGCTTTATTGATTTTACACCATCATTTACAACAGGGACTTTAGCCATAGCAGGCATAGTCAGATTGATGACAAGATGGGGAGAAGAAGAACGAGAAGGAGGAGGGATCTTCTTGCGACGAAGATCGATTACAAGCGGCTCAGAAGAGGTGAGTTCCTTTTGTTCCTGACTATCACCTTTAGGTTGCTTCTCATGGGAAGGTAGATAAATAGTCAGTGGTTGGGAAGACTGAGGACAGGAGGTACGTCCTTGACTGGAATCACCAGAGTATCATTAGGTATACTCTTTTGCTCTCCATCTGTGTCCATTACTAGTACCACCTTCATGAATTCCTCTTTGTACATACGAGAATCGTTGCAATATGCTTCAACTCCTTTGAAAGGATTCAGATCTGCAACCTCTTTTTGGACTTCTCCATTACCATCCACATATTTGAAATATTGGTGGAGTGTAGAGGGTACAATATTGTGTTCATTGAGGAATGGCCTTCCCAATAAAGTATTGTATGAGCCATGATTGTCAATAACATAGAAAGTTACTTTTGTATGAAGATTGGCAATTTGAAGTTTTAGGCGTATCTTTCCCAAAGGTTCACTTCTTCCTTGATTGAATCCCAGGATGGTAGTAATAGTTGTAGAAAGATTATGTACTAGAATTTTTAAAGCGTTCAATAAGGACTTTGGCATGATGCTAAGTGCAGACCTGGGATCAATCAGAATACGATCGACTTTCATGGTGTCCACATACCCCGTGAAATAGAGAGGATGATCATGATGATTGTCTTCTAACAACATGTCATCTTGTGTAAAAGTGATATTGGGCATTAATTCAAATACACTATGACAATGTGCACAGCTGACTGGCTCCTTTTCGGGCTTCTTGAGAAGGGTCAAACAAGTGTCAGCCTGCATCAAAGCTTCACTTAATGTCTCACGAGTTTCTTTTGAGAGACGTAAAAGTTCAAAGATTGACAATCTTGCTAGAGTATTGGCCAATTGAGCCAATATATCAAAATTGTAAGGCTTTTCAAGTCCAAGAGATGATGACTTCTTCAATGCTTTATCAAAACGAACAGGTTGCTTTCCCTTTTCTGCTGATATTGGTTTAGGAGGAGATGGTTCGACCACTAGCACAGATGTAGACGGTGTATCTTCAGCAGGAGAAGATGATAGAGAAAGAACATTCGGGGATGGAGCAGGTTCTCTTAATTTTCGAAATACTCCCGAAGATAGGGTTTCCCAGATCTAGTGCCCATTAGGATTTCTTCTTCTGTTAATGGTTCAAAGGATACCATATTACAGTTCTTGGATTTAGACTTGGAATGCTTCTTTTGTTTAGAAGCGGAAGGCATTTCAAATTCTGCAACCAGATCTGGATGAATCCACATGATCTCTCCTCTGTAAGTTGATATCGGAACAAGACCTTCATTTTGAGGAGACGGGATATTCACAATTTCTAGAGTAGTCCTTGGAATGGGGACAGCTCCATCTTGTACGAGTTGTGGTGGAAAATTACCAAATTGGAGAGAAACTATATTAGCAGTCACTATTTTCTCGTCCTGCTGTAGAGTAATTGCTCCAGAGTTGACCAACTCCTGAATTTTGCCCTTGAGCACATAACATGCTCTGGTTGGATGCCCTATGAATCTGTAATAAACACAGTATTTAGGGTGATCAATTTTACCAACTTCTTCTGGTCGCTTTGCCTCTGAAAGCTGAAGCTTATTGCTTTTGATTAAGCAATCGAAGATGCTTAAAGTATCATCTTTGTCGAAAGAATAATCTTCTTCTGGACGAGTTGATGGGTGGATGCCGTCTGAGTAACATTGACAGCCAAAGACTCTTTGCCTTTAAGATTGATGGCCAATGTTTCTTTATTCTTGGGGTTATTCTGGCGATTACTACCCCCAGGTGTAGAATGTTTATCTTGGTTAGGGTGAGTCATCTGGACTCCTAACTGCTTGAACTTTTTGGCACTCACTTCTGCCGCCTTTGCATTAACAATGAAAGAAGGCCAATCCTGGAATTGTGTAGATCCTGTCCATATACTGATATTAGGCAACAAGTTTGATTTGCAAGTGTCTATTGTTACAGTAGATGGAGTACCTAAAGGAATTTTGAGTGCCTTTCGGCAAAATCTTTCAATAAAACTCTCTGTGGATTCATTGTGCCTCTGTTTAATTTTAATGAGGGCAGACATCGGCATGTCGTTGACTCCCTCATAAAATCGTTCCATGAATATTTGCTTGAAACCAGTGAAAGAAGTGATACAAACATCAGGGAAGCTACGATACCAGTCGTATGCTGCACCGGCTAAACAACCTACGAACACCCTGGTAAGGAGAGTATCATTTGGCTGTAATTGATCAGTCATCACTTTGAAATGATTGATGAACTGACTTGGAGAAGTGCTACCATCAAACAGCATAATGATTGGGAGTTTATACTTTGTAGGAAATGGAACTTTCTTCCACTCTGTAGGATATGGTTGCTTTATACCCAATCTTTGTAGGCCATCCTTCTGTTTGAAAGTCTCAAACTGAGTGCACAGAAGTTTCACAGTCTCATTGGCATCCCCTGATGTTTGGGAATTGGTAGACTGGTTAGAAGTGTTGGGAGGAGGAACAACGTGATAATTACCACCCCCAGCACCAGATTGACTTGGATCAGCTTGAGTTGGCACAGAAGCGACCTGAGGAGCTGGTACCCCCAGACTAACAGGTACAGAAGATGCTATAAGCTCAGGATTTGTAATTGGGTTTACAATCGGAGGCACTATATGTTGAGCCACCATTATGGTGTGCATGCTTGCAACTATTTCTGCCATGGTTTTCAATTTGTCTTCTAATACAACAATTCGTTGCTCTTGGCTGGTTGATGTAGAGGCATCTTGATCTTCTGTAATGGTATATGCCGTCACTTCTCTTGCAACTATTGATGAGATAGTTTATTCAGAACTTTTACCATCTGTATCGAACTCCGAAAGAGAGTCCTCTTCCATATGGGTGATAGGGAGGACTTCTTGATTAAAGACACCTTGGATCAAATGTCGATTTCTTGATCTTGTGTATTGAAAGACACCTTCACTGGATGTATGGATCTGGTCTAAGTATTGTAGACTAGGATTACGGGATGAATTACGTCTTGGACGTTTCCCACCCCCAGTGCCTTGAGAAGTCATGTTAACAGAAGCATATAATAGTTTATCTTCGTCTTCTATTATATATTCAGGAGTTAAAGCAAAGTTCAGACGATCGAAGACAGATCGTCGAGCCGAATGGCAACAACAGTTGATGACAACTTCATGTAGGCAGTAGCGATTTGAAGCACGATTTGGAGGTGAGGAAAACATTCCCGTAGTCTTCCATTTTTGTGTAAGACGTTGCCGGAGATCAGTTACAACCACAGGACGAGAAGAAGTCAGAGGGACATATTCCTTAATGATGTTAGGAACATGTCTCCTATTATTCAGGTGTTTGGTTCCTTGAGTGTACAAGGATGTACTCAACTCATTAGCATAGGTAGAAGGGTCTTTCTTTTCAAACTTTGACTTTTGATGCAGATTGGCCTTTGGCATAGGGTTCTTGCGTTTTGCCAAAGCTGATATTGGTTGACGCCTTAAGCGCGTAAATCTGAAAATTCCACTCCCGGTGTCTCTGTTTGTGATACCTACAATTTTCTTTGTTTGGATCTTGAAATTTGCAAGGTAGGAAGATCTTGACCAGACCCCAGGCAAGATACCTCTGTAATCAGTATTCTTTCCAGTATCAAAGATCCGAGGACCTCTATTTACAGGAATGGAATCTGATACATCTTCCTCTGAGTCATAAACCAGGAAAGTTTGAGGAAAGACCAAAAGGTGCTTTCCTTTATTTTGAACAGGGTTAGCTAAGAAGCGTTTCCCATTGTTCTGTTGTGTGATTATTTTAGGCATAGATTGTGCCAATTGAGAAAATGCCATAGGGCTTTTTCCTTTGTTCTGTCTAGTGTTAGCACTAGGACATGAATTCTCTAAGTTCAGAACTTGAGAATTAGAAGAGGGTATAGCCAAAAGACTAGTTCCCTTAAGTTGCACCCGAGTAGCAGATTGCTTGGGTTGTGCCATAGTCCTACGGACTATTGGTAGCGCCTTGGCAGCAACTCTAGTAGACTGTGCCTTGACAGTAGCTTGAACTGACTATATTTTGGTAGCAAGAAAAGTGGTAGACTGTGAATGGGCAGCAGAGTGACCAGATTGCTCTCTAGCAACAGAAATAGGCTATACTGAAGCCACTGAGGCAGATTGCGCCTTGATCATTGAGCACTCAAGTTGCGCCTGGGCAACAGCAACTGTGGGGGATTTAGGAGTCCATACAGTCCTGATCTCGGCAATAGCCACCGTGCGCTTGTTGCTTTTGGTGTTGATCATATTCTCGTAGGCTGTCTGGTTGACTTGAACAACCAGAGTCTTCTGCGTCTTGCCGATCGACGCAATGTCACATTGAGTTGTCACTTTCTCGTCAGAGAAGAAATTTATCCCCAGCAGAGTCGTCATTTTGTTTACAAAATAACAAAATTTTATTTTATTCCAAACTTGTAAAAAGAGTACAAAGTACAATAAATTCTGGAGAAGTACAACTTTAGGAATCTGATCAGAAGACGATCACTTTATCCCTTGGGCTATGTGAACTTGAAGACTGTAGCCTCTAGAGAACGCAGCAGCAATTTTTGCAAGAGTTCTTCTTCTTGATGATGATTGGAAACTCTATTTATAGAGTTCAGAAAATAACTGTTTTAGCAGTTATTCTGATGTGCTCGAGGCTGGATTGCGCCATACTAGATTGCGCCAACCTCCTGTTGTGCCAACTTTCATTCAGTTGTCAATCGTGTACTAACTGTATTTAGACGCGTGGTATTGTATGATTGAGATGCACATGGTCATGTACAGGATAGTAGACACGTCTTGAGAGATTAGTGGCATGTGTGCCACGTCATCCTGCTTTAGAATGTAAGTTATCTCAACTTTATCAGGTTGTGCGAGCTTCAGTCAATAAGTCAAACTGGGCATGATTTGAGCTGTGCCTACACATGTGGCAGCTTCTAATCAAAAGTCGATCAGGTTGCGCCCAGGCGCAACTAAGGATTTTTTTAGATTGTGCTTGGGCGCAACTCACGAAGTGTACAAGACAGCTGTCCACTAACTTTTCCTTGAGCGGCACAATTCACGGTATTCGAAGAGATTTTCCTCGTTCTCTATTGTATCAGTCATTAGTATGGTCAGGTAATGATGACCATTAAGTGTCAGATGCCACGTAGGTTTTGGCACAAAAAGATTTGGCGTAGTCTGATATCGGGCACAATCTGATCAGTGGCGCAGTCTGCTTCATATCAGTAGCACAACTTGATTTTTGGGGCGCAACTTGATCATTGATCAGTATATTGAAGGCGCAACTTGATTTTTAGGCTCTACAAGTCGTGGAAGTTCTACGTAAGGGGTAATTTGTTTGTGATGGAAAAGAAACAACTCATAGGTGACATCGACGTGGCTGTTTCGGGAATTTTGTGGACATGTTACCCTTTTTTATGTGCTGAAAGCGCGGGTAATAGTTTATGAGGAAGATGCTCTTTTAGGGAGGAATTTCAGAGGTATGATCATACATGACTTACTACCCAGAAGATGTGATATGGATTCATTTGGAATGACCAGAGTGTAAGTTCAGTGGTACTTAAGGGTACATAACTCAACAATTCGATTGATTCGGCAGATGTCGTTTAGACATAATATTTCTTCAGGAACTTGTCGTTGATGGGCATCATGTGCAAGTCTCTGTTTTGCTTTGCGAGACGGTATGCACCGTTGGAGAATACAACCTCGATGATAAATGGGCCTTTCCACTTTGGCTGGAACTTGCCGACGGTTTTGTGAGTCATAACCATCGGCCTCCGAACTGCCAAGACGAGATCGCCTACTTGGAATATTCTCAGCTTGACCTTCTTGTTGAAGGCTCCAGAGATGCATGCTTGATAAATCTTGATTCGTTGTTGAGCTAGCAGGCGCTTCTCATCTAAGGCCTCCAATTCTTGAAGCCGACGACGGTAATTATCGTCCGTCGTTAATCGGTAAGTGAGGGCGACGCGGAGCGAGGGGATTTGAGTCCCCAATGGGAGAACTGCCTTAATTTCGTATACCAAAGAAAATGGTGTGTTCCCAGTGGCTGTCCGGACTGTAGTACGGTACGTCCATAAGCTTCGCCAAGCTTTTCATTCCAGTCGCATTTGTTTGAGGACACGAACTTCTTGAGCAGCTTGATTATAGTTTTGTTGAATGCTTCAGCTAGACCGTTAGCCGTCGGGTTGTATGGATGATCCTTCGAGGCAGTCCAAAGCGATAGATGACGTAATGCTTGACAAAGTTGATCACGTTTGATGTCTTCACTTCGGTATGAGGAACAGCTTCCGCCCATTTAGAGAAGTAGTCTGTAATTACGAGTATGAAGCGGTGTCCTCTGGACGAAAGCGGGGTGATTGGACCAATGATATCCATTCCCTATGCCTCGAATGGCCAGGATGCCACCATCGGATGTAAGAATTCGGATGGTTGGTGTGTGAAATCTGCATGGACCTGACAAGCTTTATATTTTCTTGCGTAGTCTATCGCATCTGCTACCATCGTAGGCTAGTAATAGCCCATCCGACGAAGGTGGTCTCGCAATTTCGGTCCATGTTGATGGGCCCCGCAAACGCCGTCGTGAGCTTCGTGTACAGCTTCTTTGGCTTCTGTATTTGACAAACACCGGAGCAGTAACCCATTATAGGATCGCTGATATAGCATTTTTGTCTCTGTATCGTCGAAGAGTCTGAGAGAACGTCTTCTAATAGAAGTGGCTTCTTTCAGATTTTTCGGCAAGATGCCATAGACTACGAAGTCAATAAACGAAAGTCTCCAGTCCTGTGTTTCGTCGACCGCCAGGGCAGAGTAACTCACAGCAAATTACACGTTGTTCTTAGGACAAACCAATTTATGGCATATTACGTCCACCAAATGATAAGTATGATTTGGAACCGCCAGAGAAGCGGCAAGTCCTGCTAGGGCATCGGCTTTAATATTTTGGAGTCTTGGAACATGTTCTATGAAGAATCCTTTCAAGGATGTGATGATGGTGATTTCTATCTGATGATAGGGGATCATGTCTTCATGGCGAACTTCATATGAACCCTGGATCTGATTGACGATTAACTGTGAATTGCCATATGCTTCCAGGTACTCTACCCCCAGTTTCTTTGCAAGCGAAGGCCGATAACCAAGGCGTTGTACTCGGCCACGTTGTTTGAATAAGGTTCCGTGAGTGAATACGCCCGATTGATCACCAAGCCAGAGGAAGAAATCAGTACCACTCTGATCCCAACGACGATGTTGCCCTTGGACCCGGTTCTTGAAGCACCATCGAAGAACATTCGCCAGACGGTATCATGGGAAGCTATATTTGAATTGGAGACCTCGTCTGGGATCTCTTCATATATTCTGGTTGACTCCGAACATGGATGGGCCGCTAAAAGGTCTGCCAGAGCTGGACCTTTAACAGCCTTTTGCGGGACGAAGATCATATGGTAGGGGGACAATAATATCGCCCAGGTAGTAAGACGGGAGCTGAGTGCACCTGGTTTGGTCATGAGGACCCTAATAGGGTTGACTCGTGATATGACATGGATGGTCTGTCCTGTAACATAGTGTCGCGTCTTCTGAATAGCGAACACCAAAGCGAGACATTCCTTTTCCACGGCGATATATCTATGCTCAGGCCCTATCATCATTCGGTTGAGGTAATAGATAGCTTGTTCATGCCATGCATCATTGTTTTGTGCTAGTAGAGCACCGAGGGAATGCTCCATTGCTCGCACATAGAGCAAAAACGGCTTTCCAGCGATCGGAGCCACCAAGACTGAAGGTTCGACAGGTACTCTTTAATATTGTCAAAGGCATGTTGGCACTCTTTATCCCATACAAAGGAGACGCCTTTCTTCATGAGATGTGTGAATGGTTGGCATCGCCCGGAGAGGTTAGAGATAAACCTCCTTATATAAGCTATCCTCCCTTAAAGGCCTATGAGTTCTCGAAGATTTCTCGGGGACCCATCTTGTAACACCCAGTTTTCTGAAATTCGGGTATTTTTGAAAATTTATTATTTTTATTATTTATTAATGGTATTCTAGTCATGATATGATTTTTTGGTGATTTTTAGTTAATTAAAACTATTTCTAAGTCATGACTTATGACTTTGTGATTTTACTAGTATAACCCTAGTGTAAACCCTAGTTATTCCTTAACCTAGAAGTTGTCATGACCATGTGAGCCTACCCATAGGCTTAGAACATCAAATTAGTAATTTTAGCAAAAAAGGGTATTTTGGTAATTTACTAGATTTTATTGAGATTATGTGTTTTTAATATTATTTAATTGTTGTTAAGTACCATGATTAGTCCCTAACCTATCTTACCCTAATCTAGAGGTTAGCTACTAACCTAGAAGCTTGAGGATGGATAATTAGTTGTCACGCCCCAGAACTAGAATACTGGAGAGCGGGGGCAGACATAGCCAGCTACGTATATTGAAATAGAATACATCTCAACTATACGGTCACGGCTGTCTAGATAGGAGGGTTTACTACAAGCCAACAGTCTCTTAAGGTCAAGCCTATTGTCTCAATCTCAAGCAAGTAATATAATTACAAGATGTATGATCATTAAATATACAATAAAAGGCGTCCCAAATATTACATATCAGCTGATCATGAAGCTAGTCGTACAAAATGTTAGGACTAGCCAGAGTTTAAGTCATACATGATCAACCCTAGGATTTGTTAATCATGTTTACAGCCCGTAGGCAGACAGTAAGTAAAAGTGCATCGAGCTAACAGGTGCTCGTCGGCTAAATGCCTCAAAAGAATAAATTTACAATAGAGTGAGCGAAATAAAATAGAAAACCCACTCGTAGCCCGGGTTCCTTCTAGTCGCCACCATTGGGCTGGAAGCTTGGTAGATCCTCGGGAGCTGCTCCGAAATCTGGCCACACAAAACCAGCTGGGTCAACCCCAGAAAGAGCAAGTGCCACAAGGGGGCCACGAAATAAGAACAAAAGCCAGCATTAACACAAGAAGATATAATATTAAAACTAGAATTATGAAAACATGTCAGGATGATATACGACTAGATAACCATGGAACTATTTCGATAGCCAGGTTACAACCCGTAACCCAAACAAGGACCGGGGTTGTAACCCTTCATCTGAACAGAGCTTGGTTTCCCACCATTTATCGGCAAGCTAATAAAGTAAGCAATCAAGACAGGAAACAATCTGGTACTGGATCAAGACATGCCCGGACTGGTTATACTTCATTCAATCAATCACGGCCAAGCATATACTACGGCTTACTACTTTAACTAACTAGGGTTATCACAGGCCTAATTACTAACAAGATGCAGTGAGATTGTTCCACAGCCACAAGCCCTGCAGACCATCCAGGATACCCATGACGAAAGATTAGGGTTGAATTCAGGTGGGTACATCGTCCAGGAGACAAATGTACCCTTAGGTGACTTAGAGGGTGCAACACTCGACGGTGCGCTGGAAATGTGCCCTACTCGACGGCAGGCTACAGATCCCAAGAGCGCCCAGGTAACGGGATTGCCTGTAGCTGTGTCATCTCTTCATGACTACTGAGTTATTCTAGTTATTAACCTTAATCCATTTTAGTAGGTACTCCTGACCGTGGTACTCAGGAGTCCTATCCTAGACATGATGCAAGACTGGACAAGTGGATTAACAAGCAAGCAAGAAGGAACCACCCACGGTGTCAAGACAGGTCAAGTTAGGTTATCAAGTCATGTCAAGTCAGGAGTGCGCCGCCACGGGCCACTATCAAATCAAGTTCATGACAAAAAGGCGTAAGGATATAAAATGGGCATAAAATATCTAATAAAATATCAATATACAAGGTCATAGAAAAGCCAAGCTTTAAGGAAATAAAACCAAAACTCCAAGGGTCAAGGGTTAAACAAGGGGTCAGGGCAGCAGCGTACAAAAGTCACGCACGCTGAAAGAGCCGCGTTCGTGAAAGTCACGCACGCTACAGGGAGCAGCTGCGTAAAAGTCACGCACGCTCAAGGAGGGCAGCATACGTGAAAGTCACGCATGCTACAGGGAGCAGCTGCGTGAAAAGTCACGCACGCTCAAGGGAGCGGCTGCGTGAAAAGTCACGCACGCTACAGGGAGCAGCTGCATAAAAAGTCACGCACGCTCAAGGGAGCAGCTGTGTGAAAAGTCACGCACGCTCAAGGGAGGCAGTGTACGTGAAAGTCACGCACACTCAAGGAGACACGCTTCCAACAGGAAGCGTACTCAAGCCTGCGTACGCAGCGCTAAGGAGCGCACGTAGCTCAGTGTGCGTAGCTAAACAGCTTCTGCACATTGCTCACTGTCTTCTCCAAACAGCAAGAACACCATGGCTGAAACCAAAACTTCAAAAGTTCATAACTTGGTCGTCCGAACTCCAAATCCGGATTTCCAAGGCTCCAACTGGAGTAAAACTGAAAGCTCTTCCACATTGAAACATCAGAACTCAAAGAAAACCAACCAAAGTGGATCAAAACATGTAAAATCCGAAAATAGCAATAACTTAGATCTACATCAACAGAGACTCCAAATCATAAAAACCCAAGAACTAATGTTGATCTCCATGTCCTAAACTAGTAAATGGACAAAGAAAAGAGGGTCCTCATGTAGTGGCAAGATGCACTTGCCTAGGGGTTGGGGAGTTGTGGAGAAAGGAGAAGAAGAAGAAGAAGGAAATTAATGGTGTTTATGAAGAGAGAGAAAAGGTTGGTGGAGTTATAAAGAGGGTGTTGTGGTGTGTTGAGGGTGGAGAATAGGTTAAGGTGCTCCATACAAAAACCGAACCAGACCAACCCAATAAAATCGAGCCATGAGAAAAACCTAAAATACGAGAAATACCGAAATTCCACAAGCTGAGAAAAATAAAAATACATGCCAAAATCCAGATACGAGTATAAATACGAAATACGAGAAAATATGGGAAATGAGGGTGACAACTCTACCCACCTTGAAAGAATTCTGTCCTCGGAATTTAATCAAGGAGCTAGAGATTGCCACGACAAGCTATACTAAGCACAGGCAAGCTACACTAAGCAGTCCAATCATACAATCATACAATGCAAGCAAGGAAGGGAAAATATAAGGCATAAGAAAGATATTATACCTCACGAGTCAAACAGGTAGGGATATCGCGATCGAATATCGTCCTCACGCTCCCACGTTGACTCACCCAGAGAGTGAGGACCCCAAGCAACACGGACTAATTTAATAGTCTTGTTCTTGAGTATCTTTTCCCTCCGGTCCAAAATAGACACGGGCCTCTCCTCATACGAAAGGTTGGTACCAACAACCAATTCCGAATGGTCTAGGATGTGGCTCGGGTTCGAAATATACCGTCGTAATTGGGACACATGGAATACATCATGTACCTCACTTAGCGACGACGGAAGAGCGAGACGATAGGATACATCTCCTACTCGCTCTAGAATATCGAACGGCCCTATATACCTAGGACTAAGCTTTCCCCGCACGCCAAAGCGAATGACGCCGCGGTTAGGCGAGATCCTAAGGAATACATGGTCGCCGACAGCAAATTCTAAGGGACGCCGATGAGCATCGGTCCAATGGCGCTGGCGGTCCTGGGCAACTCGGAGGTGATCTCTGACCTTCCTGACCACTTCAATCATCTGGGAAATCAATTCGGGTCCGAGCATCTGCCTCTCTCCGACATCGTCCCATGCTAGCGGAGATCTGCACTTCCTGCCATAAAGAGCCTCGAAAGGTGCCATCTGGATACTGGCCTGATAACTGTTGTTGTATGAGAATTCCATCAGGTGCAGATGATTCTCCCACAAACCCCCGAAGTCAAGGGTACAGGATCTCAACATATCCTCAAGGGTCTGGATTGTGCGCTCTGATTGTCCATCCGTCTGCGGGTGATAAGCTGAGTTGAACTGAAGACGAGTTCCCAAACTCTTCTGCAAGCTGCGCCAAAAGTGTGATGTGAATCTTGAATCCCTGTCTGAGGTGATGCTGACTGGCACACCGTGAAGCCTGACGATCTGCTTGAGGTACATCTCCACTAGCTGTGCCGTCGACTGTCCAACTCTGTATGGGAGAAAGTGTGCCACCTTGGTAAGCCTGTCCACAATTACCCAAATAGCATCTCTGTCGGCCGGAGATCTGGGCAATCCGGTCACGAAATCCATAGTTACATGTTCCTATTTCTATTCTGGGATCGGTAAGGGTTGAAGAAGTCCAGCGGGCCTCTGATGTTCAGCTTTAACCTGTTGGCAAACTAAACACCGAGAGACAAACCGGGCAATCTCCCTCTTCATGCCATTCCACCAAAAATGCTGACGAATATCACGGTACATCTTCGTACCACCCGGATGAATAGAATACTGTGAACTGTGGGCTTCTGCCATGACTTTCTGTCTGATATCTCCACTAGGTACACAAAGACGAGTGCCGTGCCGAAGCGTACCGTCTTCGTGGATACATAACTCTGGCCTTCTTCCTGCTTCACACTCTGCTCTGAGTCGCTGAAGCTTGGAATCTGTTGACTGCGCCACCCGGATCCTCTCAACTATGCTGGACTGAACCTGTAGACTGGCCATCAATGCCACGCTGGTTGGAAGAACCACTTCAATTCCCATCTTTTGAAGATCTGCCAATAATTCTGGTTGCGCCGTAAGGAAATAAACTCCGGCTCTCCTGCTCAATGCATCTGCTACAACGTTGGCCTTCCCGGGATGATACTGCAAATCCACATCATAATCCACCAATAGCTCGAGCCATCTTCTCTGCCGCATATTAAGGTCCTTCTGGGTAAAAACATACTTCAGGCTCTTATGATCAGTAAAGTTCTCCACTCTATCTCCGTATAAGTAGTGTCTCCACAACTTCAAAGCAAATACTACCGCCGCCAATTCCAAGTCGTGGGTCGGGTAATTCTTCTCATGATCACGAAGTTGACGTAACGCATAAGATATTACCTTTCCGTGCTGCATCAAGACACACTCCAATCCTCTGTCTGAAGCGTCGCAATAAACTGTGAATCCTCCGGTCCCATCTGGAAGGGTGAGAATGGGAGCCGTTATCAAACCTCGCTTCAACTTCTCAAATGATTCCTGATACTCTGCTGTCCAAACAAATGACACATCCTTGCGGGTCAACTGGGTCATTGGCGCTGAAATCCTCGCGAAATCTGAAACGAATCGCCGGTAATAGCCGGCCAATCCAAGGAAGCTGCGAACCTCTGCCACTGAGCCGGGTACCGGCCAAGACTCGATAGCCACGATCTTCTGGGGATCCACTTCCACTCCTCCTCGGGTAATGATGTGACCCAAGTATGAAATGCGATCGAGCCAGAACTCACATTTACTGAACTTGGCGTACAACTGATGCTCCCTAAGCGTCTGAAGGACGACTCTGAGATGCTGCTCATGCTCTGCTTCACTCTTGCTGTAGACCAGGATATCATCTAGGAACACGATCACAAATTGGTCCAAGTAAGGCATAAAAATACGATTCATGAGATCCATGAATACTGCCGGCGCATTGGTCGCTCCAAAGGGCATAACAAGGAACTCCCAATGTCCATACCTCGATCTGAATGCTGTCTTCGGGATGTCCTGCTCTCTAACTCTGATCTGGTGGTATCCTGACCGCAAGTCGATCTTCGAAAACACTGAAGCCCCTCTAAGCTGATCAAACAAGTCATCTATCCTCGAAAGAGGGTATCTGTTCTTGATTGTCACCGAATTCAAGGTACGATAATCAACACATAGCCTGGACGTACCATCCTTCTTTTTCACAAGAAGCATCGGGGCTCCCCAAGGCGATCCACTTGCACGGATGAATCCCTTGGTCCTCAGTTCTTCAATCATCTTGTACAAAATCTCCAACTCTGAAGGCGCCATCATGTAGACTCGCTCTGATACTGGTGCTGTCCCGGGAATCAAGTCTATAGTGAACTCAATCTCCCGCTCCGGCGGCATCCCTGGAAGCTCCTCTGGAAGATATTTGGAAACTCTTCAACTATCCGGGGTAACTGCACTGCTGCTACTGCCATCCGCAATGCTGGGGGAAGATGGCTCCACTGCGCCTCTAGAAAACGAAAACTCTGGCTCGCCGGGGATACTAAAGACAACTCTGCCAATATGGCAGTCTATCCTAGCATACTGGTTTCTCAACCAATCCATGCCTAGGACTACATCATAGTCTGCCATAGAAAACTCTATGAATATAGCGGGGAACTCCCTACCGCTAACTACGATCCGACACGAGGAAAACACTCGATCTACTCCCACAAGACCATTACCAGTAAGTATATTGAGCCTCACTGATAATGACTCAGGCTCCAATCCTATCCGTGTCACAAATCGTACAGACATGAATGAATACGATGCACCAGAATTAAACAATACCGAAGCTGGAAAGGAGTTGAAGAGAATAGTACCTGCCACAACCTCACCCGGTGCAGCTTCTTCTTCCATAGCCATCATCATGGCCTGACCTTATCCTCTGGCTGCTGGTCCCCTCTGCTGGAAACCTCTCTGCCTATTCTGGGTCTGAGCTTGGGCTTGTGCATACTGCTGGGGGTGTTGTTGCTGGAATGCCTGAGACTGAGGCGGCAAGGGCCTCGAAGACTGATACTGCTGCTGCTGAACTGGTGCTGGGGCCGGTCCTCTCACCGAAGAGCTAGAAGGGTTGGATGCAGATGAACCACCCCTATTCGGGCAAGCCCCTATCCTATGATCTGCTGCTCCACAAGCCAGGCACAATCCCTGTGCCCTGCGACAATCTGCCACCACATGCCCTGGCTTCCCGCAATGAGAACATCCCATCGCGGAAGTCTGCTTCTGCTTCTGCTGTTGCGGGTACGTCAGGGTCGAATACTGAACCGACGTTACCGAGGCCGCCCGCCTCGAAGTTCCAATGGTCAATCCCCTAGCTGCCGGGACTGGAGCTGATGATTGGTACATCTGACTGTGGGACCGCTTCCTACCTCCGGTCCTATCTACGATCCTCTGGGAGGTATACTCATGCCTCCTAGCTGCTCTCAAGACTGTATCGAATGTCTGGTGCTCGAACTGCTCAACCGCTAATAAGATCTCCAAATGCAGTCCTTGCTGGAACCGCTGGGCCCTATCAAACTCGGTCGCCACCAAGGTGGGGGCAAACCTACTGAGTCTAGAAAACTCTGATACATAACTGTCGACTGTTATGCCTCCTTGCTTCAAGTTGGTAAATCTGGTCTGCAGGTCATACCGAGCCACAGCATCAAAGTACTTCGTCTGGAATCTCTCTCTAAATACTGCCCAAGCAATGGGTGCCATTAATCCCATGGCTTGCGCCGCCCACCAACTGCGAGCTAGGTCCAACAACTGCAGGCGTACCACCGCCACCTTCTCATTCTCGGGTGTTCTAGCTGCTTCCAGAACCACCTCGGTATCCTGAAGCCATGCATCCACGGCAATCGCATCCTCGGTGCCGTCGAAGAAAGGAGGGTTCAATCGCTTGAAACTGTTGGCCGCCTGGTTCCCTGGATGACCGTCTCTGGTCAAGCCATCTTGAACTGTCTGGTGCAGGGCGTCGCTTCGACGATCCTGGGAAGCTATCAAGGTTCTAATCAGGCCTACTAAGGTACCATCATCTGGCTCTGCGGGCTGGACGGGCCGAACTGGTGACTCTCCTCCAGTAGGCACAACTCTGGAGGCTACTCCGGAATGCTGGGCTTGATCTCCGGGTTGCTGCTGGTCCATGGGAGGTGCTCTTCCTTGCTGATCGGCAGGGTCAGGTACAGCGCCGCTGAGGAAGACGACACAGGAAAACAATAAGGAAGGACCAGGACAGATCAACGATACAAGCATGTAATCAGGGCAAGAATTTCAGGGATTTAAAAATACGAGCGGAGATCAAGGACGAGTACTGATTGAGACATCTATCTGGTAAACCCTCACATTTCTTGATTGACAAGACCTGCATGGGCCACCACATAAACTATGTCACGCCCCAGAACCAGAATACTGGAGAGCGGGGGCAGACATAGCCAGCTACGTATATTGAAATAGAATATATCTCAACTATACGGTCACGGCTGTCTAGATAGGAGGGTTTACTACAAGCCAACAGTCTTTTAAGGTCAAGCCTATTGTCTCAATCTCAAGCAAGTAATATAATTACAAGATGTATGATCATTAAATATACAATAAAAGGCGTCCCAAATATTACATATCAGCTGATCATGAAGCTAGACGTACAAAATGTTAGGACTAGCCGGAGTTTAAGTCATACCTGATCAACCCTAGGATTTGTTAATCATGTTTACAGCCCGTAGGCAGACAGTAAGTAAAAGTGTATCGAGCTAACAGGTGCTCGTCGGCTAAACGCCTCAAAAGAATAAATTTACAATAGAGTGAGCGAAACAAAATAGAAAACCCACTCGTAGCCCGGGTTCCTTCTAGTCGCCACCATTGGGCTGGAAGCTTGGTAGATCCTCGGGAGCTGCTCCGAAATCTGGCCACACAAAACCAGCTGGGTCAACCCCAGAAAGAGCAAGTGCCACAAGGGGGCCACGAAATAAGAACAAATGCCAGCATTAACACAAGAAGATATAATATTAAAACTAGAATTATGAAAATATGTCAGGATGATATACGACGAGATAACCATGGAACTATTCCGATAGCCAGGTTACAACCCGTAACCCAAATAAGGACCGGGGTTGTAACCCTTCATCTGAACAGAGCTTGGTTTTCCACCATTTATCGGCAAGATAATAATGTAAGCAATCAAGACAGGAAACAATCTGGTACTGGATCAAGACATGCCCGGACTGGTTATACTTCATTCAATCAATCACGGCCAAGCAGATACTACGGCTTACTACTTTAACTAACTAGGGTTATCACAGGCCTAATTACTAACAAGATGCAGTGAGATTGTTCCACAGCCACAAGCCCTGCAGACCATCCAGGCTACCCAGGACGAAAGATTAGGGTTGAATTCAGGTGGGTACATCGTCCAGGAGACAAATATACCCTTAGGTGACTTAGAGGGTGCAACACTCGACGGTGCACTGGAAATGTGCCCTACTCGACGGCAGGCTACAGATCCCAAGAGCGCCCAGGTAACGGGATTGCCTGTAGCTGTGTCATCCCTTCATGACTACTGAGTTATTCTAGTTATTAACCTTAATCCATTTTAGTAGGTACTCCTGACCGTGGTACTCAGGAGTCCTATCCTAGACATGATGCAAGACTGGACAAGTGGATTAACAAGCAAGCAAGAAGGAACCACCCACGGTGTCAAGACAGGTCAAGTTAGGTTATCAAGTTATGTCAAGTCAGGAGTGCGCCGCCACGGGCCACTATCAAGTCATGTTGGTCATGTCAAGAGTGAACCACTACGGGTCACTGTCGTGTTATGCTAGTTCCTTGCCATACCAAGTCATGTACAATGGTCATTCCAAACATAACAAGTAAAATCAAGTTCATAACAAAAAGGCGTAAGGATATAAAATGGGCATAAAATATCTAATAAAATATCAATATACAAGGTCATAGAAAAGCCAAGCTTTAAGGAAATAAAACCAAAACTCCAAGGGTCAAGGGTTAAACAAGGGGTCAGGGCAGCAGCGTACAAAAGTCACGCACGCTGAAAGAGCCGCGTTCGTGAAAGTCACGCACGCTACAGGGAGCAGCTGCGTAAAAGTCACGCACGCTGAAAGAGCCGTGTTCGTGAAAGTCACGCACGCTATAGGGAGCAGCTGCGTAAAAGTCATGCACGCTCAAGGAGGGCAGCATACGTGAAAGTCACGCATGCTACAGGGTGCAGCTGCGTGAAAAGTCACGCACGCTCAAGGGAGCGGCTGCGTGAAAAGTCACGCACGCTACAGGGAGCAGCTGCGTGAAAAGTCACGCACGCTCAAGGGAGCGGCTGCGTGAAAAGTCACGCACGCTCAAGGAGGGCAGCATACGTGAAAGTCACGCATGCTACGGGGAGCAGCTGCGTGAAAAGTCACGCACGCTCAAGGGAGGCAGTGTACGTAAAAGTCACGCACACTCAAGGAGACACGCTTCCAACAGGAAGCGTACTCAAGCCTGCGTACGCAGCGCTAAGGAGCGCACGTAGCTTAGTGTGCGTAGCTAAACAGCTTCTGCACACTGCTCACTGTCTTCTCCAAACAGCAAGAACACCATGGCTGAAACCTAAACTTCAAAAGTTCATAACTTGGTCGTCCGAACTCCAAATCCGGATTTCCAAGGCTCCAACTGGAGTGAAACTGAAAGCTCTTCCACATGGAAACATCAGAACTCAAAGAAAACCAACCAAAGTGGATCAAAACATATAAAATCCGAAAATAGCAATAACTTAGATCTACATCAACAGAGACTCCAAATCATAAAAACCCAAGAACTAATGTTGATCTCCATGTCTTAAACTAGTAAATGGACAAAGAAAAAAGGGTCCTCATGTAGTGGCAAGATGCACTTGCCTAGGGGTTGGGGAGTTGTGGAGGAAGGAGAAGAAGAAGAAGAAGGAAATTAATGGTGTTTATGAAGAGAGAGAAAAGGTTGGTGGAGTTATAAAGAGGGTGTTGTAGTGTGTTGAGGGTGGAGAATAGGTTAAGGTGCTCCATGCAAAAACCGAACCAGACCAACCCAATAAAACCGAGCCATGAGAAAAACCCAAAATACGAGAAATACCGAAATTCAACAAGCTGAGAAAAATAAAAATACATGCCAAAATCCAGATATGAGTATAAATACGAAATACGAGAAAATACGGGAAATGAGGGTGACATTGGTCAAAGGTTAAAGTAATGTAAATATCTAGATATTTACATAATAGATATTTTGCTTAAAACCCTCAAAATATCCTTGCTTGGCACCAAAAGTCCTTCCCTTCACTTGGAAGCAACCCAAGGACACCCCCCTTGCTATGGCCGGCCATAGGGCACCCCCCTAGCACTACACCTTCCTATATAATCCCATCAAATTCATTCATGATCATTTTGCATGAATTAAAACCTAGAAAATTCTCTTTCCTTCAAACCTCCATAACTTGATCATTTTTGATCCAAATCACCTCTAGTTTCTTGCATTGGGACCCTACTACACTGAGGAAACTGAGGGAGGCTAGCAATCAAAGTTTCACAAGCTTTGGGCATCACTAAGTGGAAGGACAAACACTCCCCCCCCCCCTCTCATTGATTTTCCATTGGATTTGCATCAATAGGTAAATGCCCTCAAACCTTGCTAATATTATATTTTTTCTTCATAAATACATGCATATAGGTATACCCTAATTGTAGGTCAAGTTTGGTAGGAAATAGGTTTGGTTTGGTGTCCGTATCGGACACGTATCTGTGCTTAAATTACAGTATTTGGTGAAATGCCACTTAGGAATAAAAGTTGTTGTTTTCTAAAATAAATTACACATTTGGGTAGCCCTTGGCATGTTGATCACGAAACCGTATGACTGAGCACATTTCTGTGCTGTGTTCGTGTCCAAAATGGACACGAACTCACTGTACGATGCACACAAACAGTGCCCTGCTACCACACTGCTCGTGCTCACTACACAGAGCACTAGGACACATAAAATTTGACATGGACACGGGGGCAATGTCTGCAAACATGCCCCCAAAATTTTGTGTCATGCCGTGTCGTGTCGAGTGAGAAATCTCACTCGCACTGGACACGCACTGACAGTGCACGCGCACACAGACCCAGTTTTCCCACTTGGACACGGCCTTCGTATCGTGTCTAGACACCACATGGACACCTCGTGGTGACACGAGTGTGTAGCCCAACACGTGGGCTACACGTGGACATGACCACGAGGCCCCACGTGGCTCGTGTCGTGTCCACGAGATACGTGCACCGCTGCACAACGCGGTGCCAAACCGCGCGTATCAGTCGAGTTTTCTCGACTGATACGGGTCTCATGTCGACGCATGAGGACACGTGGACACCGTGCAGGCTACCCTACCCCTAGACTAACCCTAGGCGAACCTAGGGACATGAGCACGATACCTCACATGTCCTGTGTCGTGAGCACGAGACACATGAACACGTGCACGATACAGTACAAATTTCAGTGCACTGTGTTACCCGATTATGTATTTTTAACTCTGGACACGTCGTGTCGTGTTGTGGTGGACACTTAGGGACACGAGGGACACGAGTACACCTAGGGGCACGATTACCAACTATTGGTATCAAGCCTTAGTCGAGTTTTGGCTCGAATTTAGGTTTACCTAATTCAAGTGAATAGTATTTCCAGTTTGGGATTTTCTTGGGTATTTTTTGAATTCTAAATCGAATTTCAATTCGATTTCAGTATGTATATATATGTGTATTTGTGTATATATATACTGTATATATGTACATATGTTTGTGTGGGTGTAGGTGGAATTTAGGGGTATATACATGTGTACATATGTATATACATATATGTATATATAGGTGTGTGTGTTATTGTGTGTGTGTGTGGGTTGGTTCCCAGTTTCTGGAAACTGGAAACACCCCCCTTGTACCAGTGAGTCTTACTCTCTCCCTCTCTCTTGTTCACTCTCTATCCCTCTCACTCTCTTACATCTCTCCCTCTATTGATCTCTCTCTCTCTCTATATATAAATGTAGGTTGTATATATATATAGGTTATGTAGATATATATATATATTGATATATATAGTTGAGTGTAAATATGGGATATATATATATATATATATATATATATATATATATATATATATATTGATATATAGTTGAGTGTATATATGGGATATATATTATATATATATATATATATATATATATATATATATATATATATATATATATATATATATATATATATATATATATATACATATATATATATATTGTGTATATATGTGGTACTATATAGTTGAATATATATATATTTATAGATATGGGTAGGTTCATATTTTTTATAGATATGGATATCTATATAAGGTATCCTAGATACATGGGCCTATGGCCTATAGTCTATGGTTAGTAGGTTTAGACTTGACCAATAGGTCTAGTAGACCTAGTTTAACTAGCAAGTTGACCCTTGTTGACCATTGTTGACCAAAGTCAACTATAGGTCAACCATGACCTAATTGACTTAGAAATGACTTGGATGAACATAGAAGGACTATTTGACTAAAGTTTGACTAAACCCTAACTAGTTGATTAAGTTTGACCACTTGGGTTATATAGATAGCCCTATGTAGATTAAGATATGTATGGGGTTAAGTGGAATAATTAGGAGTTGTGTCATGGTTTGAGTTAGTCTTATGGAGTATTGACTTAGATAATTGACCACTGACCTAATTACCTTATTGACTAGTCTTTGTTTGACCAAAACCTTAGTTACTCTAAGTTTGACCTAGACTTGACCCAGATTGATCATGTTGACTAGTATTTGACTAGTCTGACCATTGTTGACCAAAACCCTAGATAAACTTGACTAGTTTGACTAGAATGTTGACCAAGGGTTGACTTTAACTAGATTTGACTAACCTTGACTTGTTTGACCTTGTTTGACTTTATTGACTTAGTTTGACTTCCTGTGACCTAGTATGACTTCCTGTGACCTAGTTTGACTGTTGAGTTGACCAAGAGTTGACTTTTGACCAGATTGACCTAGAATCATGTAGTATGCATTGTATACTTTATTTTTACCATTGTGGATACATTGTGACTTGTATTGCTCTGATTAGGAGCCATACATCTCTCCTCAGGCAGTATATCCTCTTCAGACATTCAGTTATCAGGCGAGTACATTCTCTGACCGTTTTATACTTGCCAGGATTTATATTCTTGCTCTAGATTACTTTACTTGATGCTGACACGATTGTTATCACGGATTGGTACTATATAGATCTTTTTATGAGATGTTATCCCCCTCGGGAGCATCAGATATAGCATGTTTGTGCGTTTCACGAATCATCATGTATCTCTATGCTTCCATAGATTCACGAATCGCTTGTGACTCATGTACTTTCATGTTCACAGAGCCTCTTATGAATCACCCATTTATGGGCTTATCACGAATCTTAACATAACTTGAACGGATCCTTGTGTATTGATTGGGGATGGGGGAGTAGAAATAGTCAAGTGGATATTACCCCAGTAGCTGTAGTCATGAATCACTCTTAGCTGTAGTCATGAATCTCCTATGCCATTCACATGTCTATATTTTAATCTGACTCACTAGTTACTGCTAGTTCTCTATTATAGTAGATATTTCATTACAGTTATCTCTTTTACTACATGTATCTTCCTTCAGCGTTTCCTGTATTTTACTCTATTGCATGCTTTATATTTCCTATCATACTATGCACTGCGTGAGATGTATTGTGCTCGTTCCTGTCCTGACTGGACCTGTTGAAAATATTACAGAGGATAATGAATAGGCCCTGGTGTCTACCTATTATGGAGCAGGACTAGATGATACTTATGTTGTGGACCCTCAGCAGGATCCACCTGCAGCTGAGGATGTTGCCCCAGTAGTCTAGGCTAGTTTAGCTAGTCAGTCTTTTTCATATTATCTTTTTGTCTCACATTCTGAGTTGTATTTTGAGATGTTGAGATGTATAGACTCTTAGACATATTATATTTTGGGTTGACATTCTGGATGTTATGTTATCCTAGACACTTGGACTTATTTTATCTCTGCTATTGTTCTCTTTGAGTTACTGTCTATCTATCTATCTATCTTTCATTTTTCTACCCTAGATGTGATTGAGATTGTTTTCTATTATGTCACCTCCATTCGGAGAGTATATACTGTACAGGTACCTTTATATTGTTAGATGATTGACCTAGGACAGCGTTCTACCGCCGACACTGTGGCGTAGGCTGGACGTACCCACTTCTCGTGCCCTTACTCTAGGGTGCGGGTCGTGACACGTTTTTAGTGGTGGCCCATGCAGGTCGAGTTTATGTAGTGGTATTCAAACTAGAGTATCACTATAGCCCGTGATAGGATTTGAGGAATAGGCTTAGAGAGAGTGGATACTCAATCACAATTAGGAAATTTCTATGGATTTGAACCTACTGACTTTTATTCAAATTTGTATAATCTATTTCATATTGTCCTTGATACTATCATCCTTGTACCATTATTAACTTCCTTGTTGATCTGTCTTCAGGATGGTGGAGACATGATCACAGCGTCTCAGTCCAGGTGATACCACTGAGAGGTCTGCCACCTCTCGTCCAGCTCACCAGGACCCGGGGACCACAGCTCCCCTTACTCCAGCTCATGTGGGAGCTTGTGCCATATTTGGGGGTACACCTCTACTTATTCGGGAGACCATCCCAGCTACCCCAGACATGCCTCTCCCGCAGTTTCGTCAGCCACAGTTTCAGCAGCACCAGCAGCAGTTCCAGCCGCCGATGCCATCTGGATTAGTGGATGCTGCACAGATGTTTTCATACTTCCAGTATTTCCTAGAGACGCAGCAGGCCCAGCAGCAGCGTCATACGACGGTGTTTACCAGGGGCATAGATGAGGTCCATCAGCTGGCTAGAGCGACGGTAGAGAGGTTAGCTGTCCAGCCACTGGGAGGATTGGGACAGCCACGACAGCAGAGGATTCTGGGCATTCAGGACTTCAAGAAGATGACCCCAGGGACTTCTTGGGGACAGAGGGGATTCTTTATGCTGATGACTGGATTGAGCACATTGAGGAGATTTTTCGACTGGCGGAGATACCAGCCGGACTCCAGATAGAGGCAGCAGCCAGCCAGATGCAGAATCTTGCCTGTACCTGGTATCAGACGGACCCGAGAGTAGGCACTCCAGGGCAGACATGGGGAGCTTTCAAGGAGCTCTTCAAGGGGAAGTTTTTCTCGGATCAGGCAGTCAGTGCCTTGGAGACCCAGTTCGAGAACTTGGTTCAGGGGAACCAGACTGTAAAGGAGTATTCCGGTAAGTTTTGCCGGTTGAACAGGTTTGTGGAAGGCCTTAGCGAGACAGCAAAGGCGAAGAGGTTCAGGAACGGCTTGGTCAAGGAGGTCAAGTCCTTGACCAAGAGTGACAGGAATGCTACTTTTGAGGAGATTCTGGCAGGAGCGATGGCAGCTAAGGATAATCTTGAGCTGAAGCTCAAGAGGGACCGTATTACACAGGGAGCCGGCAGCAGTGGAGGTCAGGCCAAGAGGCCTCACTATCAGCATCAGCAGAGGCAGCCACAGCAGTATCAGCAGCCGAGGCAGCAGCAGCAGGCCCCGAGACAGCAGACTACCAGTTGTCCCTACTGTAAGAAGCCGGGATATGGATGGAGAGAGTGCAGAAAGAGGTTGGGCTGGTGCCTACTATGTGGGGCAGCGGACCACCAGCTGAGGGAGTGTTCCCAGTACATAGGCAGAGAAGCACAGGGAGCAGCACCAGGAGCAGGAGCCAAGGCTCCGGTAGGTCAGCAGAGGGGACCGTTACAGCCACAGCAGCAGAGATTTATGCAGTTTCAGCAACAGGCTGGAATAGGTCAGCAGGGGCGAGCTTACGCCATGACAGTTGAGGATGCCCAGGCAGTTGGCGATGTGCTTGCAGGTTCTGTTCTTCTAAATTCCATTCCCACCTTGTTTCAATATATCTATCTTGAAATCTAATTCCATCTGCTTCTACCTGTTTCTTTATTAGTGATAAGTTTTGACCTGGTAGTTCTTTTGATTTTTGTCGATTGTTGTTTATTTCTTCATCTCTTACTTAGGAGTAGGAGTAGGAGTGGGAGTAGCTTTAGCTATTAATATAATTCTTGAATAACTTCTTTTGTTAAAATTTTTTTTTTTCCTTAAATGAATTAATTTATGTGTTATGCCTTTTGACTTAGAATTGATAGAGTAGCTCTGACCGTAGAATGGTAACCCTTTTAGCCTGTAATTTATTGTTTCCTTATCTTCCCAGTCTATACCCATGACCAGGACTGTCCCACTTAACCTGCCCCTTATACTACTATTCATCACGATTTTTGATTCAATTTAGGCCACAGACCTTTCCCACTCTAAATTATGATCATCGTAGGCACATTACCGTGACTTTTAAATTAGGAGCACAAGACTAGTTGTTTTCTTAAAATTGACTTCACATACATGATACTCTACACCCATGACCTTAGTATCCCACTCAGGCATACCATCGTGTACTTCATTTGCTTAGTACGATTTTCCTGACCCGAGACTCCATCCTGATTTACCCCATGGAGTTACTTTTGATTTCGATTTGAATTAAGGACACCTTATGGCCTAAAACTACCAGCCAATTTTTGGACATGACCCAGTATAGGTCTACTACCCGTATTTTACTTGTTGACCTTGTATGTTGCTAGGTAGTAGCTTCGACCCTGATTGTTGGAGGTTTGACTAGGAGGAGTACGACCATCTAAATTTTGAGGACGAAATTATTTTAAGGAGGGTAGACTTGTAACACCCAGTTTTCTGAAATTAGGATATTTTTGAAAATTTATTATTTTTATTATTTATTAATGGTATTCTAGTCATGATATGATTTTTTGGTGATTTTTAGTTAATTAAAACTATTTCTAAGTCATGACTTATGACTTTGTGATTTTACTAGTATAACCCTAGTGTAAACCCTAGTTATTCCTTAACCTAGAAGTTTCCATGACCATGTGAGCCTAGCCATAGGCTTAGAACATTAAATTAGTGATTTTAGCCAAAAATGATATTTTGGAAATTTACTAGATTTTATTGAGATTATGTGTTTTTAATATTATTTAATTGTTATTAAGTACCATGATTAGTCCCTAACCTATCTTACCCTAATCTAGAGGTTAGCTACTAACCTAGAAGCTTGAGGATGGATAATTAGTCAAGGGTTAAAGTAATGTAAATATCTAGATATTTACAAAATAGATATTTTGCTTAAAATCCTCAAAATATCCTTGCTTGGCACCAAAAGTCCTTCCCTTCACTTGGAAGCAACCCAAGGACACCCCCCTTGCCATGGCCAGCCATAGGGCACCACCCTAGCACTACACCTTCCTATATAATCCCATCACATTCATTCATGATCATTTTGCATGAATTAAAACCTAGAAAATTCCCTTTCCTTCAAACCTCCATAACTTGATCATTTTTGATCCAAATCACCTCTAGTTTCTTGCATTGGGACCCTACTACACTGAGGAAACTGAGGAAGGCTAGCAATCAAAGTTTCACAAGCTTTGGGCATCACTAAGTGGAAGGACAATCACCCCCCCCCCTCTCATTGATTTTCTATTGGATTTGCATCAATAGATAAATGCCCTCAAACCTTACTAATATTGTATTTTTTTCTTCATAAATGCATGCATATAGGTATACCCTAACTGTAGGTCAAGTTTGGTAGGAAATAGGTTTGGTTTGGTGTCCTTATCGGACACGTATCTGTGCTTAAATTACAGTGTTTGGTGAAATGCCACTTAGGAATAAAAGTTGTTGTTTTCCAAAACAAATTGGGTAGCCCTTGGCATGTTGATCATGAAACCCTATGACTGAGCACATTTCTGTGCTGTGTTCGTGTCCAAAATGGACACGAACTCACTGCACGATGCACACGAACAGTGCCCTGCTACCACACTGCTCGTGCTCACTACAAAGAGCACTAGGACACGTAAAATTTGATATGAATACGGGGGCAATGTCTGCGAACATGCCCCCAAAATTTCGTGTCATGCCGTGTCGTGTCGAGTGAGAAATCTCACTCGTACTGGACACGCACTGACAGTGCACGCGCGCACAGACCCAGTTTTTCCACTTGGACACGGCCTTCGTGTTGTGTCTAGACACCACGTGGACACCTCATGGTGACACGACTGTGTAGCCCAACACGTGGGCTACACGTGGACATGACCACGAGGCCCCACGTGGCTCGTGTCGTGTCCACGAGACACGTGCACCGCTGCACGATGTGGTGCTAAACCACGCGTATCAGTCGAGTTTTCTCGACTGATACAGGTCTCGTGTCGACGCATGAGGACACGTAGACACCATGCAGGCTACCCTACCCCTAGACTAACCCTAGGCGAACCTAGGGACACGAGCACGACACCTCACGTGTCCTGTGTCGTGAGCACGAGACACGTGAACACGTACACGATACAGTGCAAATTTCAGTGCACTGTATTACCCGATTCTGTATTTTTGACTCTGGATACGTCGTGTCGTGTTGTGGTGGACACTTAGGGACACGAGGGACACGAGTATACCTAGGGGCACGATTACCAACCATTGGTATCAAGCCTTAGTCGAGTTTTGGCTCGAATTTAGGTTTACCTAATTCAAGTGAATAGTATTTCCAGTTTAGGATTTTCTTGGGTATTTTCTGAATTCTAAATCGAATTTCAATTCGATTTCAGTGTGTATATATATGTGTATTTGTGTATATATATACTGTATATATATGTACATATGTTTGTGTGGGTGTAGGTAGAATTTAGGGGTATATACATGTGTACATATGTATATACATATATGTATATATAGGTGTGTGTGTTATTGTGTGTGTGTGTGGGTTGGTTCCCAGTTTCTGGAAACTGGAAACACCCCCTTGTACCAGTGAGTCTTACTCTCTTCCTCTCTCTTGTTCACTCTCTATCCCTCTCACTCTCTTACATCTCTCCCTCTATAGATCTCTCTCTCTATATATATATAAATGTAGGTTGTATTTATATATATATAGGTTATGTATATATATATATATATATATATATATATATATATATATATATATATATATATATATATATATATATATATATATATATATATATATATATATATATATATATATATATATATATATATATATATATATATTGATATATATAGTTGAGTGTATATATGGGATATATATATATATATATATATATAAAAAAAAAAAAAAAAAAAAAAATATATATATATATATATATATATATATATATATATATATATATATATATATATATATATATAAAATATATATATATATTTTGTGTATATATGTGGTACTATATAGTTGAATATATATATATGTATAGATATGGGTAGGTTCATATTTTATATAGATATGGATACCTATATAAGGTATCCTAGATACATGGGCCAATGGCCTATAGTCTATGGTTAGTAGGTTTAGACTTGACCAATAGGTCTAGTAGACCTAGTTTAACTAGCAAGTTGACCCTTGTTGACCATTATTGACCAAAGTCAACTATAGGTCAACCATGACCTAATTGACTTAGAAATGACTTGGATGAACATAGAAGGACTAGTTGACTAAAGTTTGACTAAACACTAACTAGTTGATTAAGTTTGACCACTTGGGTTATATAGATAGCCCTATGTAGATTAAGATATGTATGGGATTAAGTGGAATAATTAGGAGTTGTGTCATGCTTTGAGTTAGTCTTATAGAGTATTGACTTAGATAATTGACCACTGACCTAATTACCTTGTTGACTAGTCTTTGTTTGACCAAAACCTTAGTTAGTCTAAGTTTGACCTAGACTTGACCCAGATTGATCATGTTGACTAGTATTTGACTAGTCTGACCATTGTTGACCAAAACCCTAGATAAACTTGACTAGTTTGACTAGAATATTGACCAAGGGTTGACTTTAATCTAGATTTGACTAACCTTGACTTGTTTGACCTTGTTTGACTTTATTGACTTAGTTTAACTTCCTGTGACCTAGTATGACTTCCTGTGACCTAGTTTGACTGTTGAGTTGACCAAGAGTTGACTTTTGACCAGATTGACCTAGAATCATGTAGTATGCATTGTATACTTTATTTTTATCATTGTGGATACATTATGACTTGTATTGCTCTGATTAGGAGCCATACATCTCTCCTCAGGCAGTATATCCTCTTCAGACATTCAGTTATCAGGCGAGTACATTCTCTGACCGTTTATACTTGCCAGGATTTATATTCTTGCTCTAGATTACTTTACTTGATGCTGACACGATTGTTATCACGGATTGGTACTATATGGATCTTTTCATGAGATGTTATCCCCCTCGGGAGCATCAGATACAGTATGTTTGTGCATTTCACGAATCATCATGTATCTCTATGCTTCCATAGATTCACGAATCGCTTGTGACTCATGTACTCTCATATTCACAGAGCCTCTCATGAATCACCTATTTATGGCTTATCACGAATCTTAACAAAACTTGAACGGATCCTTGTGTATTGATTGGGGATGGGGGAGTGGAAATAGTCATGTGGATATTACCCCAGTAGCTGTAGTCATGAATCACTCTTAGTTGTAGTCATGAATCTCCTATGCCATTCACATGTCTATATTTTACTCTGACTCACTAGTCACTGCTAGTTCTCTATTATAGTAGATATTTTATTACAGTTATCTCTTTTACTACATGTATCTTCCTTCAGCATTTCCTGTATTTTGCTCTATTGAATGCTTTATATTTCCTATTATACTATGCACTGCGTGAGATGTATTGTGCTCGTTCCTGTCCTGACTGGACCTGTTGAAAATATTACAGAGAATGAGGATGAGGCCCTAGTGTCTACCTATTATGGAGCAGGACTAGATGATACTTATGTTGTGGACCCTCAGCAGGATCCACCTGCAGCTGAGGATGTTGCCCTAGTAGTCTAGGCTAGTTTAGCTAGTCAGTCTTTTTCATATTATCTTTTTGTCTCACATTCTGAGTTGCATTTTGAGATGTTGAGATGTATAGACTCTTAGACTTATATTGTATTTTGGGTTGACATTCTGGATGTTATGTTATCCTAGACACTTGTACTTATTTTATCTCTGCTACTGTTCTCTTTGAGTTACTGTCTATCTATCTTTCATTTTTTACCCTAGATGTGATTGAGATTGTTTTCTATTATGTCACCTCCATTCGAAGAGCATATACTGTACAGGTACCTTTATATTGTTAGATGATTGACCTAGGACAGCGTTCTACCGCTGACACTGCGGCGTAGGCTGGACGTACCCACTTTTCGTGCCCTTTTTCTAGGGTGCGGGTCGTGACACATCTCCATGATTGTCTTCATCTTCTCAGGGTCTATATGGATTCCCTGGACGGTAATGATAAAACCCAAGAATTTTCTGCTGGATACTCCCAAGAAGGATTTGGTGGGATTCATCTTCAAGTTGTGTGCTCACATCAGGTCCAATATTGTCCTCAGATCGTGCAGATGATCTTCCTTAGAGCGACTTTTGACGGCGATGTCGTCGACATAACATTCCACTGTCTTACACAGGTTATCTCTGAAGATGACACTCATAGCTCGTTGATATGTGGCGCCGGTATTCTTTAAACCAAAGGGCATGGCTGTGTAACATTACACGCCAAACGGCGTTCGGAATGACGTATGCTTTTCATCGTCAGGAAACATCTTGATTTAGTTGTATCCTGAGAAGCCATCCATGAACGACATGCGCTCAAAGCCACATGTGTTGTCAATCATTATGTTTTTAATAGGAAGAGGGAACTCATCTTTAGGACATGCTTCGTTCAGATTTCGGAAGTCGATGTAAATTCGGATCTTTCTATTCTTCTTGAGGATCGGTACTATATTGGCGACCCAGTCTGGATGTTGTTCCTCACGGATGAAGCCACTGTCTATTAGTTTGTTGACCACAACTTCGATAGAATTCATGATGTCTGGGCGGAACCGTCGTTGTTGTTGCTTGACCGGCTTTGCGTCCGGATGAATGTTGAGCTTATAGAGTGCAACCTCGGGATTTAGCCCTGGCATGTCTTCATAGCTCCAGGAGAACACGTCAATGTACTCTCTGACGAGTTGTAATAACGACTCTCATTCTTTGTCTGTCAGACTTTTGCTAACGAAGATTGGCTTTGGAGAGGATTTATCGTCGAGGTCAACTTGCATAACCTCATCTTCGGTAGGGGGATCTCGTTGTTCGAAATGCTTCTTCTATTGTGCATCTAGCTGTTGGACCCAAGGCTCTAACTTGAGAAGTTCGGGTACGTCTTTGTCTTCTTCATAGGCGTCAGCAAATGCCATATTGACAGACCAAGCTTGCCTGAGTACATCCCCGATGCTGATATCTGAATTGAAAGTGGGTGATCCAGTTGAATGTGAATGCCATTCGCATTCCTCATCCGAGATTTCTGGAGTTGTTGCAGGTGTAACATAGCCTAGACCACGTCTGGACTTGTTGTAATAATTTTATGGTTTTCCAGCCGGGACTGGCAATTGCAAATGTAATCGCCGGCCGATGCCGTAGTTCAAGCCTGGTGTAGTCTCCATATCGTACCCCTATTTTTGCATGAGGTACTTGGATCGGGAACTATACAGATAAATGGGCAGTCTCCTGGTGTCGGGTCCGAGATCGACTTCTTCTGGCCTGAAGGACTGTTGACCATTCTTTCAGCCGAAGATGATTGGATGGTCCTCTCCCGGGACTATGAAGCAAGCACCCTCTATGGGAGTAAGTTGGTTCGTGGTATAGACATTTGTCACTTGTGTGTGTAAGTTGGTGCCTATACCGTGTTCCATAGCATACATTATACGGAGCTTGTTAAGCTTGAGGTAGTTCAAAGATAGACCTTTATTGATAAAATACGGTATCTTTTCTGGTGGTATTACATCATCAGCAGAAGGAATCTCAGTGTGCGCAGCCACATATTCGGCTAACTATAACTCCTCTTCAGCTACCCCCTGTATTAATGAAGACTGGGAGGATGACCTGGGTAGCTTGACCATCAATGGTTCCACTGGTGGTACAGGATGTAGGGTCGTTGGAGCAATAGCAGTCCCTGGCTTAGCACTTGGTACTGGACGTGGAGTCGTTGGCTCACTAGCAGTCCCTTGCTTAGTGCTTGGTTGTTGACTTGTCCTGGGAAGACGAATGATCATCGGCTTAACAGAAGGATTGATCTCTTCTGATAGTTGGTGGTCGGCTCTTGGCAGCCTGATTGTCATTGGCTCCACAGTGGGTCTCAGCCCTTGGCTAGACCTTGGCAGTCGGATAACCATCTACTCCTTTTGTGCAGTGAGCACCGGGAGACTAGTTGCTTCTTTACGCATAGTGGCTACAAGAGGTGCAATTCTGCCCGGTTTGTGGGCCTGGAGATGGATCTTCAGAGGTTCTTCTGATCCCATTGTAGCCTCCGTCTGCTCTTGAGCATCCTCTTTGATCAGGTGCTTTTTCGATTTTTCGTACAAGCAGGAATCCGAATAGTAGGATTCAACCCTTTTGAAAGGATCGATGTCGGCGAATTCTGTCTTTACGAAGTCGTGCTTGTCGGTATATTTGAAGCACTGGTGTAATGTGGAGGGTACGATCATATAATCGTGTATCCACGGACGCCCCAGGAGAATATTGTAGTACTACTAAAATACAGTAAATTAGCGACGGCACATTAGCGACGGATAATTTCCGTCGGCGTTAGGGACGGATTTGCGGCAAATAACCGACGGAGTACCGACGACAAGCCGATACAATTTTTATTTTATTTTATGGGGGAGAAAAGGTCGCTCATCCGTCTCTAGGGCATCAGAGATATAGCGACGGATAAGTAGTCGTCGCTATGCAGTCGATTAATTGGCAAAAATTGTTGGAAGAAATGGCGGAATAATTCTTCGACTACGTAGCGACGGATATTCCGTCGGCAAGTATCAAAAAGACATAGAAAGTAGACATATCAAGTCACTTTCGACTGAAGGTCGCCAATTTGGCACTTCAGGCGAATCATTCCAATAGGATAGCTTCTCCTGAAATTGAAACCGCTGATGGCGGTGCTCGTAGGTATCAGCCGATGCATAGGGATGCACAGGAGGTGAAGCAAGCTCTTCGGAATGATGCTTATTGCAGAACCGGGATCAATATGCATTCAATCCACCTTGATGTCGCTGACGTATCCAGTGTAATACAGAGGGCGATCTTGCAGGTTGGTTTTGATGAGCATGTCCTGCGGAGTGAACACGATATTGGGCATTGGCGCACCTGTACAAGCGCTGTCCTGGAGATCTGCTGGCGATCTCTCCCCTGTAAGCTTGACCTGAGCCAAATAAGCGTCGGCATTCTGGAGTGCTTCGCTCAATGCGACGCGAACGTCCTTGGAAAGTCTCAAGAGCTTATATAATGACAATTTGGCTGGTGTATTGGCCAATTGTGCCAGAATGTCAAAATTGTAAGGCCTCTCCAGTCCCTGAGGTGCGTCTTTACGGAGCGACTTATCAAAGAGGTTCTCCTTTGGCTTAGGCTTATCAGCCGGCGGAGGCTGAGAGGGTCCTGGGGCATCAGCAGTGGCCGGCTGACGTTCTTTAGCCGAGTTACCCAGTATGGATTGAGATTGTGTACCGGATCGGGTAACGACAGCTGTTGCTTCTTCGATACCGGCTGAAATTGTGTGGCAGGACTTAGTCTTCCTGTCCTTCTTCTTGCCGGTAGGGGATGATGCTGACTGAGTCACTTCAGGCACCAAGTCCGGGTAGACCCACATGACCTCCCCTCTTGACGTGGTGAGGGGCACCAGTCCAGTCGTCTGGTCTAGGGAAGATAGAAGATTAGTGACCTCCATTGTTGCCCGAGGGATGGGAACTACGCCATCTTGAGTCTTTGTTGGAGGGAAGCTGCCGAATTGGACCGACACCATGTTGGCAGCCACGGTTACCTCCTCGAAATAAATGGCCAGAGCCTTGGAATCGATGAGGTTCTGGATGTACCGCTTCAATTGGAAGCAGTCTTGAGTAGCATGGTGGACGTAGCAGTGGAAATGACAGTACTTCGGGCTCTCCATCTCTGCAGATCAAGGTTCACGTCTCGGCGGAGGGAGATGAATTCTATCTCCTTGCAAAAGTATGTCAAAGATGGGCTTGACATGGCTATCTTCGAAGGAGTAAGTCACCTGAGGCCACTGCTTCTCTGCTTACTTTGGCTCAGGCTTCTAGGCTGTATCGGCCACCATAGCCTGTTTGCCTTTGGTGTCTCGGTTGTTAGAGGAACTGTCGTTATTGTTGTTGGTATTAGGGCGTTTGCCCTTTTCCTCTCCATCCGAGATATGCAATCCCAGTTGACGAGCCTTCTTCAACTTTGCTTCTGTGCTAGTGACGCTGATGATGAAGGTCTTCCAGTCTTTAAATTAACTTTCGCCCATCCAGAGGCTGATTATGGGGAGCAGCCTCTTTTGGCAAATCTTAATTAAAGAAGAGTCCGGGTTACCGGAGGGCAACTTCATTGCGGTTTGACGAAACCGCTCGATGTAATTTCGTGTCAGCTCTTTTTCCCCTTGAACAACGTCCATGAGGGTTGATATTGTCACATCTTGTCCTACCTCGTAAAACCTCTCCAGGAACATATGTTTGAAGCTGGCGAAGAATGGATACAGTTATCCGGCAAGTTGCAGTACCAATCTAATGCGACCCCCTCTAATGCCCTAATGATCAACCTCGTGAGGATGGCATCGTCATGCGGCAGATGGTCTGTTGTGACCTTGAAGTAGGTCATACCGGCTCGCAGATGTCTTCCCGTCATATGGATTGATTTTGAATGGTTTGTATCATGGAGGGAAGGGGACATCCCTCCATGCAGCGGGATACGGCTGTCCTATCTTGAGGTCCTAAGAGGTTTCTCGGGCGTGAAACATTACCCGGAGCTCCTGGACTTCTCTTCTCGCCTCCCTAGCCTCTTTTGCAGCATGGGAGCCGATATTCCGGGTAGATTGTCGCCCGGAGTTGGTGCAGTTGTGTTTGAGTCTGTATTGGCGGCGGGACCCAAGCTTGTTTGACAAGGTGTCCTTGCTTGTAGGGCCGGTAGGGCCACCTTGATCTCGCCTACTGACTTAACCAAGGTATGAAGTATGGCCTCAAGAGTGTCAAGGCGTTGCCGATCACTGGGACCATCTTGATGTCGTCCTCACATGAGGAGAAGTGGAAGAAACTGTAGAAGACGTGCCTTCTGAATCATACCCTCGTATAGAGAAGTCATCGGGGTATGTGGGAATGTTCTTCTCTGGTTCGGACTCGGAGGAAGTACCACCCCTTACATAGGAGGTTGCCTCGTCTTGGGACTTGTGGACGTCTTCAGGGACGTCAGACTCCGTTGTATCTGTTGGGGAGATTGTTTCCCCATGTTCATCTTCTTGGAATACCGGATTGTTGTGGATGTTTCGGGGAGTGCTACCCCTAGCTTCAACTACCCTAAGGGATGTAGATGACGAATCTCCAAGTGTTGAAGATTTCGTCTTAGAGCGGGTACCTTGATAACTCCTCCTGTGACGGCTGTGGACAACCACTTAGATGAGAGTTTCTTGGCCGCGCTGGTTGAGATTGTCGGGCTGGAGGTATTTATTTTCTTCCCTCCCTTGCCGGTAGGGACCTTCCGGGCAGAATTACAGGAGGCGAAAGGAAGCGCCTCGTCTCCCGAGCTTTGTTGTAGGACCGGTCCTGGCAGCTGCAGTCGTTGGAAGACGGACTGTCGGTCCTCTTGTACTGCTATCTTGTTGCAACAGCAGTTGATAATGACTTGAGTGCAGTGATGTCCATGGAAGGACTCTTTGCACGCTAAGGTTTCTTCTTTTTCCTTGTGCTTGTGAAGAATCATATCACGCAAGTCAAGTACATCTCGATCAACCTTTACACTCGTTTTGTGGGCCCGAGGATCCCGAGCACATGAGTGCGTTGGTATCATGTTTGCTCCCTGATGCGGGGCTAGTAAAAGTACTTGCCCTCGATCATTGTTGGGAGACTCTTGGGAACCACCCTGTCCGTTTACCGCCGGGGGCTGGACACGGGCGGTTCTGTACAACTTTCCATCAAGGCCCGTATAACAGTTAGCGGGACTCTCTGATGGTCAAAGGTTGGGACAGCTGACTGAGCTCGACGTGCGCTATCCTAGACTACTTCGCTCTAGCACCCGAGGGCGCATAGTAGGAATAGTCCAAGCTGTGCCGCATAGAATCTGGCAAATTCTCAATGGAGCTTCTGATGTCAGGACCGCATGAGAGGCAGTGGAAGACTGAACCCGAGCCGCATAGGGCAGATGGCCGTCGGCTGGGATTGGATGTCGTATTGGCCATCTCCCTGTGGCTAGGGTTGGTGGCCGCATAGGCACTCTGCATGCGGCTGGGATTGGTGGCCGCATGAGCCTTCTGCATACGGCTGGAATTGGTGGCCGCATGAGCCTTCTGCATGCGGCTGGGATTGGTAGGCGCATGAGCTTTCTGCATGCGGCTGGCACCCTTATGCGGCTTCTTCCTGGACCGCATAGAGTTCCTATTTGCTCCCGCAAGTCCAGCATCGTAGTATTTTCCTTTGTCGGACTTGGGGACAGCAGGGTCCTCTGCGGCCTGAAGTGGGGCTGCATGTGAGTCTTCTTCGACGTCTTGGACAGCATAGAACACTTCTTCCAGAGCTTGGAGAGGGGTAACAGTTTTGGGCCTCCACACCCTACGGGCCTTCTTTAGGCCGGCTCACTTCTGGATAGGGCTAGCACTTCCCTCGGAGAGCTTCTCTTCAAACGCTTGCTGGTCAAAGCGAGCAACCAGCATCTGTTGCGTGGAGTTGAGTTTGGCTGCGTCCGATTGCGTCACCAACTTTTCAGAAGTGGAGAAGTTAGTCCCCAGCAGAGTCGCCATCGTGTTTGCCATTGATTGTCGTAGAACAGAACAGTTTTATAGAAGGACTGAACTTTCACTTACAATTACAAACTCACTTGTACAAAAGAAAGCCTAGGAACAAAACCTAGGAAAAGCAAACTAAGTACAATTGTTTAGTTTTGATTCTGGGGGTGATGGTAGAGGCTCGAGAAAGTGCTATCAACTCTGCCTTACTCCTTGGACGATCGGACGCAACCTCGGCTCCGGTGAAGAAATGCTCTCTCTCTGCCTGGGTGTGTGTATATCGCTCTGTTGTCTCTGCATGTACAAGGGAATAACACCTTGCTATTTATAGGAATTCATGAGTAATGGGGGTGTACAGCCACGTGGCTAATTTGGGGCCACATCCTTGTAACTGTGCCTCGAGAAGTGGGCAGCTGGAGATTGGTTAAGATTGATCATGATCTGCTTGTTGCACTAAATCCGAACTGTTAAGACTTGGTCAATTTCTGCCACGTGTCTCAACTGCTACTCTGTGGCGAGCCGCATGAATGATGCATCTTGGCTGAGCCGCATGAAGGACTGTCCCATAGCCGAGCCGCATGAAGAGTGTCTCATGACCGAGCCGCATGAGAGTGGTCTCACGACTGAGCCGCATGAGGGTGGTCTCGTGACCCAGCCGCATGAGGGTGGTCCCATGACTGAGCCGCATGAGAGTGGTCTCATGACTGAGCCGCATGAAGGTCGCATAGGCGATCCGCATAAAGAGTTGTCTTTGGAATTTATGAACTGTGCCAGATATCATGATGATTTTCTCGTCTTTCTAGGAGCATGTCATGTCTTGTCTTTATATCAGAGCCATCATCTCTGTCAGAGCTGTTGCCTTTATGTCAGAGTAATTATGGCCAGCTGTATAGGTAGATTTTGAACCGCATAAGGCCGCATGAAGCTTCCTGAGCCGCATGAAGCTTTCTGAGCTGCATGAAGCTCCCAGGGATTTTAAGCCGCATGAAACTCGCCAGGTTTTGAGCCGCATGAACTTTCATGTTGATTCTGGGCCGCATAGAAATTCCTATTCTTTTCCATGCTTCTACACATCCGCAAGCATGTAAATCATCATCCCGAAGCTTTTATGCACTGAAAACAGTCTGAGTCATTTTACAGTTTATTATGTATTTTATCCTTTATTGAGTCTAGAATAAAAATTGTAAAATCGACTAAGTATTACTGGCTTAGGTTATTCATAGTCCACAAACAAAAATAAGCCTACCTACTTATCCCAAAAGTCCACAAATTTCAAAAAGTCCAAAACCTATGCAAATTTGGTTCATTCCTTACTGATCTGACCAAGCAGAACTCTGACCGAGTTCGGCCCGAGTTCGGTCTAGGTTATTTGAAATTCAGTTCCCACTAAATCTGCATCCAACGTTCGTATGTGAAATCCTAGCATCCGAACTCTGCTCGGACTTTGCCCGAGTTCGTTTGTCAAAAACACCTATAAATAGAAGAGAAATTTCCTTTTCAAATCACTCATCATTTCTTCTCTTTATCTATTCCTAAAGTGTTTTTCAGTGTTCTAAAAAGCTTTCATACTCCACCTATACATCTCTTAGCCAAAGCTAGTAATATCGATTCGATTTAGAGTTCTTTGGTTCTCAGAGTTGTAAAAAGGTTGTTCAAGTTCAGAAATCATTTCTATGCTAGGAGCTGGGCTAGGAGCTGGTCGTGCGCTCGTCACCAAGCACGGTATTGTGAAGTCGGTCGTGCACTTGTCACCAAGCACGGTGTTGTAAAGAGACTACAAGCTCTTAATTAGCTTGTGAATAGTAGATTAACAGCAAGCAAGAGTGCCTGCGACTGGATTAGTCCTCCAAGAGGGAAACCAATATATATCACGGTGTCCACTGAGTTTGATTCTCTGATCTCTTGCTACATTTATTTACTGTCTTTTTATTCACTGCCATAGCTATCTGCTTTTAATTTTTAATCGATAATTATTTTTCGCTGCACTCGCACTCACTCTATTCACCCCCCTCCCCCCTCTAGAGGTGCTCAACGGTCCGACAAGTGCTCCTTGCAAAAAATGGATACCTTTTATTACAGAAGTAGATGTGGCACAAAGAAAGGCCCAAGACGTGCAACTACTGGGACTAAACTTTCCTTCTCTCGAAGACAAAGGGAGGCGCTTGTCCAGCTGCAACCCCAAAGACGGAAAAAAGAAGCAAGCTATGACCGTCAACATATCCAAATGTTCAGCATCAGCGAACCCGAAGCCTATGAAAGCGTAGAGGCCGAAGGAGACCTACTCCTTCAACGATGAAGATACGCTAGAACTCTTCGATATGTTAACGAAGAGCGGCAAGCTTTCACTCCCACCGCCAAAGTGCCCCGATGAAGTAGAAAAAGTGGACAACCGAAAGTACGACCACTATCATCAGTACGTCCACCATTTGAAATATGATTGCTACGTGTTGAAAAGACAGATCCTATGTCTCATCGACGCCAAAGTCATCTTACTTGACTATGATGAGAATATTGTTATTGCCGACATGGTTACTCTCCAATTTGAAAGTTTTCCAACCACGGAGGTGCAAGATGGCGTAGTCCCCATCCCAAAGGCAACGATGGAAGTAGTCAATCTTCCACCATCCCATGACAATGCTCAAGGGCTCATCCCATTTACAATTCCATAAGAAAAAGTTATGTGGATCCATCCTGATCTTACTCCAGACATGATAACGTCTACAGGTCGTGTCACATGATCTCTACGACAACTGATAACACCTTGTTTACCACCGCTCGGCTCACAAACGAGAAGAAAACCAAGCTCCAGAGGAAGAGACACCTGCGCCCATCACGGCCAACAACCCCGATACAACGAAAGCAAGCCTGTCTTAAGCGCCTACTACAAATAAACAAAAGTTGAAGGAGGTTCGTTTTGACAAATCTCTAAGAAAAGACTCGACAGTAGGGCCTATCAAGCCCTATGGTTTTGACATATTGGCAAAGCTGGCCAATACCCCGGCTCGACTATCACTCTTCGAGCTTCTTCGTCTCTCCAAAGAGACTCAAGACACCCTCAGCGAAGCTTTACAGAACGTCGACTCCTTCCACACTCAGGTGCAACCTCCCAAGGAGAACCCTGCTGAATGTCCACATTGTAATAGTCTCGTCAAGGTGATCCCCAACATCACCTTCACTCAGCAGGACATGCTACTGAAAAATAATCGACACAACCGACCACTATACTATATAGGGTACGTTGGTGCCATTAAAGTCGATTGCATCCACATCGACCACGGCTCTTCGCTCAGCATCATCCCTCGGAGTTTACTCCAAGCTTTGGGGATCCCGATGTGTTGGCTAACTGTGTCGAACACTACAATCAGCGGTTTCAACACAGGAAAAAGTGAACCCCAGGGCAAGATCCACCTGAAATGCCAAAGAGGCGTTCTCCAGAGTAATATTACTTGCTACATCATTGACGCCGATATAAGCTACAACATGCTATTGGGACGTGTCACGACCCGCACCCACCGTGAGGGCACGAGTACGTAACAGCGCCCAGCCTACGCCGCAGTATCGGCAGTAGAATGCTGTTCTAGGTTATGAACTATACTAACATAATATAGAATAATCTCCAACTGGAGGCTAATCACAGAAGGTACAACTCAATCACAACTAGAGATAGAATATGGCACGATAAAATAGATATGAAAATCCTCAACTGAGGCACAACAGAATGTAATAACATAAGTTAACAACTACTAGTCTCAACATCTCAAATTATACAACTCTGAAAATAAGGACAACAACTAGAAATGAAAAAGGAAACAATCTAGACTATCTAAACTATGCAATGGGTATCATCCTCAGCAGCTGCCTGAACCTCCCAGGGGTCCAGGTCGCGAGTGTCATCTAGGCAAACTCCAAGTAAGGGGTACAGGATTCCTCATCATCTTCTGTAAAATTTTCAACAGGTTCAGTCAGGACGGGAGCGAGTACAATGCATCTCATGCAGATCATAACAGGTTAGAGAATCTAAACATGCAAGAGAGTACGATACATGAAAGTGAAAGAAGTACATGATGTAAACAGAAAGAGAACTATAATAGAAATATCTACTATAAGTAGAGAGCTAACAGTGACTTGTGATTTAGAGTACAAAGTCGACATGTGAACGGCTTGATTTGCACATGGCTATTCTACTTTGGAATTGTTCACATGACTATTTATACTCCCCCATACCCCAATCAATACACAAGGATCCAGACAAGTTATGTTACGTACATGATTTTCACATGAAGCCCATAAATGGGTGCACATGAAGTATACATGAGAGCTCATACATGAGTGCACATGAAGTTCACATGGGGGCCCATAAATTGGTGCACATGAAATTCATATGAAGGCTCATAAATGAGTGCACATGAAGTATAGGTTATACATGAGATACATGGGAAACATGACCGAACATGAGAGCACATGAGAGTACACGAGCATGCATGAACTAGCATGAAGCACATGACAAACATGAATAACATAAGAGCGAGGAATACATGATGTACATGAAACACACGACATGATGTATCCGATGCTTTCGAGGGGGATAACATCTCAATGTAGGGATCCATATAGTACCAATCCGTGATAATATCATGACAGCATCAAATAAGGTAAACTAGAGCAGGAATATAATTCTAAGCAAGTTATAAAATGATCAGAGAATGTACTCGCCTGGTATCTGAATAGCTGTAGTAAATGTACTGTCCGAGATAAGGTACCTGACTCCTAGTTAGAGCAACACAAGTCAAGATGTATACAGGGGATGATAATTGCAATCTACAATGAATCTGCATGCTGTCTAGGTCAACTAGACTAAAGTCAACACTTGGTCAACTCTAGTCAACCTAGGTCAACCTAACCCAGACAAGTCTTACTAAGCCTAACCAAGACTATCCTAGCAAGCACACATCAAATTTAGGCTATACAAACCAACCACACACATTCATTGGTGTACACATGCCATACACATAGGCTTTAAGCCATAAATATAGCCTATAGGCCATATGGGCTGTATCACATATTCCACACATATTGTATATTATACAAGTTAATATAGTTATCATACACATATATATAGGCTACATTATTATCTCAAGCATTTAGATAATATATTTACATATATAAAAATATATATATATATATATATATATATAGTGAGATAGAGAGGGGGAAATGTGTATAGGGTCATGGCAAGGTTTGAATGTGTGTGTGTATGACATGGTTGTGCCAATCTCAGGTTTGAGTATGGACAAAGGAATGCAAAATAGTGTGTGTGGGTATATGAGAGTTCAAGGGTATGTGTAGCAATTGTTAAATCAGTGTAAATGTGAGAGTGTGACTAAAACAGTGTTCAGGGAATGGAGAATCAGTGATGTAGATACACAGTGCCTATATGTTATCAGGTTTAGTCTCATGCATATAGGTTTAATAGTCAATAGGCTGTGTGTAGTATCAATGTGCTCATGAATGGGCAACCAGTGGTTTAGCAATGTGTGTTCAACAATATATTACTGCATAAAGTGTGTTAGCAAATAAACTCTCAGGAACAGGAAACAGTGTTCAGTTGCATACATATATTTGTGTGTTCAAGGGCATATGCTTGTGTGGGTGTAGCAGCATAGGTTAGTTTTCAGGTTTAGGCTGTATGAATGTGTAACCATTGAACCCATATATCCATAACTCATACATGAAACAATGTCATGAATACCAATTTACCTATGAATCTCAACTGAAAATGGAAGGTAAATGTGAAACCAAAACCTGAATGAAATCCACACCAACTGAATTGAACAAGTAAAGCCAAAACCCAATCTCAGTGTTCTAACTGAGACCAACTCGGTGACAACCTGAGTTAAGACTCTGAAGAATCAGTACCAAAAACCTGAGAACTCTCTCAATTCCAAAACCTGAAATGCAAGGGACTGAAAAGGGGACCAACCCATCATGCCACTGTGGACAAAACTGGGAAGAAGAATCTGTTAGAAATGCATGACTACTACAACAAGGTTTGATCCACATATTCAAGGGACTGAACCACATCCATATAGACTGATTTTTCCCAGAAAATAGAACAACACCTTAGGTAGGACTGAACAATTGCAGATACTATAGACTGACCAGACAGACAATTAGAATTTACCTTAAGCTAGGGACTGCAACATTCATCAAGGAGAGGGCATGACATCACAAACACATATAACCAACAACTGAACATTACATTTACAACAAATTGAATTCCCAATGTTGTGTTATCATCAAATCAAAACATGAATCAATCCTTAACAGGAGCTATTACATGTGTGGCTAATTCTCAGGTTTATGTGTACTGTACAGTAATTTAATATATGAAACTCAATCAAGAAAACCCAAAAATCAAGTTACAAAATCTCAGTTTTCAAGTATCAGTAAAAGGAGCCATATCAGGGAACTCATCAGTTTACAACTTTACTCTAGAATTTCGAAACCCAAATCCATATACCAACTAATACAACATCCAAAAGTTCAAATCATAAAACCAAGGTAAGGTAGAACTCAACAAGTGAAACCAAAATAACAGTTAACAGTTCATTCAAAACCCAAAATGAAATTTCGAAACTAAGTTCCCATGCTAATGTGAAACCCAAACATGTAGGTTAACCTTCAGGTATGAATTTATGAACCAATTAGCAAAAATTAATCAAACAAGACAGTCCAATAAATCATCAAAATCTCAGAAATCACATTACACTGACATGGTATCAGGAAAAATTAGAACCCGAGTTCAAATTTGTAAGAAAATCAATTAAACATCAAATTGAACGTGCACATGTGTTGGGGGTGTGCACACGTGTTTGGAAGGAGCGTTCGTGTCCAGGGAACTGGAAACGAATCGTGTCTAATCACAACATACAACTATAGACACAACTGTGCACATAATCATCGTGCACGTGTTCACTAAGGTCTAGGACACGACACAGGTGTCCAAGTGTCTCGTGGTCGTGTCCCTAGGTTCGCCTAGGGTTAGTCTCGGTGTCTAGGTGCCTGCACGGTGTCTAAGTGTCCCCGTGTCCATGATACAGTTGCGTATCAGTGAGTGAAAACGTGCACTGAGGGACTGCCTCGTGCAGTCTCGTGCAGCGATACAAGTGTCTCGTGGACACGACACGAGCCACGTGTGGCCTCGTGGTCATGTCCATATGTATCCCACGTGTTGGGCTACACACTCGTGTCAACACGAGGTGTCCAAGCTGTGTCTAGACACGACACGAAGGCCGTGTCAGTGCACAAAATCACGTGTGTACAGTGCAGTGTGTGACCAGTGCAGCCTCGATTCCGTGTCCGACACAAAACGAGGTGCACTGAAACTTTGGGGGAGTATGTACAGATACTGCCCCCGTGTCCATGCCAAGTTTGGCGTGTCCAAGTGTTGTTGTGCAGTGCATACGAGATACGTGGTAGCAGGAGAGGCTGTATGCCTCAGTGTTGTGTCTAGGCAGTAGGTTCGTGTCGATTTTCGATACGGACACGGGTCTAATTTGTGCTCAGTCATGGGGTTTCATGACCTACATGTTAAGGGCTACCCAAAAATGTATTTTGTTTTAGAAAATAACAGTTTTGGTTTCTAAGTGGCATTTCTATAAACACTTAGCCTATGGGACTGATACGTGTCCATTTAGGACACGAAATGGACACAATATGCCACGAAATTCTAGGGTTAGCTAGGGGACACCTAGATCTAGGTCTCCATGCAATAATAACAGCAATTACAATGAGATTTGGTGGGATTACCTATTGGTATCAATCTCCTCAAAAAGCTCCAAAGAGGGGTGTTCTTCTTGCTTGCTAGCTACTCCAAATTGCTCTCCAACTGGGATTGGCCTCCATGAACAGTAAGATGAAGCTAATTAGAACCTAATGCAATTGGTTTGGGAAGAAAAGGAATTAAAATGGAATTTCTAGGGTTTTAGGAAGTTTAGAACTAACCTTTCTTTCCAACTTTGTAACTCTTTCTAAAGGGAGGCTAAACTAATGGAAGAGAGTATAAATAGGTGGGGATTCCTATGTGGGTGTGGCCAGCCATAGAATTAGGATTAGGGTTAGCTAATGGATTGGGCTTTGGGCCTCTACTTGTTAAGTCATAAGTCATGATTCCAATGTCCTTAAGTCATGAACCAAAACCCCTAATCAATAGGTCACCTATTGCTAATCTTGATTCTAATGACTAAACATGGGTTAACTTAGATTAGACTAGGATCACATAACCTAACCAAGGCACTCATAACTAGGGTTAGGTAATTGGTCAGTCCACTAAGGTCAACACTTGTCAAAGTCAACCTATTCAACCATCATTCAAATCAACTCAAAATAAATCATAAATTCAAATAAATTATATTAAATTCAAATAACCCTAAAAATGTAAAATATCCTCTAGGCTAAAATGACAAATGAGTATCCCAATAACATGGTTAGGCTCTAGGTCAACCAGTCTCCAAGGTTACACTATCAAAACACCAAAATCATAAGACATGATTTAAAATAGTTTTAAAATGATTAAAATTACCAAAAAATCATATCATGATTTAAATATCATTATTAAAAGACTAAAATTACAAAATTTCAAAATTACCCTCATTTTAGAAAACTGGATGTTACAGGACGACCATGGATTCATGAATACATGATCGTGCCCTCCACTCTCCATCAATGCATGAAGTATGTGGACAACGACGGGACTATCAAAATCGAGTTCGCTGCCATTGATCCCTTTCGAAGGCTCGAAGCATACTGTACCGATGCAGATCTGTACAAACTAGTCCCATGGGATGACAATGCCAATGATGCCGACGACGAGGCAGAAAGTGCAGCTATTGCTGAAGAACCATTTAGGGTTCAATTGAGGGAGAAATCTCCCCAGACATCGGCCCCTCTCGTCAATAAGCTTCGAAGCAAAGCTCCGGATAGATCACCCTCGAGCATGTTAGAGGATAGCTAGGAGCATATACAAATAAGGCTTCCCCGAAAGGTTCTGAAGCTAACTCTGAGGTCACACGAACCTCCGACTGTATCCCCATTAGTAGTCAAGCTGAAGGAAAACGTCCTCCACCTTCTCCCACGACATCCCTGGAGCTCATGGATGAAGAGTTGGGAGACTACAGATGCGCCAATACCGAAGTACATTTTTTAGATGATATAATCCCTCGGGATAAAATTTTGTATTTTATTAATAGGAAGTTGTCTTTAAATTACTCTTGTGCACATTGGAATACTAGGTATTTCTTAGACAACGCTTTATATATGCTGCAAACACAAGTGACAACCACCAGCCTCGCAAGCCGAGTTGTCCCTTCTGAAAACACCTACTTCATAGTTCCAGCAAGAAAGAAGGAGAAATCCATCATCTTCGGTCGATTGGAGCATCCTCAATGACTGGCACCGACAGAACCAGAACCCGATAACGGCAAGATGCAACTCTACCGTTACATTACTCAAGCCAAAAATCTCATCTAGAAAATGGGTTACGACCTGAACAATGATACATGAATAAACTATGGCAAAGGACGACGCCCTTCCTTACGACTTCGTGCTCCAAAGGAAAAGTCCCAAAACTATTATCAGTGCACTCGTCAGGGGTTGGGTTATGTTACACCCACAACAACTTCGGAGAGCTCGGAGTTGGAGGCTATGATGCGTTCACACTTCTCCGATTCTTCAACCTGGGACTCTGATACCAATATCGGCTAGGCCTTCAAGAAGATATTATCCATTAATATGGTCTCTACAGATCCCAGTCGAGGATGAAGACCAAATGCTTGAATACTTCAAGGATGAAACCTGGGCTCAACACTTGGGATCCCAATAGGAATGGCGCTTCGAACAGCGTGAACCTCCTACTGAAAACGAAGTCGTCCAAGTCGAGCTAGGAGAAGACAAAGAATCTCTGATACAGCTTATCCGAGAATACATCGATGTCTTTGCATGGAGCTACGAAGATATGCCGGTTTTAGACACACAAGTTTCCCTGTACTGTCTCAATATCCTACCTAATGCCAAGCTTGTCAAACAGCAACAGCGGCGTCTCCGCCCCAACATAATGGATGTTATCGAGGAAGAAGTCGATAAACTCTTAGAGAGAGGCTTCATTCGCGAAGAACAACACCCAGATTGGGTGGCTAATATTGTCCCAGTCACTAAGAAGAATAGGAAAATTTGGGTCTGCATAGACTTCAGGGATCTCAACTCAGCCTACCCAAAAGACGAGTTTCTTCTTCCGATCACCGACATGATAATCGTCAACACTTGTGGCTTCGAGCGTATGTCCTTTATGGATGGTTTCTCAGGCTACAACCAAATTAAGATGTTTCTTGAAGACAAGAAGCATACTTTATTTCAGACTCCGAAAGGGGTATACTGTTACACAGTTATGCCCTTGGGGTTGAAGAATGCGAGAGCAACATACTAGCGGGCAATGAGCACCATATTTCGCAAGCACCTCCGAAAGACGGTAGAATGATACGTTGATGACATTGCCGTCAAAAGCAAAAAAAATCCAATCACTTAGACGACTTGAGAACAGTGTTCGACTTAATACGAGCACATCAACTGACCCAACTAAGTCATTTCGAGGAGTCTTCAGTAGTAAATTCTTAGGCTTTATCGTCACAACCAAAGGAATTCATATTGACCCTGAGAAGACTAAGGCGATCTTGGACATGGCTCCTCCGAAGAATCTCCGTGAGCTCCGAGGCCTGCAAGGGTGCTTAGCATATATCAGAAGATTTATAGCAAATCTCTCTGGTAGATGTCAACCTTTCACCAAACTGATTAAGAAAGGGGTTTCTTTTGTTTGGATAGAAGAATGCCAGTACACATTCGATGACATCAAACAGTACCTCACTAGTCCTCCAATACTAGTACCACCAGTCGTGGAAAAACCCTTCCTGCTATACGTCTGAGCTATGGACCATTCTTTCCGTGCTTTGCTAGCCCAGAAGAGCAATGAATGCTACGAACAGGCAATCTACTACCTTAGCAAGACCATGATTGGGGACGAGCATCGATATAATCTTGTCAAGATGGAGTGTCTTGCCCTGCTCTTCGCCATTTAGAAGATGCATCATTATGTAGCCGGACGGACGATCCATGTCATCTCCCGAGTCAACCCCCTCAGGGTCCTCATGACCAAGCCAAGGGCCTTAAACTCACGATTAGCCACATAGGTGATACTTTTGACTCCTTATGACATGGTGTTTATCCCACAAAAGGCAGTCAAGGCCAAGCATTGGACGACTTCTTAGCAGTGCACCCCATACCAGAGACATCAAAGCTCTATGACGACATCCCTGATGAAGTCCTAGAGTCCAATGTCATCTCAGATAACTCGATTTGATGCATGTTCTTTGACGGTGCTTCAAGAACAGGGCCCAAAGGCAAGATCATCGTAGGGGTCAGAGTGGTCCTCATCACTCCCGATGGCTTGGTTATCAACCGAGCATATTCTCTCATGGAGTCATGCACCAATAGCATCGTCGAGTATAACGCTCTCATCATCGAACTCCAGCTTGCTAAACAATTGGGGGTTGACTGCATCGAAGCTTATGGTGACTCAAAATTGATTATCAACCAGGTTCGGGGACAATACGAAGTCCGGCATGGAGATCTGGTTCCATACCACCAAGTAGCAATCGATATCATCTCTACCTTCGTAGGGTTCTTTATAGAACATGTATCTCGTTTGTAGAACATGGAGGCTGACGCACTAGCTGGCCTCGTCGCTTCTCTGACAGCTCCTATGGGAACCCAATATACCATTACGGTAACGGGCCGAGAGATGGTTTGTCCAAAGAACAATCTATATACATGTCTGAGTTATTCAGTAAAAGTAGACACTAATGTGGAGGTTCAGGATTGACAGTTTTTGTTCATAGACTACGCAGTCTACGGATCCTACCCAAAGACCTGAAGGAAGCTACTTCTGTCAAGAGATGCTCTCTCTGGTTCTTCTACGACACAGCTACCAAGATGATGTATCACCGTTCATACGACGGGCTTCTCCTGCGATGTTTATCTAAGACATAAGCACAAGAAGCACCCAGAGAGGCACATACCAGGTATATCAGATGCATGCTGACTTCATCCACAGGCCTTCGGAGTTCCTGTACCACATGACGGTCGTCTGGCCATTTAAAGTATGGGAAATGGACATCATTGGGCCGATTAGCCTACCATCCTCCAGAGGACACCGGTTCATACTTGCCATCACCGACTACTTTTCTAAGTGGGCGAAAGCAGTACCTCTGGCTGAGGTAAAAACTGCAAACATAATCAACTCTGTCAAACATCACGTCATATACCTCTTCGGCATTCCTCAAAGGATCATCCACGACAATGGTCCTCGGTTCGTGTGCCACGCTTTCAATTGGTTCTACAATAAAAATCAAATACATAATGAGGTATCAACGGCTTACAGTCCCACAGTGAATGGACTAGCCGAAGAGTTCAATAAAACTATCATCAAGCTACTTAAGAAAGTCGTTTCGTGTAATAAGCACGACTGGAATGAGAAGACCGACGAATGCCTGTGGACTTACCGTACGACCGTTCGAACACCCATGGGCAACACGCCATTCTCTATTATTTATGGAAGCGAGGCAGTGCTTCCCCTGGAGATCCAAATCTCGTCTTTACGGATAGCTATCATCAACCAGCTGACTAATGAAGACAATCAACGCCGGCGGCTATAAGAGTTAGAAGCATTAGATGAAAAATGTCTGCTAGCTCAACAATGAATCGAGCTTTACCAAGCTCGAATTTTTGGGGCCTTCAACAAGAAAGTCCAGGAAAGAAGGGTGACCTTGTCTTGTCAGTTTGAAGACCGATGATAATGACTCACAAGATGGCTAGGAAGTTCGAGCCCAAGTGGGAGGGACCATTTGTCATAGAGATGGTCTACTCCAATGGTGCCTACTGAATGGCCAAACCCAACGACGACTTGCTAATGATGCCAATAAACGGTAAGTTCCTGAAGAAATACTATGTCTGAGTTTCAAACTAGCATAGGCTCCCACATACCCTGTGGGTATTCATGGATTCCGTTAAAGGAATTCACCTTTTCAATACTTTACCCCAGTAGAAAAATAATTCACGTCCATGTAGAAGCATGAAAAAGAACAGAAGAAGCCCATGCGGCTCAAAACAGAAGTAGCCCATGCGACTTAAAGCAGAAGGAGTCTCATGCGGCTCAGGAATCTATCAGAGCCTCATGCAGCTCAGAAACCCTTCAATAGCCTCATACGGCTCAGGCAAGAATCACGTGACCCTATGCAGCTTTTGTAGCTGCCTATAAAGTGACTGCCCCCATTAAATGTGCTGACATAAAGTAATAACTCTGACATTAAAGCTGAAATAATGAACTTCGATGTGACGGCGTATTCCTTGGGAAGCGGAGAAAATCTTCTCTGCAGCTAGCACGATCCACCAACTACAAAGCCCCCTATGCGGCTGCCACCACCCCATGCGGCTGATGCTCGCATGCAGCTCAGAGCGTGAAGACCCTCGTCATACGGCTCATGTTATGAGAAGTCACCCCATGCTGCCGCTATTCTCATGCGGCTCGGATCATGGGGATCATCTCCATACGGTTCAAATATTGAGAGGTCACGCCCATGCAGTCTTGACACGTGGTTAGTCCTATGCGACTCAATTGGAAACCACCCCCATACGGCTCAGATATCGGAGGCTACACCTATACGGCTGCCACCTTCATGCGGTTCAGAACTTAAGAAGCTACCCTCATGCAGCTTTGACACATGGCAGAAGATCAGTTTCCCACGTAGCACTAAATCAATCATGAGTCATCAACAAATCTCGACGACAAGATTTAGTACAATCATCATAATTACCCGAATCAAAGCAGATTTATTGCAGTCGCGACACGTGGCAGGAGATCCGAGCTTCCCAAGATTCATGACAATCAATATTAAATGCCCATACGGATTTGACACAATCAGCATTAATTGTCCAGATCTGCTACAATCAAGATTAGTGGTCCAGATTAATTGCCAACAAAATAGGATCAAGGAAAGTGGCAATTAAATCCCCAAGCCGCCGACTTTTTAGGGTAATTATTGCAAATCCTAATGATGACACCCCACTCCTATAAATAGCAAGGTGCCATTCCCTTGCAAAGGATCCTCGATCCAAAATCGAAAAAATATAGCAAGGTGCTATTCCCTTGCAAGAGAGATCCTCTCCACCCGGCTGGATACACAGAGATATAAAGGCACGCACAGAAGAGTCTTCCCATCTCGAGAGCAGTTCTTCACCGGAGCCAAGGCTACGTCTGATCGTCTAAGGAGTAAGGCAGAGCGGCTGTCGCTTTTCCGAGCCTCTATCGTCACCCCCCAGAATCAAAACTAAACAATCGTACTTAGACTGCTGTACCTAGGTTTTCGTCCCTAGGCTTTCTTTGTACGAGCGAGTTTGTATTATGAAGTAAAAGTCCAGGCCTCCCATATATATTGTTCTGTTCTTTTATAATCAATGGCAAACATGATGGCAACTCTACTGGGGACTAACTTCTCCACGGCTGAGGAGTTGGTGATGCAATCAGACGCAGCCATACTTGGCTCCACTCAACAAATACTGGCCGCCCGGTTCGACCAACAAGCGTTTGAAGAAATGCTCTCCGACGGGAGCGCTGGTCCGGTCCAGCGGCGAGCCCGCACGAAGAAGGCCCGTAGGGAGTAGAGACCCAAAAATTTCGCTCCTTTCCAAGCTCTCGAAGAAGTACTCTCTGTTGCCCGAGACAGCGAAGAAGTCTCGCTTACGGCCCCACTTCAGACCACAGAGGACTCTGCTGTACCCAAGTCCGGAAGAAGAAAACACTATGATGCTGAACTTGCAGGGGCAAAGAGGAACTCTGTGCAACCCGAGCTGCATAAGGGCGCCAGCCGCATGGGGAAAGCTCGTACGGTCGCAACTGTCAACAGCATGGAGAAAACTTATACGGCCACAAGAGTCAGCCGCATGCAGACAGCCTGTACGGCCATGACATCTAGCCGCATACAGAAAGTTCATGCGGCCACAAAGAATAGCCGTATGCCGACAGCCTGTACGGCCACGACTCCTAGCCGCATACAGAAAGGTCATGCGGCCACGCATATCCGCCGCATACAGACAGCCTGTACGGCAATCGATCCCAGCCGTATACCAACTATCCCATACGGCTCGCGGTCAGTCTTTGACCGCCTCTCATGTGGTCCCGACCATGAAGGCTCTCTGGAGCATCTGCCAGACTCTGTTGTGGCCAGCTTGGACTCTTCCTACTACGCACTCTCAGGTGCTAGGAGGAAGAAGTCTTAGGCAGCACGGGCTCGATGCGCTCAGTCGGCTGTCCCGACTTCTGACTACCTGGGCGTCTCGATGACTATTACTCGGACCCCTGATGGGAAGTTGTACAGAACTATCCGTGTCCAGCCCCCGACGGCCAACGAACGGGATAGTTATCAAGAATCTCCTAACAAGGATCGGGGGCGAGTACTCACGCTACCCCCACATCAAGGAGCAGGCAGGAGGCCAACGCACTCATCTGCCCATAAAGCAGGTGACTCGTGCAACGTGATTTTTCACAAGCACAAGGAAAAAGATGAAGATTTGGCGTGCAAAGAGTCCTGTCAAGGACATCAATGCACCCAAGTCATAGTTAACTATTGCTGCAACAAGGCAGCAGCACAAAAAGACCGGCAGTCCGTCTTCCAAAGGCTGCAACACCCAAGCTCAGAAGACGAGGTGCTTCTCGTCACCTCTTGCAATTCTGCTCTGTAGATTCCTGGCAGCGAAAGAGAAAAGAAAACAAATGTCTCCAGCCCAAAAAATTTAACCTGCGTAACCAAGAAAATTTCTTCTAAACGGTTGTCTACCACCGTTGCAGGAAGAGTTTACCAAGGTACCCGCTCAAAAATAAAATTTGCCATACTAGAAGATTCGTCCACATCTATGGGAGATACTGGAGCCGGGGGTAGCATTCCTCCAAACATCCACAACAATCCGGTGTTCCAAGAAGATAGTTCGGGGGAAATGGTTCACCCAACAGATGCAGCAGATCCCGACGTCCCCGAGGACGTCCACAATTCCCAAGATGAGGCAAGCTCTGAAGCTGGGGGTACAATTCTTTCTGAGTCAGAACCAGAGGAGAACATTCCCACATACCCGGACGACTTCTCCGCAAAAAGGTATGACTCAGAGGGCACGTCCTATACCGTTCCTTCCATCTCTCCTCATGTGAGGACGGTGTTCATGACAGACAGCAACCAAGAAGGTTCCAATGATCGCCAACGCATCGACACTCTGGAGGCCATACTATATGCTTTAGTCAAGTCTGTGGACGAGATCAAAGCAGCCCTTCCAACTCTGCAAGGAAGAACACCTGGCCAAACAAGCTTGGGTCCCACGGTCAATGCGGACTCGAATTCAGCTGCACCAAACCCGGGCGATAGTCCTCCTGAAATATCGGCTCCTACCGCTGCAGACGAGGCCAGGAAGGCAAGAAGAGAGGTCCAGGAGCTCCGGGCCATGTTCCATGCCCGAGAAAATTGCCAAGACCTCAGGATACGACAGCCGTATTCTGCTGCATGGAGAGATGTTCCCTTCCCACCAAAATATAAACCATTCCACATCAATCCATATGATGGGAAGACATCTGCGAGCAGGTACATCACCTACTTCAAAGTCACAACCGACCATCTGCCTCATGACGACGCCATCCTTACGCGGTTGTTCATCGGAGCCTTGGAAGGGGTCGCCTTCGACTGGTACCACAACTTGCCGGACAATTGCATCCACTCCTTCACCGGCTTCAAATGCATGTTCCTAGAAAGGTTTTATGAAGTAGGACAAGACGTCCACTCTCATGGACGTTGTTCAGGGAGAAAATGAGCTAACAAGAAATTATATCGAGCAGTTTTGCCAAACCGTGATAAAGTTGCCTTCTGGCAACCCTGATTCCTCCTTGATTGAAATTTACCAAAAGAGATTGCTTCCTACGATCAGCCTCTGGATGGGCGAAAGTCAATTCAAGGATTGGAAGACGTTTATCATCAGCGCCACTAGCGCAGAAGACAAGGTGAAGAAAGCTCGCCAACTGGGATTGCACATCTCGGAAGGCACGTTAACAACAAAAATGGTAGAAATTCCTCCAGCAACCGAGACAACAAGGGCAAGCAGGCTATGGTGACCGACATAGCCCCAAAACCTAAATCAACATCGGCAGAAAAGTAGTGGCCTCAGATGACCTACTCCTTTGAGGATGGCCATGTTAAACCCATCTTAGACATGCTCATCCAAGGAGGACGAATCCAGCTCCCTCCTTCCAGGTGAGTGCCTCGTCCTGCAGATATGGAGAGCCCCAAGTACTGCTATTACCATCGCTATGTTCATCATGCTACACAAGACTGCTATCAGTAGCGATACATCCAACATCTCATCGATTCTAAGGCCCTGGCCATTAATTTCGAAGAGGTGACCGTAGTAGCCAACATGGTGTCAGTACAATTCAGCAACTTCCCTCCAACTAGGACTCAAGACGGAGTAGTACCTGTCTCTCGAGCAAGGATGGAGGTCGGTAACCTTCCACCTCTCCGAGACCAAGCTGCTGGTCTAGTACCCCTTACCATATCATGAGAGGAGATCATGTAGGTACATTCGGACTTGGTACCTGAGGTGACTCAGTCCGCATATCCTTCTACCAGGAAGAAAAAGAATGGGAAAGTCAAATCATGCTGCACGATCTCGACAAAAGACGAAGAAGCTACTGTTGTTGTTACCCGTTCCGGCGTACAAACCCAACCTCCACCGGGTAGCTCGGCTGAAGATCAGCAGCCGACAGTCGCTGATGCTCCAGGACCTGTGCAGCCTTCGACGACCGACAAGCCTAGGCCAAAAGAAACTCGCTTCGACAAACCACTCCGAAGAGAGACACCTCATGGGCTGGAGAGGCCATACAACTTTGACATCCTGGCACAATTGTCCAACACACTGGCCAAATTGTCGCTATACGAACTCCTGAGACTCTCTAAGGATGTCTGTGTCGTACTAAACGAAGCACTCCAGAATACCGACGCATACTTGGCTCAGTCCAATCTCACTATGAAGGACGCGCCGGCAGACCTCCAGGACAACGCTTGCACAGGGTCAATGCCAAACATTGTCATCACTCCGTAGGATATGCTTATCAAAACGAACCTGCACGATCGCCCTCTGTATTATACTGGGTACAGTGGCGATATCAAGGTCGATCGGATGCATATTGACCCCGGGTCCTCCATAAGCACCATCCCGAAAAAGCTTACTACACCATCTACGCATCCCGATGCATCGCCTAACGCCGACAAGTACCGCCATCAGCAGTTTCAATTCGGGCAGGAGCTACCCGATCGGAAAGATCCGCCTAAAATGCCAAATCGACGACCTTCAGTCGGAAGTGACCTATTATGTAATAGATACGGACACCTCCTATAATATTCTCCTGGGGCATCCTTGGATACACGATTACATGATCATGCCTTCCACACTGTACCAGTGCTTCAAGTACGTCGACAAGCACGGCCTCGTCAGGACGGAATTTTTCGACATCGATCCCTTTAAAGGGGTCGAATCCTACTACTCAGATTCATGCTTGTACGAGAAATCGAAAAAGCATCTTGCCGGAGGAGATATTCAAGGTCAAACTGAGTCAGCAACCGGATCAGAAGAACATCTGACGATCCACCTCCAAGCCCGCAAGCCTGGCGTAACTGCGCCCCTTACAGCCACTTTGCGTAAGGACGCAGTTAGCCTCTCTGCACAGGAGGAACAGATGATAATCCGACTACCAAGGTCTGGCCAAGCGCTAAGACCCATGACAGAACCACTGACAATCAGGCTGTCTAAAGCTAGCCGGCCACAAGCAGAGGAGCTCAATCCCTCTGTCAAACCGATGACAATTCATCTTCCCAAAGCAAATTGGCAACTGAGCTCTAAGCAAGGGACTGCTAGCCAGCCAACAACTTCCTGCCCAGCACCGAGCACTGAGCCAGGGACTGCTAGCCAGCCAACAACTCCCTGCCCAGCACCGAGCACCATACTGAGGGTAGCTAGTATGCCAACAACTCCACGTTCTGCTCCACCTATGGAGCCCCTGATAATCAAGTTGCCCAAGTCATCCTTTCAGTCTGCATTTACACAAGGGGTGGCTAAAGAAGAGTCAAAGCTGGCCAAGTATATGGATGCTTACACTGATGTTCCATCCGCAGACGATGTAATCCTACTGGAAAAGATACCTTATTTCATCAATAAAGGGCTATCTTTGAATTACCTCGAGCTTAATAAGCTTTGTACAATATATGATATGGAACACGGTATAGGCGCTCACTTGTACACACAAGTGACAAATGTCTACACCGCAAACCAACTTACTCCAGTGGAAGACGCTTGCCGCATAATCGAGGGAGGGGATCACCCAATCATCTTCGGTCAAAAGAATGATCCACAACCCTTCAAGATAGAAGAAGATGAGCTCGAACCCGACACAGGGAGATTACCCCTTTATCTGTATAGCCTCCAATCCAAGTACCTTATGCAAAAATAAGGGTATGATCTGAAAACTACACCAGGCTTGAACTACGGTACTGGACGGCGATTACCCTTACAATCGCCGGTCCCGGCTGGGAAACCACGAGACTACTACAACAAAACCAGATGTAGGCTAGGTTATGTCACACCCGCAACGACACCTGAAAGCTCAGACGAAGAATGCGACTGGCACTCACACTCAACCGGATCACCCACTTCTGATTCAGATATCAGCATCGGAGACATGCTCAGGCAAGTATGGTCCGTCAATATGGCACTTGCCGATGCCTACGAAGAAAATGAAGACATTTTTGAACTTCTTGAGCTAGAGCCATGGGCACAACAGTTAGATGCACAGTGGGAAAAGCGTTTCGAACAAAAAAAGCCTCCTACCGAGGATGAGGTTGTACAAGTAGATCTCGGTGATGAGTCCTCTCTAAAGCCCATCTTCGTCAGTAAGAATCTGACCGAAGAAGAGCAAGAATCACTACTACAACTCATCAGAGAATATATCGACGTGTTCGTCGGGAGCTACGAAGATATGCCGAGACTGAACCCTGAGATTGTACTTTACAAACTCAACATCCATCCAGACACAAAACCAGTCAAGCAACAGCAACATCGGTTCTGTCCTGACGTCATGAATGCTATTGAAGCCGAGGTAAACAAACTAATAGCCAGCGGCTTCATCTGTGAGGAACAACATCCTGACTGGGTTGCCAACATAGTTCCAGTCCTCAAGAAGAGTGGAAAGATTCGAATCTGCATCGACGTTCGCAATCTGAATGAGGCGTGTCCTAAGGATGAGTTCCCTCTCCCTATAACAGACATCATGATCGATAACACCTTCGGCTTTGAGAGTACGTCATTCATGGATAGTTTCTCGGGGTACAATCAGATTAAGATGTTACCTGACGACGAAAAGCATACATCATTCCGAACACCAATTGGCACATTATGCTACACCGTCATGCCTTTCGGTTTAAAGAATGCTGGCGCCACCTATCAAAGAGCTATGAGCATCACCTTTAGAGACCACTTGCACAAAATAGTGGAATGCTACGTTGACGACATCACCGTCAAAAGCCGTTCTAAGGAAGATCATCTGCATGATCTAAGGACAGTGTTCGACCTGATGCGAGCGCACAATTTAAAAATAAACCCACAAAATCATTCTTGGGTGTATCCAGTAGGAAGTTCTTGGGTTTTATTATTACCTCCCAGGGTATCCACGTAGACCCTGAGAAGACGAAGGCGATCATGGAGATGGTCCCATCGAGAAATCTCCGTAAACTCCGTGGCCTTCAAGGGAGGCTAGCCTACATCAGGAGGTTTATCTCCAACCTCTTCGGACGATGTCAGCCATTCACCTACCTCATGAAGAAGGGCGTTTCATTCGTACAGGATGAAGAATGCCAGCGCGCCTTCGATAGCATCAAAGAATATCTGAAGAACCCTCCAGTTCTGGTAGCCCTGATTGCTGGAAGACCATTCTTGCTCTATGTACGAGCGATGGAACATTCCCTCGATGCTCTACTAGCACAAAACAACGAGGCAGGTTACGAACAAGCCATATATTACCTCAGCCGAATGATGATGGGGCCGGAGCATCAATACACTGCCGTAGAGAAAGAGTGCCTAGCTCTGGTTTTTGCCATTCAGAAGACGCGACACTACGTCATAGGACAAACCATCTACGTCATATCAAGAGTCAACCCCCTCAGGGTCCTCATGACTAAGCCAGGTGCACTCAGCTCTCGCCTTGTTACCTGGGCGATATTACTGTCCTCCTACCACATAATCTTCGTCCCACAAAAGGCTATTAAAGGTCAAGCTCTGGCAGACTTTTTAGCAGCTCATCCAGGTTTGGAGTCAACCAAAATAGACAAAGAGATGCCAGATGAGATTGCCAATTCAAATGTGGCCTCCCATGGTACCATATGGCGAATGTTCTTCGACGGTGCTTCCAGAACTGGGCCCAAGGGCAACATCGTCGCTGGAGTTGGAGTGGTACTGATTTTTCCTATCGGGTTAGTGATCAATCGTGCTTATTCCCTCACGGAACCCTGCTCAAACAACGTGGCCGAGTACAAGGCTTTGGTCATTGGCCTCCGACTTGCAAAGGAGCTGGAGTTAGACTATCTCGAAGCATACGGTGATTCGCAGCTAATTGTTAACCAGATTCGGGGCTCATACGAAGTTCGTCATGAAGACATGATCCCCTATCACCAAATAGCGATCGACATCATCTCGTCCCTGGAGAGGTTCTTCATAGAGTACATTCCCAGGCTCCAGAACATTGAAGCTAATGTCCTAGCAAGTCTTGTCGCTTCCTTAGCAGTTTCGAATCATGCTCATTATCTGGTTGACGTCATAGGCCGTGAGTCGGTCTGTCCCAGGAATAATGTTCAGTATGCCGAGAGCTACTCCGCCCTGACAGGCGATGAAGTACCAAACTAGAGACAACCATTCATCGACTTGGTTGTCTACGACATTTTGCCAGAAAATACGAAGGAAGCCACTTCTATTAGAAGACGTTCTCTCAGATTCTTCTACGATACAGAGACAAAAATGTTATATCGGCGATCATACGATGGATTACTGCTTTAATGCCTGTCAAATACAGAAGCCAAAGAAGCTATGCGTGAAGCCCACGATGGCATCTGTGGGGTCCATCAGCCTGGCCCGAAACTACAAGATCGCCTTCGGCGAATGGGTTACTACTGGCCCACAATGGTTGCAGACGCAATAGACTATGTACGAAAATGCAAATCCTGTCAAGTCCACACAGATTTCATCCACCAGCCATCCGAATTTCTACATCCGACGGTGGCATCCTGGCCATTCGAAGCAAAGGGAATAGACATCATTGGTCCAATCACTCCGCCTTCGTCTCGAGGACATCGCTTCATACTCGCAATCACAGATTATTTCTCCAAATGGGCGGAGGCTGTTCCGCTTGCAGAAGTAAAGACTTCAAACATGATCAGCTTCCTCAAGCATCACGTTATCTATCGCTTTGGACTGCCCCGAAGGATCATCCATGATAATGGTCTGCAGTTCGCAAGCCACGTCTTCTATCGGTTTTGTGACAAGTACCGCATCCAGAATATTGCTTCAACACCATACAACCCAACGGCTAATGGGCTAGCTGAAGCATTCAACAAAACAATCATCAAGCTTCTCAAGAAGTTCGTGTCATCAAACAAACGAGACTGGAATGAAAAGCTCGGTGAATGCTTTTGGGCGTACCGTACCACCGTACGGACTGCCACCGGGAACACACCAATCTCCTTGGTATACAGGAGTGAGGCAGCTCTCCCACTGGAGACTCAAATCCCCTCACTCCGCGTGGCTCTCACATACAGATTGACGACGGATGACAATCACCATCGTCTGCTACAAGAGTTGGAGGCCCTAAATGAGAAGCGCCTATTAGCTCAACAACGAATCGAGCTGTACCAGGCACGTATCTCTGGAACCTTCAACAAGAAGGTTAAAATTAGGACATTCCAAGTGGGCGACCTCGTTCTGGAAGTTCAGAGGCCGATGGTTATGACTCACAAAACCGTCAGCAAGTTCCAGCCAAAGTGGGAAGGCCCGTTCATCATTGATGCTGTATTCTCCAATGGAGCTTATCGTCTCGCAAAACAAAACGAAGACTTGCTTATGTTGCCCATCAATGGCAAATTCCTAAAGAAGTATTACGTCTGAAATGACATCCTCCAGGGTGATGAGTTACGTACCCGCTGGTACCGCTGAACTCACATCCCGATTACAAATCTTCCAGAAGGATGAGTCATGTACTCTCTCGTACCGCTGAACTCATATCCCGACTACAAATCTTCCAGAAGGATGAGTTATGTACTTTCTCATACCGCTGAACTCACATCCCGACTACAAATCTTTCAGAAGGACGAGTCATGTACTCTCTTGTACCGCTGAACTCATATCCCTACTACAAATCTTCCAGAAGGACGAGTCACGTACTTTCTGGTACCGCTAAACTCTCATCCCGACTACAAATCTTCTAGAAGGACCAGTCATGTACTCTCTCGTACCGCTGAACTCACATCCCGACTATAAATCTTCCAGAAGGATGAGTCATATACTCTCTCGTACCGCTGAACTCATATCCCGACTACAAATCTTCCAGAAGGACGAGTCATGTACTCTCTTGTACCACTGAACTCACATCCCGACTAAAAATCTTCCAGAATAATGAGTCATGTACTCTTTCGTACCACTGAACTCACATGCCGACTCTAACTCCCCCAGATTGTCAAGTTATGTACCCGCAGGTACTGCTGAACTTACACTCTGGTCACTACAGATAAATCTATATCGCCTCCCCTAGGTAGTAAGTCATGTATGATCATACCTCTGAACTTTCCTCCTAAAAGAGCTTCCTCCTTATGATCTAATACCTGCACTTTCAGCACACAAAAAGGGTAACAGATCCACAGATTTTCCAAAACAACCACGTCGATGTTACCTCTGAGTCGTTTTCATTCCATCAAAAACAAACCGCCCCTCATATAGAACCTCCATGTCTTCATGACCTCTAAGTCGTTCTATATTCCCTTCATGGAGCCCACTCCTGTCATGTCCTCATTACCTTTGAGTGGGAAGGCTCCATCAAAGAAAACCTCATATTTGCCATATCCTTATTACCTCTGAGTAAGTATGTTGGTTCTTTTCTAACTTATTATCCGTATCCATAACCAGGGTACACCAAGGATAATAGGTCCACAACAAGTCTCCCATTAGGGAAATTACTAAAAGCAAAGAACAAGAGCGAATGTATTCTGTTCAAAATCAGTTACATTCACATGACTACATCTCATGAGCAAGCCAGAAAAGTTCTCTAATATTTTATACAGACAAGAAGGAAAAAGATTACATTGATGTCCCAAAAGAAGCAAAACACAAACTGCGGCTAAAGACAGACAGGAATATGAAGACAAAAGACGGACATTTGTGAAGAGCCCACGAATCCTAGTTGCGGGGGAGCATATACCAATCCCTCAACCATTTTGCATATGAAGGATGTACTTGAGCAAAATCCTCGTCCGAAGTAGGAAGGTCAGAACTCCAAGTACTACTGCCGCCAGACTGGGGCTCCTTCTTTACAGCAATGGGCGCCAGCTCTCCTTTTTGTTCCTCCGTTTTTTGGTATTACCTCTTCCTTAACAAGCGATGACTCTTGTTTGAAAGGGGGCGACAGTTCTACCTTCACAAAGGTCTCAGCCTTCGGCAGGGTTGCTGCAAGAATCAAAGATAAAAAGAATCAAAGTTAGGAGATGGTCGGAGCCTCATGCAGCCCAATCCAGACGAGCTTATGCGGTCCCGTTTAATGGGGGCTCCATGCGGCTCGATTCAGAGGGACTCATACGGCTCTGTTCGAAGTGGGGACAGCAGAGTTGTCTACGGTCTGAAGTAGGGCTCCATGCGGCTCGATTCAGAGTCCGGCATTATAGTGTTTTCTTCTGCTGGACTTGGGGACAACAGAGTTGTCTACGGTCTGAAGTGGGGCTGCAGAAGAGTCCTTCTCGCCGTCTTGAGCAACAGAGGGTATCCCGTCGAGGGCTTGGGGAGGAGCAAATAATTTTGGCCTCCACTCTTTGCGAGCCTTCGTCGTACGGGTACGCTTCTGGACTGGGCCAGCACTTCCTTCGGAGAGCATCTCTTCAAACGCCTGTTAGTCGAAGCGGACGACCATCTTTTGTTGCATGAAGCCAAGTTTGGCTGCATTCGACTGCGTCACCAACTCCTCAGCCGTAGAGAAGTTTGTCCCCAGCAGAGTCGCCATCGTGTTTGCCATGAAATATAAAACAACACAACAATTATCGGAGGACCGAACTTTTACTTCACGTTACAAACTCGCTTGTACAAAGAAAGCCTAGGGACGAAAACCTAGGTACAGCAGTCTAAGTACAATTGTTTATTTTAGATTCTGGGGGGTGACGATAGAGGCTCGGGAAGGCGACGGCAGCCATGCCTTACTCCTTGGACGATCGATGTGCAGCCTTGGCTCCTGTGAAGAGATGGTTGGCGTTGATGAAGAAATACACTTCTTGCTCTCCCTCTATTACTCTTCTGGCTTCTCTCTCTTTGTGTATTTTCTCTCTGATTATTGGGGGAGTCTCTCTGTATGAGCGTATCTCTTTCTAATTGTATATATTTTTACAAGGGAATGGCACCTTGCTATTTATAATAGTGGGGGCATCATTAGGGTTTAGATGATTACCCATTCTCAAAGTGGCGGCGGCTTGATGCTTAATCAATCTGGACCATTAGCTTTAAGCGTGAAGGATCTGGGCCATAAATGGGGATAGCATCGAATCCTGTGAATGATTAATGCTGATTGCTTTAAATCTTCATGATTGGTTTTATCAAGCTCGGATCTCTCTCCACGTGTCCCATTGGCTTGATCATGAATGATATGACCTGGTCTTATTAATTATGAGGATAATGTTAAATATGGTCATTAGGATCTGGTAAATCTCTGATTGATCTTCATCCCATAAGCATCCCTGCTACCAGCTGTCAAGTCGTGGGGGCTATTGAATCTCTGCCACGTATCTTAATGGTGGACTCTGCCAGAGCCGCATGATATCCATGAACTGCATGAGACAGCATCTCAGTGAGCCGCATAGGTATAGCACTTGCGAGCCGCATGGGATGGCTTCTTGGTGAGCCGAAGGCAGATGATTCTTGCCAGCCGCATGAAACTGTTCTTCAATTGAGCCGCATGGGAGTAGCCACATGGCAATCTTAGATCGCATCAGAGATTTTCTTCTGTTCCCGAAGAGTCTGTCATTATGACAGGACCATCATGACACTTCATGTCAGAGCCGTCAGCTGTCAAATCAGAGCATTAAATAAGGCCATTACTTGATGGCCAGCTGTGTGAAGGGACACGTGGTGTCGATCGAGCCGCATATCTCTGTTGGTCGTATGTGAGCCGCATGTACTTCTGAACCGCATGCGGCTGGAAGACTCTTTGAATCGCATGGGACTGTCCTTATGTAAGCCGTATGGACTCTCCTGCCCCGAGCCGCATGAGACCGAGGGTCTCTCTGAACCGCATGGGACTGCTTCTGTATGAGCCGCATGGGGTTCTCTTGTTCCGAGCCGCATGAGACTGAGAGTATCTCTGAACCGCATGGGACTGCTCCTGTATGAGCCGCATGGGGTTCTCTTGTTCCGAGCCGCATAGAGCATTATTCTGATATTTTCTATGTTTCTACACGAGCCTCTTTGGCATCGGTCACTTCTTCAATCTTGGACTCAACTTCGGCAAGTCGATCAATTAGTGCCCGACATTTCTGCTCATACTGAGATGCCTCAGAGACCATCTTCTCTACTCTGCAGTGGCTAGTGTCGAAAGACCATGCTCCAGATTTTAGAGCTCCAAGGCAGTGACTTCCAATCCAGCCAACAGATCTTCTATAGCATTGACCTTAGCCTCACACTCCAGATTGTCGTACAAGGCCACCAACTGGGCCTTCACTATATTCTAGACCCGTCTGAAAGATTGGTTGCTTCAAAAAATACCCTCTATGCCACAGGTCAATGCATGACGAATTATGCTCATAATGAGGATGGTATAATATGCGTTGCCAGCCAAACTCATTGGGGTTACCGGAGATACCGCAATGGAAGGCCCCTGGACGGCAGTAGCAGCAAACATATGCCTAAAGATCACAACAGAAGCAGGGGGCGCCGTCACCATAACAAAGGTCGTTGGCGGTGCATAGATAGTAGGAGCCAACACTGTCTGACGCACAACTGACTTCTTAGCAAAATCCCCTACCGGTCCTTCAACCAAAATTATGCTAATTAGGGCCAGAGCAGTCACAGCAGTCGTATTCTGACTCCGAAACACCAGGTGCGAAGGATGAATGGATAACAACCAATAAAAAGTACCGACAGTTAACTCGTCCCTTCTGTCGGTCCAGTCAACATGCTCGTCATTAGCTTCATGACCACCATAGAAAGGTGAACCCCTGCTAATACTATAATTGTCCAAGCGGTTCAACGTCCGCCTAAAGGCAGGAACACCGTCCTGAGACCATTTTTCCTTGTGGTAGTTACGCAAAAGCGCATCCCCCTCCTCGTGACCGTCTATGGTGGCAAAGACAATCAAACTAGTATGATGCAATGCCAACCAGGCCATCAAATAATGATAGGGCAACTTTGCTCGAGGAAACTTGATGGCATACCCACGATACTCTATGATCTTTTTTGAGAGGTCCTGTAGGCCTCGAAGAATATCGTAAACCATAGCTGGAAGCAGCGTAAGAGAGTGACCAAAAGCCAATCTCACGGCCGACATAATAAGTTCCCTACTCAGTCGCCCCATAGATCCTGAGCCTCCAGGCGCTACTGCCTTCCTCAACCACAGCATCAGGAAGGCGGCTAGCATCGCTTTCGGACTTACAAGAGTTAAATTGTGGTAAAAATAACTATGGACCGTAGAGTCGGATCTTTCCTCAGCATCCAGCGAGGGAGCTCGCGTCTTGGATTCTTCTTCCATCTTCTCCACCTCAGCGGTGGTATATACCCTACGAGAGGAAATATGAACCGACTTGCGTTCCAACGGATCGTCGCCAAAGAAATACCTCATCTACACATTGAAGTGAGGTTGACCCTCTGTAGAGTCCTGGCGTACACAAACTTGATGATGGCCAAGCAGATCCTTTTACACTGCCATCATCTCCGGATACTGGCTTTCTAACCCCGCGAGCTTATCGGGAGTAGGGCAATACTCCTCGTATGGGTGCTCACCCCAAGGCAGCTTCGAGATGCCAAACATCTCATGGAGAGACAATCCCATCTCCCCATACGGCCGAAAGAAAGTCCCAGTGTGGTGATTAAATAACTCCAACAAAGCCAGAAACAAGTACTGGTTGATAGGGATTCCATACTCAGTACCCTTTTTGGCACGGCGAAGGCCAGTGCCGCTCAGATCCTCCTTAAAAGTACTCAATGCCCACCGAATCAAGTTACCCTATTTTTTGTCGGAATGAACCCAGCCTTCGACCCGGTAGGCACCCGTCGGATATGTACAACCAACCTCTAAGAGTCTATTTGTGAAAATCGAAGCACTAAATGGATGCACATCTGCAGGAATATCACTGAACCTACGAATGGGGAGTAACAACCGCAAGGAGAACGATGAACCACTCCGAACGGCCATAAAAGCATCTCTCTCCTTGGAGCCCTTATCTACTTTGATACAGCCTACGATTAGAACCCTGTCTAGGGGTCAAATCCCACTCCAGATGTCGTCTTTCGACGAAACAGGAAAAAATAGATAGCGGAATGACGGTCAGTAGCCGGAACATACAAGGGAAGGCCATTGCTCTCAAAATACCAGACCAACTTAAGTGTATGTAGCTCCGCTTCCTTCAGAGCCAACTGATCACCAAAGAGGAATTAGGGCTTTGACATCCCTTCGTTGGCATCAAAAGAGGGAGTCAGCTTACCCTGATCTAGCATGCAGCAAAAATAGCCCAGACGCTGCTTCTGCATTTATCCAATCATCCCGCCGATTGAACTTTCACAATCAATCTTCTGACTGGCTTGACGAGTTCTTGCTCAACGTTTGTCTCCAGCGCGCAGATAGAAAAGTCGTAAAGAATCTCATTCAGTGAGGTAGTCACGAAAACTGCACAAAAGTAAGAAACAGGAGTCCAAGACTTGTGTTTAGTCAAAGCCAAGCATCCGTTGAGGTACTACCAGATTACACTGTGCCTTAGCAAGTTATCTTACATGCAGGTATCACCAAATAGCACTGTGCTTCGACAAGTAAGCTTCCGTGCAGATACTACCCAGTAGAGTTGCGTTTCAACGATTAAGCACCCGCACAAGTGCTGCATCCTGTGCGTCAGCAAGAACCACAGCACATCTTACAGTTATTACTTTGTTAAAAGAAAAAACCATGTACATCGGTTGAACAAAGCTTCAGTCCAATACAAACACGCATCCAAAGAACGAGTGACCATGCACATCAGCAAGAAAAGCTTCAACACATCCACGAGATGATACTCCAAGGAGTGACCGCTCATCTACATCAGCAGAACAGGGAGTCAAAGTTTACCCTGCGACAAGCAGCCGCACTTCGCTATGAACTACCACACAAACGTTCGGTAAGTCATCAAGATCACCGGCCTTAAAAGCAGACCACTTTCCTTTAGCCTTCTTGGAGCTCGCCGTAGGTGCTTTTGGGGTTCTTGATTTGGGAGCCATGGCAGGAAAAGTTAGGGTTTGAAAGAAGAAGAAGACTCTGACAAAAACTTCTCTGGAAAGATAGGTGAAAGTAAGAAAGTTTTTTTCCCTTCCCAATGACCCCTACTTATAGGGTGCAGCCATGTCAGCAAAAGAAGATGAAATGCTTCGTGATAAAGGGAACTCTTCGAAAATATAGGAACAAGAAGTTGGGTCATGATGACCGTTCCGTAGAAACGAGGAATTAAGATCAATTTTAATGAAGCAACGGTTCAAGGCATTTAATGCAGAAGCCAAAACGTGACGACAGCCTATCAGTAGGCATACCAAGCATTCGCTCCAAAAGGACACGTAACATGCTTATGTTCAAAGTATTTCGAGCTTGATTCAAGTTCGAAACACTTTGAAGGGGGTAGAAGCATGAAAATGCACATATATTGTCAAAAGTGCAGGTAGGTATTCCCGCTACCCACCCAGCTTCACAAAAGTGTAGGTGACTAAACGCGCAGAAGAAAAGACAAAGTCACAGAACAGAAAAGATCACAAAGAGTTCTTTTATTAAAATCTTGGCTGCAAGGATCTATTACAGACACTACATGATTACATGAAAAAAACTAAAAAAACTCCTAAAAAATCTATAAAGGGGTTAATCTTCACAGTGTGATCGTCATGGACAAACACAAAAAAATACATCAGGGGACTGTGGATAGAAGATGTGAATACATTCGCCATCAAAGTCTGCTCCCACATGGCCCCAGATACGTAACCCCCTTCAGACGTGCAGCCTCGCTTGAGCAAACCTCTTCACAGACGGACACGGAGAAACTCTAATATGGCTAATGAAGCAGTTATTATTCCGAGTGAAAACTCAGTCTACAACACGATGGCTGGCTCTTTCAAAAGTGCGTCAGCTTTTGCGGCTCTTCGAGTATAACAAAGGTACACAACCGCTGATGAGCAGGACAGAGCATAACAGAGGGCTCATCGGGTGGGAAACCCATCCTAACCCCGTAGTTTGGACCTCGAAGACCTCCAAGATGTCGCCCAGGTTCAAACTCCTTATGGTGGACATTTTGGTACTTCCTAAGACCAGTTAGGTGTTCTTTTACAAATATATAGCCTCTTTGAACGAAGGGATCCACAACCATCAGCCGACTTCTACAAAGGACAATGGCCATTCGAAGCTAAATCAGGATCAAGCATAACGTTTTGAGAGGAAGACGACGCTTCAGAAAGACTCCGCTTTATATAGGGAGAGTGTGGTGCAAACTCCAGGCTATGTGGCCGTCGGTCAAAGACTCCCAAATGCGTCAAAGACTCCCAAATTAATGGGATGAACTTAGGGCTCAGCATAATGAATCTCACTTAATAGGTTCATTTTACTAAGTCCTAGGCCACTAACTTCTCGAATTCCCCAAAATAATACAATAATTAAAGAAAAACAATGACCCATCCACAAAGAAGAGCAGATATTAAATGCTCTTAAAGACTTCAACAAAAAGATTAGCTTCCTCGATCCAGAAGTGTAGACACCTAACTGTGTCCTTTCTTCGACTAGAGCACAGATAGCCGATTTCTACATACGATGCCCTCGCCTTAAAAGTACAGAGCCTCCGCTTCAACCCAGAAGCTTGGCCTATTCAACGGCCCCCTTCAAATGAGACTTTGGTGACACCATTGCCTGAAGCAAAGCCTACTCGTCGCCCCAAAAGCACGAAAGATACAAAATATGGCCTGCTCGTTGCCCAAAAACACAGAGGCTCTGTTGTCTTCAAAACACAGCCTAGTCATCGCCCAAAAGCACAGAGGCTCCGTTGTCTTTGAAACACAAGTCTACTCGTCGCCCAAAAGCATAGAGGCTCCGTCGTCTTCGAAACACTTTACTCACACCCAAAAGCACAGAGGATCCATCGTCTTCAGAAGAACGGTCTACTCGTCGCCTAGAAGCGCAGCAAACTGAAGCTTCGCCAGAAGCGTAGACAGTATGGTCCCACCTAATCATTTGTTTAAACCATGGCTTTTATAGATAACAGAGGTTGATTCTGTTGATAAGAGCAATATCTTATCAGGTGGTTTAAAATCACGAATAAGGATAAAGTTTGTTCTTATGGATGAAGGTCATATCCAATCGGTTTGTTTAAACCAATGGCCTCCTAAAATAAAATCCAACTCTATGATGGAATCCAAGATCTACTCGGCTTCATCTAATAGAAGACTTCGAGCAATAGACACGCACCACATGTCTTTTTCTTCGGTTATATTGATAACTACCCGAGATCTCGATAGAGGGAATCTCAATGTCCGCAATGTGGCAGCTCTGCAGTAGCCCTCACCGTGCAATGACAACAGATTCTTTCATATCATAAATCCTAATGCACATCGCATATGTGCCCCTTCCCTATAAATAGAAGGATTTTTCCTTCAATAGAGAGGCTTCAAAATCTTCAACTTTGGCAACCTCTAGATTAGTAACCTTAGAGTTTCAATCACTAGCACCAGAAAGCCAAAGCAAGTTTAACTCGTCGTCAGATCATCAACGAGTAAAGGAGCCACTGCAGTGCTCGATCTCCACCGTCACACTTTTTTAATTTTGTACTTAGAACTCCTGTTTAGGAATTGATTGCACTCTTTTTACATTTAAAATATAAAAAGTTCATATAACCTTTTGTCATGACAAATAGTCCTATCCACTAGAAAGTGTGCTAACCCCCAACTCCCCAGGTGAGGAGCGCGCTGGGAGCTCGAGACTAGACTGAAGCTAAAGAACGGGAGGCGGCTCGAAGCTCTCCTATTTTGAAGTATTTTGAAGTCCAATTCAGATTGAAGGCCTTTGTTCAAATGTATAAAGGGGCATGAATGTATGGAACAACAAAGATTATTTTATGGTAGCTTATCGAGAGTTTTTCTTTTGTGTTTTCAAAGATGTAGCCGCAATGGCATATGAAATGTAAAAATGACCTTGCACATACTTTGCAAGTTGTATGAATGAAAAGCTAATTTTCTTCCTATTCTGCATCTTCAACTCTCTGCACTGTTTAATTTTAACTTGTTGTCTCAAAAGAATTTTCAAGTGCATGTCCTTGCCTTGTACAAGTCCAATAAAGACTTGTAGGGCATCACGCCCCGGCTTTATGGATCGATGTATCTCGAGTCAAGATGAGGACGATCGATTTGGCGAGTCGGGGCGTGACATCACAATCAAGGGTATATTATATCTCATACACCAAGAAATAAAAGAAATAATATTTCAAATGTATCACTGAATCAAGTAAGAAATGTTAATGAACAAATAGTTGGATGAGACAAATCCACTACCAAGCAACTAATCAAAGTAAAATAAAAATAATAGCAACTGAGGAGATCTATCAATAAAGAGATCAAATACATCTAACTCATAACATCTGGATGCAATTTAGAAGACATCTCGGTGTATGAGCAGGTAAAGACCGACTCCCCTATGACCAACTCATAACAGACAATCACACACGTCTATGTACTATCAGCCGATATAACTCGAGGCTAGCGGCCCTCGTGATCCATCAGTCCACATAGCTCGAGGCAAGCGAACCTCGCGACACGACTACCATAGTGCATAGTTATAGTTTTTGGATTGGATAGCCCATACATCTAACTGTCTTCTCCCTCTACTGACCATGTTGTATCCATGTCTCGTCTAGTTTGTAACTGTATAGTCTCTAACACACTAGTCACATGTCTTATATGTATCGATGGTAAATCAAATACGCAAAATCATGCCCTATATGAGACTCCCAATTTGTGGGGGACATGCCTCATAGCCAAAAGAGATATAATGACATCCCATAATCATAATATAGTCCGCTAAAACTAGGCCAACATGCATAAAATAAATCAAAGCAACATAAAACGACTAACACAGTCGCTTGCACCCAAGTAT